>JAFFSR010000264.1:7235000-7735000 GCA_017163975.1 Anastatus disparis | reverse complement strand
CTCATAAACGCAAATACATAAACACAATATCCGTTACTACATCTCCGACTCTCCGTCTCCATATTCCGTTCCCGTCTCTCCGTTTCTGTTTTCCCGTCTCCGTCTCTCGTTTTCCATCTCTTTTACTCCATCAATCCGTCTCCGTCTCTCCGTCACCATTTCTCCATCTCTGTCACTGTCTCTCCATCTCTTTCTCTTCATCTCCGTCTTTTCTACTTCGTCCCTCTGTTTCTTTCTCCCCGCCTCTCCGTTACCGTAACTCCAGTTCCATTGCTCCTTCTCCGTCCCTCCACCTCCATCTCACCGTTTCGGTCTCTCCGTGTCTGTCTCTCCGTCTCCACCTCTCCGTCTCCACCTCTCCGTCTCCGTCTCTCCATCTCTGTCTCTCCATTTCCATCTCTCCATCTCCGTCTGTCCGTCTCTGTCTCTCTGTCTCCGTTTTCCCTTCTCCATCTTACTCTTTTCGTCTCCGTCTCCGTCTCTCCGACTCCGTTATTACTTTATTATATAACTTATACATAACCTTATATTATATTACTACCATTATATAAATGCGAAGAATAAAGCCTTTTTTGTTCCAAGAATATCGTTTGCTAAATTGTCGCATATATATGTACACTCACAAACTTGCACCTACACCTATGCTCAAATACACATACACTTATGCATATTCACATGCATACATACACACATACACTTACACACATACATATACGCGCATACAGATATTAGTTATATACGTAACTTGGGAGTACGAAGGATAAATACAGGCGAGACTAAAGTGTCTGTCGACTGCTGCTCAAGCGACAAGCACTTTAGTCAAGCCTGCATTCAGAATCCTTCGTACTCCCAAGTTACGTAGATAAGTTTATGTCGTTGGTAGGCCGTATGAGGAACTATTAAAATGATTTTTTAAAATTAATGATATATGTTTTATTAAAAAAAAGTAAATAATGTCATTATTTACTTATTTATTTTACTTATTAACTGTTTAACTTTGAAAATTTGTTTAAACAAAACATTCTGTAAACTTAAGATTTTATATGAATTTGTATGAGCATTGACATATCTAACGACTTTCTTTTGTTTTCACTAACCTACGAATCGATGTCACTCGCGTCATATACGGCCATGCTGTGCGATATCTCGATCTGTCAATACTCCCTTATGGAGTATAGAGCTGTCAATACTCCCTTAGGGAGTAGTGACAGAGAGAATATCGTCGAGATATTAGCATGAACGTATGCAATGCCTATACAAATTTAGCGTGGTCTATAGGTATTCCACCGACTACGGCCTACGACGACATAAATATATATATATATATATATATATATATATATATATATATATATATATATATATATATATATATATATATATCTCATGTACATTTTCAAATATACATGTCACATAAACACAAACACTTATACACATAAACACATACACATACACATATACATATATGCACATACACGTACAGAACACTTGCCTTTCCATCTCAATCTTTTTGTCTCCGTCTCTCCATTTCTGTCACTCTGTCTTTCTATCTTTGTTTTTTCCTCTCCGTCAATCCGTCTTTTTGTCTATTTTTCTTTCCCTCTGTCACTCTGTCTCCGTTCCTCCATCGCCGTCTCTGTCTTTCTATCTCCGTCCCTATGTTTATGTCTCTCCGTCTCTGCCTCTCCGTCTCTGTCTCTCCGTCTCCGTCCCTCCGTCTATGTCTCTCCGTCTATATCTCTCTATCCCCGTTCCAACGACATTTTTTTCGTCTTTGTTTCTCTGTCTCTGTCTTTACGTTTTCGTCTTTTTGTCTCCGTCTCTCCGTTTTTGTCTTTCCGTCTATGTCTCTCTGTTTCAATTTCTCTGTCTTGTTCTCTCTGTCTCTCCATCTCCGTCTCTACTTCTCCGTTCCTAAGTCTCCGTTTTTTCATCCCCGTTCCTCTGTCTGAAACTCATAATTAAAAAAAATGGATTCCTATCATATTTTTTCATCAATTCAAATCAAATTGAGTAAAACAAATTTTTTATTCATCTTGATAATATGATTCGTATTTAAACAATTTTTATGCATATAGGGATTTAATTCAATTCTTTTTTTTACATATATAATAACTAAATTTTAAACATAACTGCAATATAGAAATTTTTAAATTAAGGCAATTTTTTCGATATTTTTTAATTGGCTAAGTTATACATGTTAATATAATACGAGCAAAATTTACCTCGCTCCTGACGTTGCTCGGTTGCATTTTCATATAGTATATTATTATATATAAATTTGCTAATTTCATTGACAATAGTAGTTCAATATATATTATGTATTTAATTTTTTTTTCATATATTCATATCATAATATTGTACTGCATTGAAATAAAAATTTTTTCAATTTTTCGTAAATTAATAAGTTTTAATAAAAGTAAATAATTATTATTGACAATCATAGTATAAGAAAAATGTTTAAATTACCATCAACTTTTACAGGAAGCCCGCGTTCCCTATATCAAAATTTTCTTGATTCCATGGCATGAGTACGAAGAATTGGGAAACCAGATTTTTTCATTACAATGACATGCAATCCGAAATGAGAAGAAATTACAAATTATATAGGACAAAGTGAAGAAGTAACAGATAAACCAGATATTGTTATTGAAGTATTTTATCAATAATTCAAACTATTAATAGAGCAAATTTCTAAAAAACATGTTTTGGGAAAATGCATTGCATATTCATACTTAGTAGAATTTCAAAAGAGAGGATTACCGCATGCCTATATGCTAATATTTTTGAGTGAAGATAATAAAATTTACAATAGTGATGACGTTGATAAATTTATAGTAGCTCCAATTCCAAATAAAAATGAGAATCCCAGATTTTATGAAATAGTTGAACAGTTTATGATCCGTGGCTCTTGTGAAGATCAGAATAAAAACTCACCTTGTATGGATAGAAAATCTATTTAATGAAACTACAATAATGACAAATAGTTATCCTATTTATCGACGAAAAAATTATAAAAATAAGATATTATACACAAAAAACAAGTGAGCAGACAATAGATTTGTGGTTTCTTATAACCCGTATTCATTACTAAAGTTTAACTGTCATATTAATATTAAATTATGTTCAACAGTAGGAGTTATAAAATACTTATTTAAATACTGCTTCAAAGGACATCTTTGTCCATCTATCGAAATGAAAGTAAGTGAAATAAATACTGAAATTAATACTAATGATAAAACTAATAAAACGAATGATTTGGATGTGTTTTATGATGAAATTAAACAACATATAAACACAAGATACGTTTACCAACCAGAAGCTATGCATCGCATATTGGAATATAATATTGGTGAACTTTCACATACAATTCATAGATTAGCCGTTCATAATGAAAATGAACAATATGTGTATTTTAAAGAAGGTTCCAAACACGAAATTGATGAAAAAAATGGAAATACAACACTAACAGCGTGGCTTGAACTTAATAAAAGTAACCCAAAGGCACATAATTATTTTTATTCTGATATAGCGCAAAATTATGTTTATAATCGAATACATAAAACATGGACGGAAAGGATAAAAACTATGAAACCTATTCTAACTAGAATGTACTCAGTTAATCCAAAACAAAGAGAAAGATTCTTTTTAACATAACTTCTGCTTCACGTTAAAGCTGCAACATCTTTTAAAAGCTGAAAAACTTTTGATGGAATTACATACCCAACATTCTTTGAAGTCGCAAAAGCAAGAAATTCAATTGAAATCGATGATGAATGGGATAAATGTTCAGAAGAATCATGTAAATCTATATTTCCAGAAGCTCTTCGTCAATTATTTGGTTATATTTGTTCATTTCACAATCCAATTAATGCTTGAGAATTACATGAAAAATATAAGATCTATTTTTATCCTCCAAAAATGAATGAACAAAAAGGTGATGAATATACATTAAGAGGCGGTCGGAACCAAATCGGTGACTTGCGTTATATATCAAGTCAGCATTTTTCGCTTTACGATAATATTTTGTATATTTTTATGGCTTAAACTATTTCAAATCATTCTTCATATACATGACTAGAGGAAATGACTATATTTTTACCATATGAATAAGTAAATAAATTATTATAAGCATTTATTACAAATATTAAACAGACTTGATTTATACCGCATGCAAAAAACTGTCGTGTCGATTGTTAGGTGGCATTTTTCGCTTTATAACAATATTTTGTATATTTTTGTGGCTCTAACTATTTTAAATTATTCTTTATATACATGACTAGAGGAAATGACTATATTTTTACTATATTAATAAATGAATAAATTATTATAAGCATTTATTACAAGCACCGAACTAAGTTGGTTCCGACCGCCTCTTAAGCATAATTAATAATATTTTTACTAATGATGGATTCCAATTAAGTGACTTTAATTTACCTACTTCAGAATACTATATTGAAAATAACAAAATTGAATATAGTACAGTAAATAATGTTAATAATATTAGGTCAATTATTGATACTCTAACATATGCTCAAACGACTATTTTTAATACAGTAATAAATTTATCAAATACAAACTGCACTGAAAAGTATGTATATCTAGACGGTCCAGGTGGAAGTGGTAAAAGCTATTTAATAAATACAATTATAACTCATTTAAAAATTTATAGAATCAGCTATTCAGTTGTATCATGGACAGGTATAGCGGCTAATTTATTACAAGACGGTGTGACAGTTCATCCAGCATTTAATTTATCGTTGAACATATCTAAAGACACAATATGTGATATTATTGCAAACAGCAAACTAGGTATAAAAATAAAAAATGCATCAATTGTTATCTGGGATGAAATCACAATGACATCAAAATACGCTTATGTACCCGTCGATCACATGTTTAAAGATGTGTGTGATAATAATTATTCGTTTGGAGGGACAACATTTATCATATCAGATTATTTTAGACAAACATTGCCAATAGTAAAACATGGAAATAGAACACAGATAGTAGAAAATTGTGTTAAAAAAAAGCTATCTATTGTAACATTTTTAACGTATGTCTTTATAAGAAAATAAACGTTTATCAGAATCAGATGATAAATTTGAAAATTGGTTACTTAATATAGGAAATGGTAATTTTCGCTTAAAATATGAAAACGGAAATAAAGTTATACAAATTCCAGCAGAAATATTGTCAAAAGGCAATCTAATTGATGAAATATACGGGCGAAATATAAATATTGAAAATTGTGACTATTCCGACAATATTATATTAGCACCGAAAAACGTAGATGTAACAGAAATGAATAAAAAAATTTTATCAAAACTAAATGAACCAGTAATAGAGTACTTGAACATTGACTCTGCAAAAGATGAAAATGACGAAAGTTTAGATGTAATTTTGCCAACAGAATTTTTAAATTCTTTAACGCCTAATATTTCACTTCCGCATAGATTACAATTATGAAAAGGAGCTATACTAATGCTTCTAAGAAATGTTAATTTGAATGGAGGATTTTGTAATGCAATTTGATTAACGAAAATAAAACAATTTACTATTATTGCACAAATATTAACAGGAAGTAAAAAAGGGAGCACTTTCTTCTTACTACGTATGACCTTATCAGCAAATGATGAACCGCCATTCCAGATGACCAGAAAACAATTTCCTGTAAGACTTGCTCATGCAATGAGTATTAATAAATCGCAAGGACAACCATTTAAAAAAGTAGGAGTATATTTACTAACACCAATTTTCAGTCATAAGCAGTTATACGTGGCACTTTCAAGGACAACTAATAAAAAAGAATTAAAAATATTATTAACAGAAAAATCAAGAAAAGTTAAAGATGGAATGGTATATACTCAAAACATCGTTTATAGAGAAATATTATAAAACGACAATACAAATGTAAATGTAATGAGTAAGAAAATAAAATCAAACATATTTAAAACTCTAATATAATATTAAATATAAAAAAATTGAATTTATGAAGTAGAAATTAGCGCTGTGTGGCTAAGCATCACTGCAAACTACTGTAAGCGCTGTGTAATTTGAAATTCGTGACTGCTTTTCAGAGCACTATCTGGCTTAACCCTTTGAGGGGCACATTTTTCTGTTGAACCCACAACTGAAATCAAGATGGTTCTTTAGGTTTTTGGGGTCGCTGATTATGAATCTGGCATCAGAATTCCAAAATTGAATATGGCGGATTCAATATGGCGGCTATTTGAAATTAAACTTTCGGATTTTGAAGTGATTCTTTTGAAACTCTATAAAATAAGGTTTTTGGGGCCGCTGATAACGAATCTGGCATCAGAATTTTAAAATTCAAAATGGCGGATCCAATATGACGACTATTTGAAATTAAATTTTCGGATTTTGAAGTGATTTTTTTGAAACTCCATAGAAAAAGGTTTTTTGGGTCGCTGATTACGTATTGGGCACCAGAATTACAAAATTCGACATGGCAGATCCAATGTGGTGGCTATTGTAGCTTGGATTTCCGTGTTTCTGAGTAAAGATTGCTGTAAAGAGGTATCCGAGTTCCCTATTTATAGATCTTCTATCTGAATTTAAAAATAGCAGATTCAATATGGTCATTTATAAGATAAAAAAATGTCCATATCATTTATCTTCTTAAATTCATGGCAAGAAAAGTTATTCAATGCTTTCCCTCTATGCATAACCCGGAACGAACGACGAGGACGTGGGAAAATACTTGTTCCATATTGTTTTTTTTTTCATTTTCCTATGAAACGTATACTTTAAAATATGAAACTATTCTAGTTTCTTTTTTCATGAAACATTTTATAACAATTTCCATCTTTACGTATACACAGTCCAATATTGCACGTTTCACAATAGAACTGAGTCAACTGCTTTTTTTTCTCTAGTACTGCAATAAGCATACAGAGTACGATTTTCTTGGACAGTCGGTATATGACTAATATTTTCAGTTCTTATTGAATCAGTGGCTTTCAATCTCTTTCTAGGGTTGAGTGAAGTTTAAACAGCTGGTCGTCCTCTCTTGGGCCGTTCAGGAATTCTGATCAAAAAGTCCACTACTGATAATCGAAAATCTTTAAGTTTCATCTCCTTTTCAGGGAAAAGTAACAAGTAACATATGAAAGAATTGACCAGAGTTACATAAAAAAAATGCCATAAGATACGCTGCCACCATTTTTTACTTTTTCTGCTTATTTCATAATAAGATTTGAGCATATCGGCCTTATCAACACAATTTATCTGTAAATTATAGTCTTTGGCTATTCGTGGACACGCTACTTGTTTCGAAGATCCATCTTTTTGCCTTCTGTTTACTTGAGAGATTACAAAGGTATCATGAAAATTTGATAAAAAATGTACAGGTTTTTTGTCAATCCAAATCAAACAACTTAATCCTTTGTAAGATGTACGAAATTCACTATCACCTATCGACATGTCTTTTTCTTTTTTTTGAATTTTAGGGAGATCCATCCTATCTTTCCTCACAGTCCCACAAACCAGTATTTTAGAGGATAACAAGTCTGACATCAATTGAACCGTAGTGAAATAATTATCGAAATAAATGCAATAGTATTTCTGTTCTAGATCATGAATCAGAAGTTTGACTACTTTCTCACCAAAAAATTTCTCTTGCTGGCCATCTTTTTTTCCAGTATAGATCTCAAATTCGCATACATACCGATAATTATCTGCTCTAACCCAAACTTTATAGCCCCGCTTTATAGGTTTCATTGGCATGTATTGTTTTATAATACTCCTGTCTTTGAACCTAATCGTGCTTTCATCAATTGCTTGGTTTCTAGTAGGGTTATGGAATTTCTTAAAATTTGTGGAAAGAGTATCTAGTAACAATCTGACTTTGTGAAGTTTGTCGTCACCAGGATCATTTCTTTGCGGCTCCTTAGTATTATCATTCAAATGAAGATTTGATGAAAGGAAGGAAAATCGCTTCACAGGCATAACTGAAGAAATGTATCGATCATTCATCTGAATATTTGAGGACCAGTAATCGCGGTAGGATGGTGATTTTTTCATCCCCATGAGTATATTTAGACCCAGAAATAGCTTTACCTCTTTACTAGTGATAGGGACGAATTTCAGTTTTTTTTCTGATTACAGTACAGATTTGATTGTTCCACTATGATGTCGATCATTTCTTTTGGAAATAAACATAGGAATATTTCTCCTGCAGATTTAATATCTGTCGGGAAATTTTTGGGACCTACTGGATGAAGAAAACCAGGATTAAAGTATAATCTTTTTTTCCTTTTTCATATTCCGTCCATCTCATCAAGCCTAGTTTGCAATGGGGTGTCATCCTTTTCATCAAGATCATAGGGAAGATTGCTATACAGATGAATTTATTTATTCAATATCACAGGTCGTTCACTAGAAACATCATCAGAATCATATTTATCTTCACTATTTTCTGTATCTACAGATTCAGCGTCACTTGGTACAACTAAAAATTCTTGTTCTTCACTCATCATGAGGAACAATAATTTTTTCAAATATGATACAGCTCTTACGATCCAAATTCTCAGCCAAAGCATTTTTTGAACGAGTTGTTTGAGAATATTTCTCTTGATTGTGAAGAAAGATTATTAGTACTTTGATCGAGCTATCTTACAGAAATTTGTCGCTACTTAGAGTTGGATGATCGAGAAGTGTGTTCACTATTCTAAAAAAATGATTCAAGTAATTATATGTGAAAAAACTATATTTTTGGATTTTCCAAAACTTTCTGATTTTTTCAACAATATATAAAAAATGATTCACAATCGATTCAGGGCCACTAAGAAATTTCGATTCTGTAGAAAATCGATTTATCCAGACAGTAATACTAATACCATAGAGCAACTTTGGCTAATGCTCAAATTTCTGTAGATATTGACTCTAAAAAATAAAGACCTTATCTCATAGTGGCTGGATCTATTTTATTAAAACAGATCTGAATGTTGGCTCCAATACTTCTATGATGCAGACGTAACAATATACAAACTAAATGCAATCACTCTGTGAAACTATTTATTTATAGTTTATTTACAATAATCGATCCAGTTGTTCTCTTGAACCGCTAGACCTTTTGATCTTTATAAATAGATTCTCGCTGGTTATTGTTACAAATTGATGGCAACTAATCCAAAACTCGTGATATTGAATCCGTCGATTTGAATTTTAAAAATTGGAGACTGGATTCATAATCAGTGACTCTCGAAACCTCTATGCAAGTGCTTTCATTTGAAATAATCGGGTTGTGGTTAATTATCAATATTTACATCCGCCATAGTAGATCCGTCATTTCAAATTTTTAAAGTCAGAGACCAGAATCATAATCAATGGCCCTAAAAATCTCCATACAGACGATTGCACCTAAAATAATCGCATTTTTCTAGATTTTAAATATTTAATGCCACCATATTGGATACGTTATTTCAAATTTTGGAAATTAGAGACTAGATTTGTAATCAGCGACCCTCAAAACCCCTATACAAGCGATAGCACTTTAGCGGTCCTAAAATCCATGTAAAAGTATTTTCATTGCATTTTTTAAAAAAATGAGTTGAAAACCGAATATAATCAGAAAAATTAACTTTTTTTAATTTCGATTGTTTATAATTAATTATGTAGATAGAAATTTAGATTTTTTACTAAAAAGAAATGTTTTTAAAGATATTAGGATCCTACGAGAAAAGGTTTGAATGGTTTCTGATTAAAAATGTTTCTGACGTGAACAAAAAACTAGAAAAAATTTCTCTTTTCAAAGGGTTAAAAAATGCAGCTGCTATTTTAAAAGCTAAAGATGAAAAATGCAAAAATTATTGTAAGCGCTGTGGAATTGAAAATTTGTTTCAGTTATTTTGAGCTCTGAATGGTTAAATAAAAATTGCGGCTGCTATTGTAAGCGCTGTGTTATTAAGAATTCACAGATGCTATTTAAAGTGCTGCGTAGTTACAACTTTGCGGCTGCTATTTTGAGCACTGCGTAGTAACAGGTTCACGGCTGCTATTTTGAGCGCTGTGTGCTTAAAGAGAAGCAGCTGCTATTGTAAGCATTGTGTAATTAAGAATTTACAGCTGCAATTTTTAGCGCTGAAACAAAGCGACAAGGACGGAAGAACGGAGTCAAAGAGACAGATTGACAATGACGGAGAGACAAAGACGCAGAAACAGAGACAGAGAGACGTAGACAAAGAGAAGAAGACAGAAAAACGGATACAGAGAAACGGAGATGGACAGACGGAGTAACGCAGACAAAGAAAAGAAGACAGAAAAACAGATACGGAGGGACGGAGACAGACGGAGAGACGGAGACGGAGAGACAGAGACGAAAAGACGAAGAGACAGAGATGAAAAGACAGAAACGAAGACGGATAAATGGAGACAGAGACAGAGAGACGGACACAAGGAGACGGAGAGTCGGAGACGGAGACGAAGGGAAGAAGACAGAAAAACAGAGACTGGGAGACAGAGACAGACAGACGGGGAGACGGAGATCGAGAGACAGAGACGAAAAGATATAGACAGAGAGATAGTGACGGAAAGACGGAGACGAAGACAGAGACGGAGAGACAGAGGCGGAGACAGAGATGGAGATAAAGAGACAGAGATGGAGAGACGTAAACGGAGAAACGTAGATGGACAGACGAACACGGAGAGACTGAGAGAGACAGACAGACACAGAGAAACGGAGACAGTGAGACGATAACAAAGAGACGAAGACGGACAAACAGAGACGGAGAAACAGACAGCCAGTAACGGAGAGACAGAGATGGAGACGAAGAGATGCAGACAAATGAAAGAAGAAAGAAATTCTTCTTTCATTTGTTCCATCTGTCTGTCTCCGTCCCTCCGGATACGGAGGGACAGAGACAGACAGACGGAGAGACAAAGACGAAAAGACGGATAGACAGTGATAAAAAGACGGAAACGGAGACGGAGGAATGAAGATGAAGAGACGGAGAGACGGAAACAAGGAGACGGAGAGACGGAGACCAAGAAAAGAAGACGGAAAACAGAAACTCGGAGACGGAGACAGACAGACGGAAAGACGGAGACGGAGACATAGTCGGAGAGACGGAGACGAAGAGACAGAGATGGAGAGACGGAGTCGGATAAACAGAGACTGACAGATGGAGACAGAGATACTGAGAGAGACAGACGGAGACAGAAAAACAGAGACAGTGAGACGAAAACGAAGAGACGAAGACAGACAGACAGAGGTGGAGAGACGAAGACGGGGAGATGGATAGACGAAGACGGAGACGAAGAACCGGAGACGGATAGACGAAGACACGCAGATGGAGACTCTAAAACGAAAACGGAGAGACAGAGACGGAGAGACGGAGACAAAGAGACAGAGACGGAGACAGAGAGACAGAGGAGATAAGACGGAGACTGAGAGACAGAGACAAAAAGACAGAGACAGAGAGATGATGTTTGAGAGACGGAGTCAGAGATGGAAAGACGGAGACAAAGAAACGGAAAGACGGCGAAGGAGAAACAGAGACGAAGAGACAGAGATGGAGAGACAGAGATGGAGAAACGGAGACTGACAGACGGAGACAAAGAAACGGGGACAGAGAGACGAATACGAACAGACAAAGGCGAAGAGACGGAGACAGAGAGATAAAGACAGAGAGATGGGAACGGGAAAACGGAGACGGAGAGACGGAGACAGACAGACGGAGAGACGGAGATGGAAAGACAGAGGCAAAAAAACGGAGAATGAGAGACAGAGACGAAAAAACGGAGCGACAAAGACAAAGCTACGGTGAAACAGTGACGGAGATACGAAAACAAAGAGACTCAGACAGAGAAACAAAGGTGAAGTGACGAAGACAAAGAGATAAAGGCTGAGAGACTGTAATGGAGAGACGGAAACGAAGAGGTGGAGACGGAGACAAAGAAACGGAAACGAAGAGACAGAGTCGGAGAGACGGAGACAGGGTATCAAAGACTGACGGACGGAGAAATAGAGAGAGGGAGACGGTGACGGAGAGACAAAGAGAGGGAAACGGAGACTGATGGACGAAGAAACGGAGACAGGGAGACGGAGACGGAGAGACGGATACGAAGGGATGGAGAAACAAAGTCAAAAAGACGGAGAGACAGTGAAGAAAAGACTGAAATGAAGAAGGAGAAATGGAGACTTAGAGACGGAGACAGAGAGACAAAGCAGGAGAGACAGAGACGAAAACGAAAGGAAGAAGACGGAAAAACAGAGACTGAGAGATGGAGACAGACTGATGGGGAGACGGAGATCGAGAGAAAGAGACGAAAAGACGGAGACTAAGGGACAGAGACTAAAAGGCAAAGACAGAGAGATGGAGACGAAGAGACAGAGATAATGAGACGGAGACGGAGAAATGGAGACTGACAGATGGAGACGAAGAGGCGAAGGCGTAGAGACAGAGATGGAGAAACGGAGACAGTAAGACGAAAACGAAGAGACGAAGACGGACAGGCAAAGGCGAAGAGACGAAAACGGGGAGACGGATAGACGGAAACAGAGACAAAGAAACGGACATAGATGGACGGAGACGAAGAGATGGAGACGGAGACGGAGACACGCAGACGGAGACTCCAAAACGGAGACGGAGAGACAGAGACGGAGACTCCAAAACGGAGACGGTGAGACAGAGACGGAGAGGTGAAGACGGAGAGACTAAGACAGAGAAACAGGAACGGAAAGACGGAGAACTATAGACAGAGACAGATAGACGGAGAGACGAAGATGGAGAGACAGAGACGGAAAGACGGAGACAGAGACGGAGAGACAGAGGCGGAGACAGAGATGGAGATAAAGAGACAGAGATGGAGAGACGTAAACGGAGAAACGTAGATGGACAGACGAACACGGAGAGACTGAGAGAGACAGACAGACACAGAGAAACGGAGACAGTGAGACGATAACAAAGAGACGAAGACGGACAAACAGAGACGGAGAAACAGACAGCCAGTAACGAAGAGACAGAGATGGAGACGAAGAGATGCAGACAAATGAAAGAAGAAAGAAATTCTTCTTTCATTTGTTCCATCTGTCTGTCTCCGTCCCTCCGGATACGGAGGAACAGAGACAGACAGACGGAGAGACAAAGACGAAAAGACGGATAGACAGTGTTAAAAAGACGGAAACGGAGACGGAGGAATGAAGATGAAGAGACGGAGAGACGGAGACCAAGAAAAGAAGACGGAAAACAGAAACTCGGAGACGGAGACAGACAGACGGAAAGACGGAGACGGAGACATAGTCGGAGAGACGGAGACGAAGAGACAGAGATGGAGAGACGGAGTCGGAGAAACAGAGACTGACAGATGGAGACAGAGATACTGAGAGAGACAGACGGAGACAGAAAAACAGAGACAGTGAGACGAAAACGAAGAGACGAAGACAGACAGACAGAGGTGGAGAGACGAAGACGGGGAGATGGATAGACGATGACGGAGACGAAGAACCGGAGAGACTAAGACAGAGAAACAGGAACGGAAAGACGGAGAACTATAGACGGAGACAGATAGACGGAGAGACGAAGATGGAGAGACAGAGACGGAGAGACGGAGACGGAGACAGAGAGACGGAGATGGAGACGGAGAGACGGAGATGGAGACGAAGAGACAGAGATGGAGAGGGAGAGACGGAGACCAAGGGACGGAGAAACTAAGACATATAGACGGAGAGACAGACAGATGGAGGCAGAGAAACGAAGACGCTGTAACGGAAAGACGGAGAGATGGAGACGGATAGACGGAGGCAGAGAGACGGAGAGACGGAGACGGAGATACTGAGACAGACAGATGGAGGCAACGAAACGAAGACGCTGTAACGGAAAGGCGGAGAGACGAAGATGGAGTGACAGAGGCGGAGAGACAGAAACGGAGAGATGGAGTCGGAGAGACGGAGTTGGAGAGATGGTGACGGAGAAACGGAGATGGAGACGGAGACGGAGAAACGGAGACGGAAACGGAGAAACGGATGGATGGAAATGGAGAGACAGAGAGGGAGAAACGGAGACTCACAGACGGAGAGGGAGAGACAAAGGTGGAGAGACGGAGACGGAGAGACTAAGACAGACAGACGGAGATGGGGAAACGGAGACGGATACGTAGAGATGGAGATAAATTTGGAGAGATGGAAGCAGCAGATAGACGGAAACTGTAGAATCTTGGTTAATTTGCATATGATTTTGTAAGATATTTTGTAGGCTATCTTGGTTTTTATTAAGGCATTTTGATTCCTCGGCTACTGCTATTCTCCATCTCTACTCCATGAGCCATATTTTTTGATAGCTTCAGGAGAACTTATAAAGCCCCAACTTTACCTACCCAAGAAATTAGCAGTCCAATCATTGCTTCTCAAGACGAGTATATAGAATGTGAAACTAACCCCAAAAGGCTGTTAAACTTCTCTTTTAGATCCAGCTCGTTTATTATTATAGTGGATAAAAATAAGGTCAAGGCAGCGGATCGTTTTAAAAAACCCACCAGTACGTACAAAAAAACTAAAAAACTAAGTAAAAAAATAAAAACAGATCAGGACGAAATTCTTAACAATGCCGAGGCCAGTGATAACAGTGAAGTGAGTGAAACAGATAATCTTGATGATGATCTTGAAGTTTCTCTAGCTTTCGTCAAATTTATGTTTGATCTTGAAAGTTTTTTAAATGTCATGAATTTTGAACAGCTTAAAAACTTTCTTTGTAAAGTTCAATACCAAAGAGATGTGATTTCTATTAGTAAAGAGCTTACGCCAGATACTATAGCTTGAATCGATTGGTTGACTATTGTTGAAGCCAAAATACTTGATGACAATCTTAAAAATATACTTAAATTGCTACTTAAGAAACTAAATAAAGGACTTGACAAACTTGGGAATTTCAATATGGAGTAATAAAATTCATTCAATCATATATATATATATATATATATATATATATATATATATGTTATTTTATGGGAATTAAAAAAAAATAATATATAAATTTTTTATTGCAAGTTAAGAAGTCTTTTTGCTAGAAAACATGAAATAGAAAAAATAATCTAAGATTATGATGTCATCAATGAAGACGTCTTTGAAGACGTCTTTGGTCGTGTCTTAGATTGGAACAAAATAAGACGTCATTTTTTTGATGTTCCGGAAATATAGTAACCAAATTACGTCTTTTTTATAAGTAAAATAATTTTAAAGACGTATTTTTCCAATAAATACTCATAGTAAAAGACGTAAATTTTCAAAAAAAAATTCTTTTTTTAAAACGAATGACGTCTTCCCTGTTGAAAATAATGACGTCTTTCTAAGACGTCTTTGGTCGTGTCTTAGATTAGAACCAAAAAAGACGTCAATTTTCCAATGTTTAGAAAAGTTATTCAACAAATGACGTCTTCTTATGATTTCAAAGACGTATTTTTTTTAGTAAAAATGACGAATTTTTATTTAAAAAATACGTCTTTGATATTATAAAAAGACGTTATTTGTTAAATAGCTTTTCTAAACATTAGGAAAATAACGTCTTTTTGTTCCAATTTAAGGCACAACCAAAGACGTCTTCAAAAACGTCATTTTCTCCAAATTTAGGAAAAAATAACGTCATTTTTCATGAATTATGTCATAGAAAAATGACTTTACATGATAACCATTTTCCATTTAAACGAAAAAACAAAAACGAGGTTAACCTCGTAGTTTCAACTCTTCGAAAAACGAAGAGCATTTGCGATTGAACTAAGAGCGTTCTGGCCTTATATATCTGCGTCTTTGAAATTTGTATAAGGCATCGCAAAACTTGAAAATCGCCACCTGGTGAGTTAAAATTAAATTGACGCAATCAACCATCAATTCGATTGTAAGTCACTAGGTGGCGATTTTCAAGTTTTGCGATCCTTTATACAAATTTCAAAGACGCAGATATATAAGGCAGGAACGCTCTCAGTTCAATAGCAAATGCTCTTCGTTTTTCGAAGAGTTGAAACTGCGAGGTTAACATCGTTTTTGTTTTTTCCTTTAAATGGAAAATGATTATCATGTAAAGTTATTTTTCAATGACACAATTCATGAAAAATGACGTTATTTTTTCATAAATTCGGAGAAAATAAAGTCTCTGAAAGACGTTTTGGGTTGTGTCTGAAATTCGAACAAAAAAGACGTCATTTTTCCAATGTTTATAAAAGCTATTTAACAAATAACGTCTTTTTATATTTTCAAAGACGTATTTTTTTTAATAAAAATACGTCTTTTTATAATTTTAAAGACGTATTTTTTAAATAAAAATTCGTAAGAAAAGACATTTTTTTAATAAAAATTCGTAAGAAAAGACGTATTTTTATTAAAAAAAATACGTCTTTGAAATAATAAAAAGACTTCATTTGTTGAATAACTTTTCTAAACATTGGAAAAACGTCACGTCTTTTTTGGTTCCAATGTTTTTCGTCTTCAAAGACGTCTTTCAAAGATGTCTTTCAAAGACGTCTTAGAAGGACGTAATTATTTTCAACAGAAAAGACGTCATTCGTTTAAAAAAAAAAATTTTTTTTGAAAATTTACGTCTTTTACTATGAATGTTTATTGAAAAAATACGTCATTGAAATTATTTTACTTATAAAAAAGACGTAATTTGGTTACTATATTTCCTGAACATTGAAAAATGACGTCTTATTTTGTTCCACTCTAAGACACGTCCAAAGACGTCTTCAAAGACGTCTTCAAAGACATCTTTCAAAGACGTACTGGAAAGACGTCATTATTTTCAACAGGGACAACCTTCCTGTACCTGACTCTGACTTAGAGCTTGGTGGTATCAGTATAAAAAATAATGAGCATAGCTTAAATATAGTTACATGCTGTAAACCTTCTCAGACTCATCCTACTTTAAATGAATGGAATGCAATCCTGAGTTTTCAGTATATCAGCCAGGAACAATGTACACTAGTAGATGACTTTAACTCTCACAATTCAAATTGGAACTGTGATCATATTAATGGAGATGGGAGAAATCTTTTATCGGCCTTAGATGCAAACAGACTCATTATTCATAATATTAGGTCTGACACACATATAGATGTCGGTAGAAAGAAGAAATCAAATATCAACCTTATTATTTCTTCTCTTAACATGGCTGATCACATACTTTACTTAATTTTTTATGAACCTTGTGGTTTGGATCTTTATCCCATAACAATCCAATTTGACAAAAGCATTTATCAAAGGAAAACTTTCAAAATCCATACCAAAAAAACTAATTGGTCAAAATGCTGCTACAACCTAGAAAACTCTTTTTACAAATTTTTTGAAACAGACTGTCTAAATTCAACAGCTATCAAAAAATACAACTGTCGGGTTCAATATGTTAAATCTGAGGTTATAGCTAACACTCTCAATGAAAAAAAGGTAACAGACACACAGTATCGCAACCCAGTTCCGTGGTGGGATAATGAATGCGATAAACTATGAAGACTTCGTAAAGCTAACTACGAAAAATTGGAATATTCTGATCTGCCGCAAGACTATCTGAAATATCGGGAAGCCGATAAAAATCTTCGGAAAACCTATAGAAAAAAGGAAATATCCAGTTACAGAAAGTTTGTTAAAACCATTGACTTTAGGACTTACTTCACATATGTATGAAATAAAACCAAAATCTTCAAAAACAAATGGGTTAAGATTTCTAAGCCCAAACATGATAAATCTCTCTTTAAATTATAAGCTACATCTCTACTTAATAAAATAGCTCCTCACACGGTTCACGGGTCATCACAGATTAAAATGGACAACATACACTTAATTTTTCTACTACATAAGATTTAATTTTTGATGCTCCGTTTGATTTTTCTGAATTTAACGCAGCTCTCCAATCTAGGAATAAGCATTCTGGGTGCGGTCTCGATTGACTATTTTATTTTGTTAAACATTCCTATGAAGTACAGATTGAAATTATTGGACATTTTTAACCAAATTCATCTGACCTCACAATTCCCTTCCAGCTGGCAATCTTCTTTTGTTCATTTTATTGATAAACCTGGTGGATCAGGTCTCAGACCTATAGCTATGACTTTCTGTCTATGTAAAATCTTTGAGCTTATGGCTAAAAATAGGCTTCAACGGTTCTGCAAGCATAACTCCATCCTACAAAAGTCCAATTCGGGTTTTAGAAAGGGACGATCTTGTTATGACGATCTTGCCAATTTGACCTTATATATTGAGGATGGATTTTTAAGGTGAAGATGTACACTAGCTACCTTCCTAGACGTACAAGGAATCTTTGACAACGTTGACTCACTAATACTCCTAAATAGACTAATTAAAATTATCTGCACTTCTTCGTTTATAAAACTGGTACAACATCTTACATTTCAGCGTTCCATTTACATAGAGTTTAATCTCGATGAGCCGTGTTATTCACACAGAGGAATACCTCAAGGAGAAGTTTTGAGCCCGTTGCTATATCTGATATATGTTGCCAGCATAACAGATAATTTATCCAAATTTGTCCAAGTTTCTCAGTTCGCAAATGATGATGCTCTATACACCAATATACTCCCCTCTTCTAGAGTCAAAAGACTTTTAGAAAAAGTGTTAAAATCATACGCACTAATCTTTCACATCTGGGACTAGTATCAACCTTTAAAAAAACTAAGCTTATCAATTTTAACAACAAAAACATACCACCAGGCAATACGTCAATTATCGTTAATGGTCTCAAAATTAAATCCATCGAAGCCACAAAATTTCTCAGAATCATATTTGATTATGAGCTCATTTTCAAACTACACATCAAAGACATGGCCACTAGATGCCAAAGACCTCACAAAATTTTAAAATACATTTGTGGAACTTGGTGGGGTTCTCATCCAGAGTCATTGCTTACTTTATACAAAAGTTACTTGATTAGGTTTAGTCATTGATTATGGTGTCTTTATTTATTATCCTAAGACTACTGCCAACATCATTGAAAACTTTCAATATGCAGCTCTAACGAGGAAAGTGTTTCATCTTCGGGTCACCAATTTTGCTCAAATTTTGGGAATGTTTTCTGAATACAGAAACATAAAGGAAGCCAAAATTTTAGAGGCCAATGCTCAATATTTCCCTAGTTACAAGCCATTGAAGAAAATCACTTAAAAAGTCACTGAATTTTCAAACGTTTATAGTATCTTATCATTGTTAGTTAGAAGCTTATACCTTTTTTTAATAAAAGTTGAGCTCAAATCCTTTTGAAATAACACCAATAGCATCTCGAAATATTATTTTTTCCCAAAGTTAGAGCTTAATAAAGATTGGACCTTATTTTTTTGTTTAAAACAGTAATGAATAATAAAAGCTAAAATTGGGTTCAATCTTTATTACTCTATAACTTTAGGAAAAAATAATATTTCGATATGCTATAACTGCTATTTCGAAAGTAGTTTAGTTCAGATTTTATTTAAAAAAAGGTTTGAGCTTCTAGTTAATAATACTGCGGAACTATAAGCGTTTGAAAAACTAGTAACTTTTTTAGTGATTTTCTTCAATGGCTTGTAACTAGGGAAAGATTGAGCGCTGGCTTCTAAAATTTTGACTTTCTTCATATTTCTGCATCCAGAAAACATTCCCAAAATTTGAGCAAAAACGGTCACCCGAAGGTGAAACACTCTCCTTGTAAGTACTGCTATGCGTTACAGAATTTACACTCCAAAAAACGTTGTCTTGGCGTAGCCTAAAATCACATCCATTAAGAGGACGCTGTATCTCTCTATCCTTTACTAATTAAAAAATGTAATTTTTTGGAAAATCTAGTGATTATTGATAGAAATTAAGACTTGTCCGCTACTTATTTAGTAAAAATGAATATTTTCTCTGATGAGGACCAATTAATTTTGTTACTTTTTTTTCAAGTAAAGTTTGACATACTTAAAAAATCCTAAGTTAGGCTAGAGAATACGTTATTTAAGTATGTCAAACTTTACTTGAAAAAAAAGCAACAAAATTAATTGGTCCTCATCAGAGAAAATATTCATTTTTACTAAACAAGTAGCGGACAAGTCTTAATTTCTATCAATAATCACTAGATTTTCCAAAAAATTACATTTTTCAATTAGAAAAGGATAGAGAGATACAGCGTCCCCTTAAGGACAGAGCATTCTACCTAGATTGTAATTATATAGTTGAGACTCTCTCCAACGAGTCAAATTTAGCACACAAAAACATTCGGCATTTCTACATCAAGCACAAAAGATCTAAGCTTAAAAGAAAAAGATTAATTACGGAGTGTATTAATAAGGTGATCACTATCACTGACGAAATTATATATGTTTGCAAAATCGATGATGTCTATGGTAACAATTATGACTCTATTCGTTTTTGTTCTCAAGTCAATTTTGAGCTGGGGAATTTCTTCAGTAAATCCAGTAATCCAGGTCTTTTTTTTGATAGTCATTATTTTGAAGTGAGCGTAGTTAAATACTTCACAGATGGTAGTAAAACCAAAGATTCTTTATCCGTCGGGTCTGCCTGTGTCACAGAAGATTCCCAAGTTGTCATCAACTCTAGTATTAATAGTTCCATCTTTACTGCTGAAGCTCTCACAATAAATTCTGCCCTTGACCTGATTATTAAAGAGATCAACAAACATATTATCTTTTCGGATTCTCAAAGTATTCTTCTAGCCTTACGGAGCCTTAAACTGTCGTCTCTCAGACATCCTTTAATTGCTGAAGCCAAGAACGAAATCTGAAAAATAAATAAAAATAGTAATATCTTAATTCTGTTACGATTGGTTTGGATTCCAGCACATATCGGAATTGCAGGAAACGAACTAGCAGACCATTATGCAAGGTGTGCCACAAAGATCTCACCAGGAAAATTTTTAATTCTGTATTTCGATTTTAAAACCATTTAGAAAAGCCAAGCCATGGATAACCATAATCAAATTATGCTACAATTAAAAACCTTTAAAGGCATCAAATACTTTCAAAATTTTTATGACAACAGAAGATTTCCTTGGTCCAAAAGTGAAAATCTCAACAGAAGAGCCATAGTTTCTATAATCCGGTTAAGAACCGACCACTACAGTGCAGCTTTATCTTTATTAAGAGAAAATCTTGTTAACTCCGCCGCCTGCGTATGTGGTCATGATAATCAAGATGCTGAACATATCTTTAGGAAGTGTCAAATTTTTAATCTATAACGTGAAAAAACGTTTGAAGAATTTAAATTGAATAAGATTTATATCAGCAAGAGACTGAATGTTATCCTAAAGAACTTAAACTCTAAAATTATTACGATTTTGATAAAATTTTTAAATGATTGTAATCTAGCATTGTAATTTCCATTTCATGTATTGTTTTCTACTATATTATGTACTTTATTTGTCTGGCTATATTAACCTTTTAGGTTAGGGTAGACCTAAATAAATAAAAAAAAAATTATTCACAGTATTTTTCTGCTCTTACAAAATGATTTTTATATAAGGTGATAAAATATTTTAATATAACATATTATAAATATATTGCATCTCAACAAAAATGTAATTTCAACTCTGAAGCTAATTCCACAATATATGAAATAAAAAATTCAAATTAAATGAGTTCTTGAAATTCTGATATAGGAATAATTTTTATAAATAATTATTAATAATAGTTAATTTTTCAAACAACTTGTAGAATTAAATAAAATTTCAATAAAATTAAGTTTTGACATCAAGTTAATTAATTCAATTAAAATTGTATTGAATAATATAATATAAAAATTTATAAGTTTTTAATTATAATAATTTTCTAAGCTTTTTTCACATCGTTTAAAATAATTTAAAATACATGATTATCGTTTCAATAGTTTATATAAAATATTACGTTAATTTTATAAGTTACTTAGAGTGAAATATAATGTGACTTTAGCAACAACAAATTCAACATTATAAAATAATTGTAATTTTTAATTATCATATTCAATACAAATTTCTAAAGTGCAATCAAATAATAATGTTTATTTTTTTCATTCTATACACGGGTCTCGTAACTCCGCTGATAGAAGTAGTTTCCTTGGGCACGAATTTACAGACATGACTTGAGTAATGAGTACAACTCGACCTCGAATGAGTTTAATTTAATTTTCTATTAATATGTTAATTTAGTATAATGTGATGTCTTGTATATAGGCTTAAGGTATGATTGTATTTATTGGCTGAATGATCAGTGAGTGAATGCTTTACTTGTTTTTATTATTTTGACTGCATTTTGTGCTATTGCATACGCTTATTATTTTATTGCATTATTCATTATTTTTTATTTTGTATTAAAAAAATTTTTTTTTAATACTTTGACTGATAGATATTGTGTGACTGACTTTTTATTCATAGGATTGTTGCATGTATTTTACTACTTTTTGTATCTGTGATATCACTTCTTTTGTTGTGACTTACTTATTTAGTATTATTAGGTTTAGTAATAGACTGTGATATAAACTGCAATATTTTTATGATTGTACATTGTTTTATGTGCAATATTTTTCTGGTAGAAAATTAACCATTTTTTGGTCATAAATGCAGAGATAAGTATGTTAAAATGACACTTATCTAGAAATTCTGAAAACACTTCAAACAGAATTTCTAGAAAAGTGTCATTTTAACATGCTTAGCTTAGCAATTATGACCAAAAAATGAATAATTTTCTACCAGGGTTATCACATTTATGAATTGTATTATACGGCTTTTGTATTATGATATAAAATAAAAATAATATCTATCTATCTAACTTAAAGTATCATCTATCTTGGTCTCTCTCATAATAAGAAAAAAAGACAGATGATACTTCAAGTCATACTCAATACTTGAGTCACGTCTATGAATTTGAGCCTTAATATGAGACGATCTGTTAAAAAATGTTGCCATTACAAACGCTACAATCTCAAAACATTTCAACTATATTTAGCAGATAATAGCAAAAAAATTTGAATAAATGTAAATCATGATAAAACTCAACGTGTAACAAATCAGTTTTAGTTACTAATTAGTCTGTATTAATTACTAATTAATTCTGAATTTTTTTATACATATGGAATGGTAATGAATTTTTTATCGATTATTCATCAAAATCTGAATTTTTTACCTAATTAATAATTTTGATCAATAATAAAATTAGTTACTTTGAATTGTAATACATATACATTATGATACATTTGCTAACATGTTCTCATAAGTAGTGGTCCTTTATCAAATACTATATCAAAATTAATACTTGAACTTACGAGTATTTTAACATTATTTTACAATCTGATGCTTTTGCAAAAATGGATCCTTGAAAATTCTAAGAATTAAAAATTAAATAATCTTTTACATAAATGTCACAAAAAAACCGGGCAACGTTAGGAGCATGGTAAATTAAGCTAGTCAATACTTGTAAATTATTCAAAAAATACTGATATTATACTTGATTCCGAAGATGATTTGCCGATGTTTGGTAAAATTAATTAAATTTTTGCGGTTCAGTATAAAACTGGGTTAAGTGCATACCTTCAATAACTGTCGGTTTCAATACGCATTATTTTGCTTACAGCATTTCTATGAGTAAAGTAATGAATAAAACTATAACATTTATTGGCCATAAAACCTAAATATTCGATTTTTAAAAGGAAAGAACACCACTTATTGTCACAAGTCATATTCTATAGTAATAATAAGATTTTATGATATTTTAATAAAGGTTAAAATATTTTTAATATAACTCTATTATTTATTTCAACTCACCTCTTCATCAAGATTTTTTATAAAAAAACATTATTTAATACTAGCGGTTATATATATAATCGCAATTAAATACATCATAAATATTAATTAAGTATTCAAAATCTTATGATGCTGAAAAAAAAATAGAAACTAAATAAATGTTTATTTAAATAGTCCTAATCAAATATTTATTTGATTAAAATAAATAATTATTAAAAGAGAGTAAATATTTGATTATATACTTAAGAGGAGGTCACGTATCTCTGTCCTTTTCTAATCAAAGAATTGAGTTTTTTACAGAAACTAATAACTTTAGCAAAAAATGAAGAGAAAGCCGCATCTCGTAATGAAAAAAGCTATATTTTCTTTGATAAGAAAGAATTAATTTTATTGCTTCGTTTTCAAGAAAACCTTGAAAAACTCAAATCATAGAGGTTAGGGTGAACAATTTGGTTTTTCAAGGTTTTCTTGAGAACGAAGCAATAAAATTAATTTTTTCTTATCAAAGAAAATATTGCTTTTTCTGATACAAAATGCGGCTTTCTCTTCATTTTTTGATAAAGTTATTAGTTTTTGTAAAAAAATCATTTCTTTGATTAGAAAAGGACAGAGATACGTGACCTCCTCTTAAGGGTCAAAATAATACTTTCTTAAAAAGTGGTCATGCGTGAATCACCGATTTTGCTGGCTTCGAAATATGTTTTGGTATTATTAAAGTTAAGAATCTGTGCAAAATTTCAGCTCTCTAAGTGCAAAACTCGCCGAGAAAAGACCTTTTAAAAATCAAAATATTGTCTTTTTTCGTCTGTTTTTCACTCTTTTTCAAAATACTGTCAATATTCGAGTTTTTAACATTTTTTAATTCGCTAGGCGGAATTTTTTAACTCATAAAAAAAGCTTCAAGAATTGATTTGATGAATTCAATTTTATAAATTATTAGCCAGACAACATCACTTTGAACAAAACATATAATTTTGTTATTTCACATACCTTTGAATGATCGTAGCGTCTTCCCCTCTCAACTTTTGGCAATTCTGCGAAATAGATTCGATTCTTCTTAAAAAAAAACAATTTTTTTTTTGGCGAATTTAATTTTGTTGAGAATTGGCCGGGATATGAGATGTTAAAGATAGTGAATTTAGCAAAAATCGCGTTTTTTGCGATTTTGAAGTATCTATTTCTCGGTCTTAGCAAAATATTTTTTGATATACCAAACGTTTGAAGTTAGTTTACATTATATAAAATACCAGAAAAATATTTTGGTTATGGCTATTTAGCAGTTTCTATAGGCTTCAAAGATATGAAAATCAGTATTTTTGCGAAAATCGCTCAAAATGGATGCTTACGTATTATTTTGAATTTTTACTGCTAGCGACTTTCAAGCTATTTCATAAGGAAACTCCATCTCGTTTGGTTTAGCACTATGAAAAGTTAGATTTTGTCCTGCTCTTTTGAATAAAATTAGTACAATTTAAGTCGAATTCTTATCGACCTCTTAAAAATCAGTTTAACATACTACAAAAATGGCAAAAAGTATCAATGTTAATGGGATATTCCAATACTTTTTTAAAAAAATTCGTCACAGGATGGTCACGGATTTGGCTAAATTTTTAATAAATTACAGTACTGTATAAAAAAATCATCATATTCAAAATTTAAAAAATGAGGTTAGTTTAGTCTGAAAAAATGCCTTTTTCACATTTTTTTTTATAAATTTTCAACTATTCTAGAGAATTTAAAACTTGATCGATCTTAATTTAACCAATGGCATTTTTTTCGTTATTTTATATATTGTAAAGGATAAGTTTTTCCAGATTGATTATAATCAAAGGAAAAAATTTGCAGCCAAGGAAACATACGGTATTTTTAACATAAAATAGACAATATTAGAAGCTTAGCAGTAGAAACCACGATACAGCCATTTAACGAAACGCGAATTTTCAATATTTGCTTGCATCAATAGAACTTTTTTCTATCAACTCCAAATTGAACGGAATTTTCGAGAATATTCATTAAACATAGTTTTGAAAGAGCCAGTATACATTTTAGTAGTTGATTTAGCTCGTTTATCACGTCCATCTTCGGTTTTTATAAAAAGTGATAACTTTATTGCTTCAACATGTAAAGCGTCGTAGCGATTACACTCTTAACATTTGTTCACCACATACACGGAGAAACCGGAGTACCGTAGAAACACCTACTCACTAGGAGAGTGCCACATCTCCGGATCACAGATTTCGCTCAAACTTCGGCATATGTTTTCAGATGACAAAATATGGGAAAAGCTAAAGTTATCCCTGGTGAAAAAAATCAGGTGACAAGTCACCTGATTTATCAGGTGATTTATCATGCCAAAATATCATGTATCGATTTTGTTGGTTTTTACACGTTTTAAACCATGCTTAGTCAATTTAGAACAATTTTTGAAAAATTTTTGAAATTTTTGAACTTAGAAATTTTTTTGTGATTTAGTCAAAATTTTTTCTAAGACCAAATTATCTAAAAAATTTTCTAAGTTCAAAATTTTCCAAAATTTTCAAAAATTGTTCTAAATTGACTAAGCATGGTTTAAAATGAGTAAAGATCAACAAAATCGTTACATGATGTTTTGGCATGATAAATCACCTGATAAATCAGGTGATTTATCACCTGATTTTTTTTAATAGGGATAGCCACAAACGCTCAATATTTTCCTAGATACAGGCAGATAAAGAAAATCACTAAAAAAGTTACTAGATTTTCAAACACTTATAGCTCTTAAACGTCGACAGCTAGAAGCTTAAAACTCTTTTTAAATTAAAGCTAAGCTCAAATCCTTTCAAAATAGCACCTATAGCATATCAAAATATTATTTTTTTGCCACTCTAACCCCAAAATCGCAACTTCGTTGCTCTTTCTAGGCTCTTATATCCAAATATATCGAATATTGACCAGGCGTAAAGTACTTTTCTTCCGAAAATTTAATTTTTTCGAATATTGAACGGGTAGAAAGTACTTTTCTCTTGCATATTCGATTATTTCAAATACTGAGCCAGAATGAAGTACTTTTATCGCAGAAATTCGATTATTTGAAATATTAAAAGAGTGTAAAGTACTTTTCTTCCGCGAATTCGATTATTTCGAATATTGACCAAGCGTAATGTACTTTTCTCCTGCAAATTCGATCATTTTGAATATTGAGTAGGCGTAAAGTGCTTTTCTCCCTTAAATCCTAATATATCGAATATTAAGCATATAATGATATAATTTTTACAAATATAAAAAATTTTAAAAATTATTTTAAATTAAATTTTTTTAATTTTCATTGATTTTTTTTAGGTTTAATTAAAAAAAAAAGACTTTATTTTTTTAATTTTAACAAAATATTTATCTTGATTCAAGTTCTAAAAAGTTTCGCATCCATATTTTATTCCGTTTTGATTTTGTAAAGAAACGAGTGGCACAATTATTCATTTAATTTTTTATCAATTTGAATTTCGCGCGTTCGCGCTTTCGGCTCGTATCATTTCGCTACATGACAGTCAGTCTCAGCTAATTGTATGGTGAGTTTGCAGTAAGTTTGTTTATTTAAAGGGCATTTAAAAAATTATTAGTAGGTTTTGTGATTTAATTTACGTAAAATTATTAATTTTTAATGAATTACACCTTCGTGAGTTATTTCATATTTTTTTATGTGCGCCTGAAATTCCATGTTTATCTAAATAGAAAGTGTATTTAAAGTTTAAAAAGTTGAATTGACATTAAGAATACGAATCTCAGAAATGTCAAATAATGAAAGAGATACAAGAGGCAGATTTCATAACCAACATCAACATAGAAAATGATCTACAGGAAGATCTAAAAAGAGGCGAAGGAAATTTCTTGGTAAGAGTAAGAAAAATTCTCCTGAAGACCCTCTACTTCTTTTATTTAACTGAAAAGAACAAAATTCTTCAGTTCCAGGGCAAAAAAAAAATGTTGATATCAACGTTCTATCTTTTATGTTAAAACAATTGTGTTGGAGTGTGTGCCATCATAAGATAAAATTTATTGAAACATCTTTTCGAGGATAAGGATTCAAAATTAATATGACTTGTGACTTTTGTGATGAATAGGCAACTGTAAACTCTAACAAAAGAGAAAGTGCTATGAACAAGACGTATAAAGTTAACAGATATAATGTTCTTGCTGCTCGTGTACTTGGCCACAGACTTGCAAGTTTGTCTAGTTTTTGTAGTCTAATAGATTTATCGAAGCCAGTTGCCCAGTCAGCGTTCAGTGCTATAAATAGTTAAATAACAAAAGTATACGAACAAGTGGCAAAAGGTTCTATTTCTGAAGCTGTTGAAAAATAACTTGAATCGACTTCTCCAAATAGTGCTGATCTTGATATAACTTTCTCAAGATGTTGGAGAAATTAAACATCGAATTTGGAAATGTATCTGTCGAGTGGGTCAGGACTTTGAATGATAGAAGATAATTCAATGTAGAGTGATCTAGTTAGTCTTATTCAAAAGAAGCACATACTCTGAAAAGAAAAGTGCGAATAGGTGTGATGGATTTCTATACACCGGGTGCATATTAAATTCATGTAAGTGTATAATTCTAATTATTATTAAATATTTGGATATAAATTCTATTTATAAATTTTAATATTAATTAAAAAATGAATTTTAAATTTAAATTTTATTTCTTAATTTTGAATTTGAATTACAAAATAAAATATAAAATGATTACTCCATATTAAATATTATTTCTTAGTTTTCAGCTGATTCAAGGTTAGTACGAGTAATTCTAACAACCATCAGAGTAACAAATAACTATGTATTTGTTGATTCTTAAAACAAATACATAGTTTCATTGGTGAATAAGGGTGAGTACTGACAAAATATCTTGTAATAAGAAAGATTATTATTATTGATTATTTTAATAACTTATATCTTTTTGCATTTCAGCTTTATCTAGTCTATAACAAGGTTCTCTTGTCTGGTATCTCTTTTTTATATTGTTAGCTAATATAAATAAGAAATACCAGAAAAATCATTTAATGAAAGATAAGTATAGCATTAATAATTTTAAGATATAATAATTAAAAACTTCAAAGCTGTTTTTCCCAAAAATTCAATTTTTTAAATTTTAGGTGCTGCCCCGTAAGATTTGAGCTGAACCGCTGGATGGATTTGACTTTTTCAAACTGATTTAACTTTAGTATTAGCATCATTCTCGCATAAATAAAGGGTTTTAAAATCGAATGACTAGAAGTTGTTAAAAAATCCAAAAATAAGGTGAAAAAATTAAAATTTATTTAATAAATTAATATTTTTTGTTGAAAAGTAAAAAATTTTTGTGTTTCAGGAATTCCCTCATTCATAGACCCATCAATAATTAAATCATAAGCCATAAACTATAAAAGATGAACTCATAAACCATAAACCAATAAACCATAGACCCATAAACCAGAAAACCTATAAACCACAAACTTATAAACCCTAAATTCATAAATCCTAAACCCGTGAACTATAAACCTGTAAACCATAAACCTATAAGGTATAAACCCAAAACTATAGACTCATGTACTATAAACATACTAAGCCATAAACTATGAACACCTAAACAATAAGCTTATAAAATATAACTGATAAACTAAAAGCCCATGGACCATCAGCCCATAAACCGTAAACCCATAAACGATCAACGCATAAACCATAAATTTATAAGCCATAAATCCATAAACTATACGCCCATAAACCATAAACCTATAAAAATAAACCCATCAACTATGAGCCCATAAATCATAAAGCCATAAACCATACAGAAACAAACCATAAACCGATAAGCCATAAACCTATAAACCTATAAAATATAAACCCATAGACCACAAACCCATGAACCATAAACCCATACGTTAGAAACCCAAAATCCATAAACTTGTAAAAGATAAACGAATAAACCAGAGAACCATAAATTCATAAACCATTGACCTATATATTATAAAATTATAAACATTAAGAGGACGTTGAATCTCGCTATCCTTTTCTAATTGAAAAATATAGATTGTTGGAAAAACTAGTGATTATTGATAAAAATAAAGAGTTGCCCGCAACTTGTACAGTAAAAAGCAATATTTTTTTTATGAGGACAAATTAATTTTGATGCTTTGTTTTCAAGAGAAGTTTGACGTACTTAAAAAATCATAAGTTAGGCTAGAAAATATGATGTTTGAGTATGTCAAACTTTTCTTGAAAACAAAGCATCAAAATTAATTTGTCCTCATCAGAAAAAATATTGCTTTTTACTATGCAAGTTGCGGGCAACTTTTAATTTTTATCAATAATGACTAGTTTTTCCAAAAACCTACATTTTTTAAGTGAAAAAGTATGGGAGATCCAGCGTCCTCTTAAACACGTGAAGTATACACCCATAAACTCATGAATTTAGACCCATGAACTACAAACCTATAAACCCATCAATGTAAACTCATAAACTATAAACCTTTGTACCCATAGACCATAAATTCATTAACTCAAGACCCATAAATCTATTAACTCAAGACCCATAAACCATAAATCCATTGCCCACGAACCATATACTTATGAACCATAAACCCATAAACTATAGTCCCACAAACCATAAACCAATAAACTATGAATCCATAAACCATAGTCCCATAAACTATGAACCCATTCACTATCAACCCGTAAACTATAAACCCAGGAACCATAAAACCAAAAGCAATAAACTTATTAACCATAAGCCAATGAACAATAAACCCAAAAACCATGAAACCAAATGAGAGCTCTCATAAACCATTTCTTTTCTTTGTCTTTTTCTTTCTTGAAGGATTTCTTTTTCTTTGTCTTTTTCTCTCATAAACTATTTCTTTTCTTTGCCTTTTTCTTTCTTGAAGGATTTTTTTTTCTTTGTCTTTTTCTCTCTTAAACTATTTCTTTTCTTTGTCTTTTTCTTTCTTGCAGGATTCCCTTTCTTTGTCTTTTTACTTCTTAAACCACTTCTTTTTTTTGTCCTGTTCTTTCTTAAATCATCAATTATCCTTGTGGTTGTCTGTCAGTGTTACCTTCTTTTATTGTTAATGGATTTGTGTTCGTACCATATATTTGTTATTATTCGGCTTACATGTAATTTACGGCCGTGTGTTGTTTTACATTTATCAAACCTACTCCCTCTTCCTCCGCCCTAATCCTATTTAAGCATTGGTTTCTGGTGGATTAAACAAAATTTGGTGCCCCGGGTGAGGATGGAAAGGGTTTAGTAATTGTTTGGAATATTGTAGGTTCTTCTTCTCCTTCTTTCTTTCTCTTCGCTTTCATCTTCGGTTAAATTGCATCAATTGCTAACTAATAAAGTTACAGGTTTTTTCTTGAGTGGTAAGTTTATATGCTATATTTATCTCGCTTTGAGTTGCCCCTGTTTCTTTTTCCTCACTTCTCGTCATTTCTTTTTCTTTAAATTTAACTGAGAACCTTGGACATGGCACCTGTACCCCTTAGGAAGCTTTTGGCCTTACAGTGCGAACGCCGTAAGGAGATTGAGAAAATACGCACGCGATTAACTAGCAAACCGCGTAAGTCTCTTTCGAAGATTATTGTCCAATCGCGTATAGATGCGACTACGAAGGTTTGGGAGCAGGTGCGTGAGACCCATTCTAAAATTATAGTAAGGGAAGATGCCGCGATGGATCCTTATGTTGCTGAAGACATGTTTGGTCAGCTTGAAGTTGTTTATGAGGACGTGCTTGACGAGTTCCTGAATGTGCTACCGCAGATGGGCCCGGCGGACACATCACTTGAAGTTAATACTAGTATTAATTCCCACGCTGAAGGAATGTCGAATTGTCCAGCGCGACTCTCAAAAATTCCCCTTCCGACGTTTTTAGGAAATTATGAGGATTGGGATAGCTTTTGTGACTTGTTTACCTCACTGGTACATGAAGCTCCCCGGATCTCGGAAGCAACTAAATTACAATATTTAAAATTGTGCATGAAAGGTAGTGCAGCAGATTTGATTAAGGATGTAATGACCACCAACGCAAATTATGCAAGTACCTGGCAAGCCTTGAAAGATCGTTACCATAACCCAAGGTTAATCATCCACAAACATCTTTCTGCCTTATTGGAATTACCTTATCTCAAAAAGGAGTCGGCTACTGAGCTCCGTTCCTTTGCGGACGAAGCCCAGAGACTTGTTCGAGCCTTGTCTAACCTGCGGCTGCCAGTTGAACATTGGGATGTATGGTTTATATTTATCTTCTCGCAACGCTTTGACCCTGAGTCAAGAAAGGCTTGGGAATTAGAACTCAGTGATAGGGATAAAAAATCGTTAAGTAATAGGGAAGGTAATCAGGACGAGTCTGAAATTCTCGCATGTTATCCGAAGTTTTCTGTGTTTGTAGAGTTTCTTAAGAAAAGAGCTCAAGGACTTAGTCAAATAACTCCAGAACGTAGAGCAGAAAAAAGGTCTTCTACATTTCAGAGGTCGGGCCCTCCACCCCGTAAGGTTTGTCATATTGGTTTGATTAATTCTTTGAAATGTCCTCTCTGTACAGAGTCTTATGTTCTTATACGTTGTCCACAATTTAATAAACAGACCCCAGACGAGCGCAGATCCGCTGTTAAGCGACTGCAACTTTGCTTCAATTGTTTGGGGCAACACCTGGCTAGGAATTGTACGTCAAAGGGACGGTGTAGAGATTGTGGCAATAAACACCATTTCCGTCTTTATGTTGAGGGTCAAGGAACCTCTCAACATCCCCATAATTCGACCAAGGCGAATAACGGATCCGATTCGGGCTCACCTATCGTATCCCTCCATGCAGCTATATCACTCACGCCAAAAAGGATACTCTTAGCTACTGCAAGAGTGAATCCGAATGGAAAAAGCACTTTTGTTCGAGCTCTTTTAGATCAGGGCTCAGAAGTCTCCTTTATATCTGAAAATGTTGTGCAATTACTGGGATTGCCCAGGCAAAGAACTTGCTTGCCATTATCTGAGCTCGGCGCTTGCTCGGTGGGTACCGCCAAATCCCTGACCCACATCCAGCTTTGCTCCCCTGTGGATGCTAGTTTTCAACTGGATGTAGAGGTTCTTATTCTACCACGACTTACTTCTTTACTCCTTTCTAATGACCTCACGGAGAAAATCGACTTTAAGCAGTTTTATGGTTGGACGTTGGCAGATCCCAGGTTTTGGTTATCGGACAAGATTGATCTCGTACTGGGACTAGATATTTATGGGCAACTGCTTCGTCTAGGCTTACGAAGGTCAACTTCCTCCAGGTTAGTGGCACAAGATAAGTCTTTGGGTGGATTATATCTGGACCATTAGAGGTGGATACGTCACGGCGGGCGGTCGGTTCTTCAACTAATGACCCTGCCTCCATTTTTCATTGCACCATGGAACAAGGTCTAGACCAGAGCATTTAACGTTTTTGGACTCTTGAAGAGGTTCCTACGTCGGCTAATAAGATAAAGCCAATTGACGAGGAATGTGAAAGGTTGTTTCGAGAAACTCATCATCGCGACCCCTCAGGCCGATACGAAGTCCGATTACCACTAAAATCAGAGCCTCTTAAGGTGGCCAGAGAAACTCGCAGTTTAGCTCTTAAATCGCTGGCTCACCTGCATCGCCTTTTCACTAGGGACCCCCTTCTTTCGTAAAATTATTGTGATTTCATGAAACATTACGAAGATTTAGGACATATGTCGCGAATTCCATTATCAGAACTAGAACGAAATGGTGCCTGATATTTACCACATCATGCGGTGATCACAAAAACTTCTTCTGAGCAAAAACTACGAGTAGTTTTTGATGCATCTCGTCGTACCCGAGAAGGTCATTGCTTGAATGATCTGTTAAGCAGCGGTCCCTCTCTGCAGGGTGATCTTGTGTTAGTTTTATTAAATTGGTGGTGATACTGTTTTGCCTTTACGGCAGACATTGTCAAAATGTTTCGACAAATCACGGTCCTGCTAGAGGATCGGGACTTGCGACGCATAGTATAGGCTCCAAACGCAGATTTGGAGGTAATTGACTTCCGTTTGAACACAGTTACCTACGGCACTACTTGCGCTCCATTTTTAGCCCTCAGAACTTTGTCCCAGTTGGTGGTCGATGAAGGTGATCGTTTCCCATTAGGCACTCAATGTCTTAAATCGGAGATTTACGTGGATGACACGTTCGCTGGCGCAGACGATCTTCAGACTGCCCTCACAAAAAAGGGAAGAGCTCATCGGACTTTTAGCCTCGGCTGGGTTTGAGTTGGACAAGTGGGCCGCAAATCATCGCGACTTGCTTCTAGCTACCGTCCAGGAGGTCTCGGCAAGGAAAATTGATGCGAAAGCTTCTATAAAAACTCTTGGAGTGAATTGAAATCCGACTCTGAACGAGTGCGGATTCGAAGTCACTGACCTCAAAAGGCTTAGCAGTGCGCATACCAAAAGAACGATCCTTTCTAGTATAGCTTGTCTGTTCGACCCTCTTGGTTGGCTGGCCCCGGTCACCATTTCCGCGAAGATTTTAATGCAAGATATGTGGATTCAAAAATATGAATGGGACTCGCCATTGCCGCCTGAGATTCGCGCTCGTTGGATTGACTATTGCCAGACCTTCTCCGAATCACCGTCAATTACAATAGGGCGCTGGCTGGGAATGGCAATCGGTAATTCATACCAAATTTACGGATTTTCTGATGCTTCAGTCCGAGCTTACTCGGCCGTTGTCTACCTGAGGATTGAGGATATTGACTATTACAAGGTTTCGCTGGTAGCCTCAAAATCGAAGGTTGCGCCAGTCAAAACTGTGAGCATTCCCAATCTGGAATTAAGTGGGGCTGTTCTTCTTACCAAACTTATCATGCATCTGACTAAGCTGGACTTCCTCAGGGATGCCCCAATTTTCGCATGGTCAGATAGACAAATTGTTTTTGCATGGCTTCGTAAACATCCATGCCATTGGAAGACCTTTGTTGCAAATAGGGTATCTTTAATCCAGACGGAATTGCCGTCAGCCACATGGTCTCATGTCCAGTCCAAACAGAACCCTGCAGATTTAGTCACGAGAGGGGTTCGACCAAAAGAATTGATTGAAAACGCTCTGTGGTGGCACGGACCAGCTTGGTTAGCGAAGCCTCCTGCAGAGTGGCCCCTACCCCGGGAGCCGGTTACCACACATCTCGCTCGATTGAAGGCAACCGAAAATGAGGTGTTGACCCGATTTTCTTCGTTAGATGCTCTTGTACGGTTCGTGTCCTATTGTAGATGACCTCTGAATCGACTGCGTACCGGACAGAAACCGAAACGAACGTTGCCCCCGCACTTCCTCACGTCTGATGAGCTAACTAAAGCCCACCTGATGCTCATAAGGTTAGTTCAATCTTCAGAGTTCGCACTGGAGGTCCAGTTGTTGAAGTCGGGGAAGGAACTGCCAAAGCGCAATCGTCTCGTCAAGCTTAACCCATTTTTTTACAGAACTGATAATGTCTTACGTGTCAGAGGTCGCCTCGACTCTAATCTCTCCCCTTCGTGTAAGTTTCCTCCAATTTTACCTCACAACTCCACCCTCAGCTTGTTATACGTTCGACATAGTCATCATCGCTGTCTTTATGGAGCTCCCACGCTAACGTCCAGTTTTTTAATGTGAAGGGTATGGATCTTGGGTAGGAATCGTCTCGTAAAGTCCGTAATATACAAATGTGTGGTATGCCAGCGAGCCAAGCCCCACTCAGCTCAGCAACTTATGGGCAATCTTTCTGCAAACAGAGTAACAAAGGGAAGAGCCTTCGCTACAAGTGGTCTAGATTATGCAGGTCCTTTTCGGATTCGTAAATAGAAAGGGCGAGATCACACGGCCATCAAGGGTTACGTGGTATTGTTTATTTGCTTCGCTACTCGAGCGATTCATTTAGAATTAGCAAGTGATCTCTCTACATTCACATTCATTAGTACTTATCGCCGCATGATTGGTAGGAGAGATATCTGCCATAACCTTTATAGCAATAGTGCCACCAATTTCAAGGGAGCTGACAAGGAGCTTCAAACCATGTTCAGTAGAGCGTCTACGTTCTACCAGGATGTTGCGCCTCTACTGGCAAGGGATGGAAGGAACTGGAAGTTTATTCTAGCAAACTCTCCACAGTACGGTGGGCTATGGGAAGCCGGAGTTAAGTCGGCGAAGCACCACTTAAACAGAGTTATTGGCGATCGCTCTCTCACCTATGAGGAATTTTATACGGTGCTTGTAGAAGTCGAGGCTTGCCTCAATTCACGGCCTCTGGGAGCGTTGAGCTCAGACCCTGATGACCTTCAGGCCCTCACTCCTTCTCATTTCCTCAATGAAGAAGTTTCGGTTATTCTCCCGGAAGCGGAGAACCTTGAGTTGCCGGAGAATTAATTGACACGATTTCAACTCCTTCAGCAAATACGGAGCAATTTTTGGAAAAGATGGTCTTCCGAATATATTCTACGGTTGCGGGAGAGAGAGAAGTGGAAAGGTGTCAACGCGAACTTTACAGTCAGCCAGCTTGTCCTGATTAGGGACGACAGATATCCTTCCTCGAAATGGCCTTCGGGCCGAGTGCAGGAGGTATTTCCCGGTAGTCTCATTAGAGTGGTTACAGTAGAAACGGCTTCTTCTTCTCTGCGACGTCATGCTGCTCGTCTTTGCCCGCTACACCTTGAAGGTTCATAGAATTTTTTTTTCTTTTTTCTCCAAATTGTCCTCTCGCTTTAAGTGTTGCGTTTTGTTCGTCCAAGGGACGAACGCGTGCAAGTTGTTGGAGCCGTTACTGAACAAGAGACGGTGGAGTGGAGGGGATGCGTGCGTCGCTTGGATGTGGGTAAGAGTGTGTTGGCTCGTAGGGTGAGTTCAGTTCCGATCTTGCCGCTGAACTGCGTGGACATCTTTTTCCTTCCGGAGTGCCTAGTGTAGTGTCGCATGTGTGCGGCCGCTTAGTGTGTAGTGTCGGGTGTACGCGGTGTAGGACTGAAGCGGTGCCTTGGACTTGGGTACAAGTGAGCATCAACGCATCAGCTCATCCCTGCATGGGCTATCCGAGACGCCAGAGTTGGTCTCCCCGAGACGTCAGGGTGCTCTGCGTCTGGAGGTGCTTACTTGTGGCAGTTTGCTGCTTGTCTGTTGGGGTCAGGGACACCCCGGGACAAAGGTAACTCCACACTTGGTACATCTACGGATCTGTGCGGTAAGAGAGCTCTCATAAACTATTTCTATTCTTTGTCTATTACTTTCTTGAAGGATTTTTTTTCTTTGTCTTTTTCTCTCATAAACTATTTCTTTTCTTTGCCTTTTTCTTTTTTGAAGGATTTCTTTTTCATTGTCTTTTTCTCTCTTGAACTATTTCTTTTCTTTGTCTTTTTCTTTCTTGCGATATTTCCTTTCTTCGTCTTTTTACTTCTCAAACTATTTCCTTTTTTTGGCCTGTTCTTTCTTAAATGATCAATTATCCTAGTGGTTGTCTATCAGTGTTCCCTTCTTTTATTGTTAATGGATTTGTGTTCGTACCATATATTTGTTATTGTTCGGCTTACATGTAATTTACTGGATTTATACACTTAAATAAAGTTTAAATTAGAATAAAAGAAAGATAGTGTGTTGTTTTACATTTCTCAAACCTACTCCCTCTTCCTCCGCCCTAATCCTATTTTAGTATTGGTTCCTGGTGGATCGAACAAACTCATAAAGCTGTAAACTATAAACTGATAAGGTATAGACCTATAAACTATAAACCCCTAAACTATAAGCTCATAAACTATAATCGATAAACTAAAAACTCATGAATCATAAGCCCATTAACCATAAACCCATAAATTATAAACCTATAAAAAACTATAAACACATAAACGATTAACCTATTAACCCATAAACCATAAACGCATGAACCCATTAACCATAAACGCATGAACGATAAACTCATAGATCATAAGCCCATAAGCCCAAAAACATAAACATACCAACCATATACCCATAAATCATGAACATATAAACCATAGACCCATAAACTATAAACTCATAAACTATAAACCCGTAAATTATAATCCCATAAACCATAAACTAAAAAACTATAAACCCATGAACCATAAAACCCATAAACCATGAACCCATAAACCATGAATCCATAAATCATAAACCTTTTAACCATAAACCTATAAACCATAAAGTCATAGACCATCAACCTTTAATATATGAACCCATAGACCCATGAACCATAAACCTTTATACAATAAACCCATAAACCCATAAACCATAAATTTATAGACCATAAACCCATAAAACATTAACCCACAAACCATGAACCCATGAACCATGAACGATAAACCCATAAATCATTAACTCATAAACCTGTAACCATGAACTGTAAACCCATAAGCTATTAGCCCATTAACCCTTCAACCCATGAATCATAAATCCATAAACTGTAAACTAATAAACTATAAACCCACAAACCTTAAACCCATAAATTATAAACCCATTAACCATAAACTTTTAAACTGTAAACTACCGGGATGACTCTGACACGATAATAATTACTTTTCTTAATCAATAACATCTAATTAGCTTCGTTTAGATTTGTACCACCGAAAAATTACTATTACATATTTTGCACTCCCCGGGAAAGTAAAAGATTTGAAAATACCGAGATCTCGCAAAATCTATGCTCTTAGAACGAAAGTTTTTGAATTTTTAAAAAAATAAAAATACAGGTAGCTTCTTTTCAATTTGTAACATTCAAAAATTCATTATTTTTTATTTGTACCCCTGTGGAAATTGAGAAAAATAAGATTTTCGCAGTGCAGTCTATTTGTTCTAATGATCATATCATCTGCGCATGTGCAGTGGGAAATCCTGACTTTAACATTTGACTAAAAAAATAATTTCTCTTTATATTATCGAATAACCCGAAAACACAAATACCCTTCTCTTATTGATTTTTAATTGTGTGAACTGTGATTGATTTGAAAATAGAGAGAAATTATTTCTTTAGTTAAATTTAAAACCAATACGAGGGTACAAATTAAAAATTATGTATTTTTGAATGGTACAAATTGAAACGAAGCTACCTGTATTTTTATTTTTTTGAAAATCAAAAACTTTCGTGCCAATAGTATAGGTTTTCCGAAATCTCGGTATTTTCAATTTTTTTTACTTTCATGGGGGTGCAAAATTTGCAATAGTGATTTTAAAGTAGTACAAATGAAAACGGAGCTAATTAAACATTGTTCGCTAAGAAAACTAATTATTATCGTGCCAGAGTTGCCCCGGTTGTAAACTCATGATCTATAAACCTATTGACAATAAGCTTATGAACTTCAAACCCATGAACCATGAACCATTAACTATAAACCTATAAACCAGAAACCATAAACATATAAACTATTAACTCATTAACCATAAGATCATTAACCATAAACCCATAAACCATAAATCGATAAACCATTAACTTATAAACCATAAACCCGTAAAACTACCCGTGGTACCCAACATAACAATACTAATCGGTATGGATATCAATATTTTTTAGTTTAAATATAACATAATTTACAATTAAAGTAGATAATACTAGAACTCAAATATTTCAAAAACATAGTAAAACACAATTCTATCAATAAAAAGTGGCGCAAATAACAGTACATTAAAGTTTCCGAATCGATGATAAAAATATAAGGTGTGCTCTACAGTTGTACTATGTATCATGAAACAGTTTCGTTTATATTAAAGAACACAGCCAAAAAACATAAGGCCAACCTCTACATTCATGATGTATACGTAACGAATGTGTCAAAGCGGACAACAGGGTATCATGTCACTTATATATTACATACAGACCATTGTAAGACTTTCTTAGCTGGTATGTGTCAAGTTGCAAATTGATAGAAAGTTTATCGAAATTGATAAATAAGGTCTCAGATATCCTGCGCTTCCTGAAATTCTTTTCCGTTTTCAAAATTTTTACATTATCCCAGTGAAAAACATGACTCAGGTTATTCCAAAACTTGACTCTGGTTATTCAACATATGAAGGGAAACACCAGAATTTTCATTTTTAGATTATTGATGTTCACATATACGCTCCCTTGGTTGTCGCTTGGTCTCACCACTATTGGTATCACTACATGAGACACATTAGAAGGAATAGACCGAATGCGTCTTTTGAAACTTATTCAAGAAATCCTCACACAGAACAATAACACTATTCAATTGATAATTTAATAAAGGTACGATGGAAATATTAAAGCGCTGTAAGATACACTTGATTCTTTGGTAAATTTGACCATTAACATGCGGAATAAGAATCACACCAACATTAGTCATCTCACCAGGAGAGTGTCTGAGTTGCGGGTCACAGATCTTGATGAAACTTTGGGATAAGTTTTTAGGTACCAAAATATGAGTTAAGCCATAGCGGTACGGTCTAACGCTTCGAAAAACTGAAGTTATGAAAGGTTGTAGTCTTATTTTCAGAAAAATATGAAAAAGGAACTCCCAATTAAAGTGCAACTAATTCTGTCTAGAAATATTTTTAATAAATGTACAATAACTAAAATAAAAGTAGAGAAAGCAAGCTTTAATTTGCGAGTTTCCGAATTGAAAAATAATAATTAGAACTAAAGTTATGCTTTTTTAAAGTTGATCACTAAGAGAGTACTAAAAATCATCTAAATTTTAAACAATGCTGATTTTTACTACTCTTTTGCTGCTTAACTTTAAAAAAGCATAACTTGAGTTCCAAATATTATTTTTCGATTCGGAAACTCGCAAATTAAAGCTTGCTTTCTCTACTTTTATTTTAGTTATTGTACATTTATTAAAAATATTTCTAGACAGAATTAGTTGCACTTCAATTAGGAGTTCCTTTTTCATATTTTTCTGAAAATAAGACTACAACCTTTCATAACTTCAGTTTTTCGAAGCGTTAGACCGTACCGCTATGGCTCTACTCATATTTTGGTACCTAAAAACTTATCCCAAAATTTCATCAAGATCTGTGACCCGCAACTCAGACAGTCTCCTGGTCAGTGTCACGATTTTCACAATTTTGAACCCGGCTCTAATGTTTGCATGAACGGTCTTTAATATGTCTTTTGCAAAAATTTTTCGGGTATTCATTCAAATATAGAAGCTCTCTTACAACAAGATTGTGGATGATATTAACTTATTGATTCATAGGATGATTGGAATTATAATACAAGATTATTATGAATATGATAAACAATAAACCCAAGAACCGTAAAACCAGAGGCAATTAACTTATAAACCATAAGCCAATTGACCATGAACCCATAAACTAAAATTCTATAAGCTTATAAACAATAAACCCATGAACCAGGAAACCATAAACCATAAAATCATGAACAATGGACCCGTAAATTGGAAACTCATTAATCCATAAATCGTGAATCCATAAACCATGAACCCATAAAAGATAAAACCATGAGCCATAAACCTATGAACCATAAAATCATAAACCATGAACATTTCAACTAAGAACCCATAAACCCATAAACAATAAACCTATAAACCATAAACCCACAAACCATAAAGCCGTAAACCATAAATTTATAAACCATAAACCCATAAACCTGTAAACCATAAACCTATAAGCTATAAACCAATAAACTATAAACTTATGTACCATAAACCTATTAACCCATAAACTATGAACCCCTTAACTGTAAGCTAATGAGCTATAACCAATGGACTGAAAACCCATGGACCATAAGACCATAAACCGTAAACCCATAAGTGATCAACGCATAAACCATAAATCTATATGCCATAAATCCATAAACTTTACGCCCATAAACCGACAACCTAAAAACATAAGCCCAAACAATAAACCTATAAACGATAAACCCATAAACCATAAACCCATAAACCTATAAGCTATAAACCCATAAACCATAAACTCATAAACCATAAACCATAAACCATAAACCCATTAACCATAAACCCATGAACCATAAACCATAAACCCATAAACCATTAACCCATAAACCCATTAACGATGAATCCATAAACATAAACCCACAGGCTAAAAACCCATAAATCATTAACCTATAAACAGGGTTGCGAAAAAAGTAATTAAAAATTATTTGAATCACGAATCATTTTTGAATTTGTAATTAAAGTTTTATTTATTTAATAATTCCTTTTGAATTAATAATTAAAAATATTTTAATTAACGAATCAAAATCTAATCGTGAATTGAAAAGGCTTTAATTAAAAAATCAAAAGGAATTCTCAATTAAATAAATTTCAGTTAAGAAATTAAAATGTAATCGTGAATTGAAAGGGCTTTAATTACAAAATCAAAATGAATTCTTAATTAAATAAATTTCAATTAAGAAATCAAAATGTAATCGTGAATTGAAAGGGCTTTAATTACAAAATCAAAAAGAATTCTTAATTAAATAAATTTCAATTAAGAAATCAAAATGTAATCGTGAATTGAAAGAGCGTCAGTTATGATTATGATTTGTGAATTCGAGGGCTTTAATTAAAAATTCCACAATTCCTTTTTAATTAAACGTACTAAGGAATTTTTATCATATATATGTATATAGAAAAACATATGCGGACGCGCACATACATACGCACCTGGGCTCATATATATGCAACATTTTGTGTCGACCCACACGCACACATACAGACAAGTTGATATATATATATATATATATATATATATATATATATATATATATATATATATATATATATATATATATATATATACATACACACATACATACGTTGGACATTCCACGCCAATTAGAACGCACCCACGACAGGTTTATATATATATATATATATATATATATATATATATATATATATTTATTTATTTATTTATATATATTTATTTATTTATATATACATACATACATACATGGGACATTCCACGTCAACTAGAACGCACCCACAGACAGGTTTATATATATATATATATATATATATATATATATATATGGGACGTTCCATGTCGTTTCGCATGCATGCACGCACACGTTAATATTCATGGGATTTTTCGTGTCAATTGAAACACAAGCAGACAAAGGTTTATATACATATGAGACATTTGATGTCAATTCGCATGCATGCACACAGCCTTTAATAAACATGGGATTTTTTATGTAAATTATAACGCACGCACACACAGGTTCATGTATATGGGACATTTCATGTCAATTCGCATGCATGCACGCACACGTTAATACACCTGGGATTTTTTATGTCAATTTCAACGCACGTACATACAGGTCTATATATATGCGACATTTCATGCCAATGCGCACGCACACACACAGGATTATATATATATATATATACATGGGACATTTCATGTCAACTGGTACGTACTCATAATCACAGGCTTTTCTATATATATGGAACATTTCATGACAACTCTCACACACCTATCCGAGTTCCTTCAGGTTTACATATATGGGACGTTTCATGTCAATTTTCATTCATGCACACACACGTTAATATACATGGGATTTTTTATGTAAATTTCAACGCACACACATACAGCTTTATATATATGGGACATTTCATGCCAATGCGCACGCACACACACACACACACACGCACACACAGCATTATATGTATATGGGACATTTCATGTCAACTCGTAGATACTCATAATTACAGGCTTATCTATGTATATATGGAACATTTCATGACAACTCTCACACACCTATCCGAGTTCCTTCAGGTTTACATATATGGGACGTTTCATGTCAATTTTCATTCATGCACACACACGTCAATATACATGGGATTTTCTATGTAAATTTCAACGCACGCACATACAGGTTTATATATATGGGACATTTAATGCCAATGCGCATGCACACACACACACAGGATTATATATATATATATATATATATATATATATATATATATATATATGACATTTCATGTCAACTCGTATGTACTCATAATCACAGACTTTTCTATATATATGGAACATTTCATGACAACTCTCACACACCTATCCGAGTTCCTTTAGGTTTACATATATGGGACGTTTTATGTCAATTTGCATTCATGCATACATGCTTTTATATACATGCGACTCTTCATGTCAACTCATGTACGACCATACAGACAGGTTTTTGCATATGTATATATGGTCCATTTCATATCAACTTGCCACGTTCACCCAATTTTTTTGTGTTTATATATATATATATATATATATATATATATATATATATATATATATATATATATATATATATACATGGGACATTTCATGTCAACTCGCACGTACTCGCAAGCACAGGTTTTTCTATATATATATATGGGACATTTCATGACAACTTGTACACACCTATCTAAGTACCCTTAGGTTTATATATATGAAACGTTTCATGTCAATTCGCATACATGCACACACGCGTTCATGTACGTGGGACTTTTCATGTCAACTCACAAGCATGATATAAACATATATATATATATATATATATATATATATATACATAAGGGACATTTCATGTAGAATCGCACGTACACACTCAGATTTATTCAAGTTTATATGGAACATTTAATTTCAACTCATACGCGCACGCACACGATCGCCGTCTTTGGATACCTAGGTGTTAATGACAACTTAAACATCATCTAAAGCTAAAACTTTTGAAATTCAACTTATAGTTTAATAACTACTTTGAAGTTGTTTCAAATGTTATCTAGCCAAACATGGATGTTCCGAGTAAGATAAACATTGTCTACAAGAATATCTTTTGAAATTTAGCCATTATTTATTAATAACATGTACGTTTCCCGAGATGACATCTCACAATATCCAGGTTATCCTGGCTACCTGGAAATCGTCTATATGAATGAATTTTGAAATTTTCCATACCGATTATGAAGTTTACAGACATTTGCAGGGACTACGTCAAATGAAACTTGGAGATTCTTTTAGATTTCGATTCTAAGGTTGTTTGATTAGGTCGGAGAATACTCAGAAATAGAAAGATTTTAAAAGAACAATTGTTTAAGATTCATGCAAATTCCATGAAATATGTTGATTTACTCGTAGTCGATACCCATACATAAAGATCATTCATACAAATCATCTCGCATTTTGCGGTAGTATCCCTACTATTTTATGAATTTTTCGTTCGAATAATGCCAGCGAAATTTAACTTCGAGAAAGCATATTACTATTGTAATTAGTGAATAATTTTATCATTTTCTCATCGAACATCATTCCGATATACAGGTAATAAGCGCTATTATTTAAAAAATTTGAGAATTTATGAATCTTAGCAATTATTTACTTACCACAACAGTTAAGAAATCATTTTAGTAATTTATTTTATTTGAATTTAATCATTTAAAATCTATATAAGTCAAATTCCAAAGATAAAGAAATTCTGAATTAGTTATGCATTTACATATAATTTTTATTAAATCTTTAACATTTTTGTTTATTCAACCGAACAATAAACATTCTTGCTATTTACATGAAATCATGAAACTTTAATTTTTTACAAAAATAAAGAGTAATATTTTTAAACATCTTTTATTATAAATATTATTTCCTTATTAGACATAAATCTTTGAAATCATTAGAGATATCTAATACTATTACAAAATTATAGAAAATAAAGATATATTTTAAGAGGAAGAATCATATTTCTGTCCTTTGCTAATAAGAAAATTGGTTTTTCGAATAAAAAAAAATAAATTAAAATGGAGATAATATATTGACTATGAATAAGATTTACATAATTAGACGCATTTATGCATATTGTGTATGGACTATGGATACATCGTATATTAATTATGTGGGCTCATATAAATACACAGGTTCTTTATAGCTGTTTATGCATGACTTCTGAATTTTTTTCTATACGATGTGACCTTATATAAAGCAATAAAACAATTTTTTTCATGTCATTTATTTAAATTATTTATTTACTTCATGCTGGTAAAAATTTACAATATTATATGTGGCGATAACTCAGCCAATGTACATTTTTGGTTAATTTTCAATATCATGATTGCATATTTAACACAAGAGTTTGAATAATAACTTTTCAAGTGGCGATTACTCAGCCAATGTAAGTTTTCAGATATTTAATAATATCGCGATTATTTTCTAATATGAAACATTTGAAAAGAATTTTCTAAGTTGCGATTACTCAGCCAATGTAAGCTTTCATATATTTTATAACATCGCGATTATTTTCTAATATGAAACATTTAAAAAGAATTTATGAAGTGGCGATTACTCAGCCAATGTAAGCTTTCATATATTTCATAATATCGCAATAATTTTCTAATATGAAACATTTAAAAAGAATTTATGAAATGGCGATTACTCAGCCAATGTAAGCTTACATATATTTCATAATATCGCGATTATTTTCTAATATGAAACATTTAAAAAGAATTTCTGAAGTGGCGATTACTCAGCCAATGTAAATCTTTCGATGATTTTGAATATCGCGATTATTATTTAAAAAAATTTTTACCTATTCATATTGAAAGATTGCTTTTATAAAAAATGTTTCTGTATAATTATAAATATTCAATTATAAATTATTAAACTTTTTGCTTATTCATAAAAATAATAAAATAAGTATTATTAAGTTCAAAGCTTTATACCCTTACAAATAACTTTTGAGTCCATTTGCTTTATACAGTACTCGTTTTTCGAATTCAATATCGGACAATCTAATAAATTTTGGCATGTTCATTAAAGTAGCATAAGAAAATAATCTTTCTACCGGAGCTGAAGAAGGTAATGTGGTATTAAATTTCAAAAATAAGCTTTTAACAACTGGCAAATTATTTAAAGACTCCAAAGACATCGTTTTTTCATTTGAAAACCTCATTAGTTCATTTTCTTCTTGTTCTTGAGGTGCAAAAGCCGTGTTTAGTAATGCATTTGAGCTGTCATCATCAAAATCAAAAAACGTGTCTTCAGTATCCTCATTATCTGGAACAGCTGATTCCGGCTTTTTAGGCCTAACCAATTCTTCAACAAGCCTTTTTATTTTTGCTTGTGTATTTTTATCAAAGCACGGAATCCATTTCGCTCTAAATTTGGGGTGCGTGGGTGCTGCTATAGCTGCTAATTCGCCATTGTTAATGATTAAAAAAAAATCATGAAATCTTTTGTCTCAAGCTTCCTTTAAATATTTCAACAGTGGCTAACACATAGACAAACTTTTATTTGCCGATAAAGTATTCCATTTTTTTCGGATAGTCAACAATGTTGGTAAAAGATAACCATAATGACAATCTTTTTCTCTTTGTAAAATATCAATCGCTGAAGCCAGGGGTCAACACAATTTCAAATAATCTTCAATAAATTCAAAATCTTTTTTTCTTTAGATTTTATTAGATTCCAACATGTCATGAATTCGTTCATCATCAATTTTTTCTTTTAAGGAAATGATTTGTTTAAAGGCGTCGTACGTAGAATTCCACCTTGTTATAACGGGCCTCTGTAAATTGTATTCAAAAATTTTTTTCAAAGTCATGCATTTTGCTATGATTTTATCGCCATTTAATTTCGTCAAATCTGCTTCGAAAAATTTTCCATCCAAATAACAAGTTTTACAGCAGACATCTAACATTTCTTTTTTCTCATCACTTAATAAAACAGAAGGCGCCGTTGAAACATTTGTAATTCCTGTAGAATTACTCAATCGTGATAACTCATAATGGGTACCATTATTTGCTGTCCCCTGACTTCCATCATCATGTAATGGTTTACCATCTATACCAACTCTTAAACTAGCTAGCAATTCATCTGTATTATCCACTGAATTTTCTTCACTGTTCATTTTAAATCCTTAAAGTGAACAACAAAACAATGAATAACATAATAAAATACAATGTATTTATAGGTTTATTGATCCAGTAAGAATGATTTGAGAATTTATTTTATAAATAATATTCCTAAAATTAAATTTTTACGAGGTCTAAAATTTGTAAAGTATGAATTTAATTATAATCTTTTTAACGAAAATTAAATTTACCACAACCCAACTTTGTTAGAAAAATACATAAACATTAATTTCATGCACTATCTGTGCATTTGACATCAAGTCAGTCCCGCGAATTTTTCTTTATACGTATCTAGTACCTTGATTTACATATAGGAGGCGCGGACGCCCCTCATATATATATACTTCCGTTTCATTAGTTCCGTTGCATGTACCGTCATAAAATCAATTCACTCCCGTATAATTTTTTTATACGTTTCTTATCGGAGGTGTATACCGTCGCTAAAGAAGTTTCACTTCAAAATAGAAAATTTATAATGACGTTATTGAGAAAAGTACGGAATGCCAAAGTAAAAGGTTATGTTATACAGATATCTACGTTCCCTAATTTTTTCGAAAAATTGTCAGCCAGTTTTATGTTATTGTACAAAGATTTGCATTTATATTAATTGCGGTAATAAAATAACTGGTGGTCTATAAATTATTCTTTCAGTTACAGATTAATCATATATTTTCATACACAAAACATATACAAAAAATGTTATAGGTCTAAATCATAAAAGTGTTGAAATGAGACAATGTAAATTAAAAAAATTTTTTTTCTATGAATTGTTTAATGAATTCCGCAATGAATTGTTTTCTCGAATACTATAAACTTTAGATAAATACTTAAAACAATAATTGATGTTAAATAAATAACAGATTTTGCAAATTATAATATGAAGATATTTGAGTTTATCTAATTGGTGAAATAATATAATTGAATAAAAAAATGTTTTTTTCATGTTGAAAACACGTTGTTAAAAACGCTGCCAAGTGCTTTGGCGCAATGCTTTCTCATAGAGCACATTGAGTTAAAGTAATTTGATTTTACCTTTTTAAATACGATTTTAATATAAATGTCCCTATCCTCTGTATTGAAGGCTGTCTTAATACCTACGAAAACTATATGAATTTTACTCTTTCTTAATTTTGCCATTTGCATAATGTGATTTTATGATGCTCTAAAATTAAAAATGCGTTTATAAAATTAATTTTCCAAAGCTTGTCTTCTTAACACTATAACCAATAACTTGCATACAAATTTTGGAACATTTTCATCGAATAGTTTACAAAAAATACCAAATAATTGAAAAATAAACATTGTTTTAAAATTTTCAAAACGCTTTAACGTTACAACTACGCTAAGAAAACCAATTTTCAAAAGTTCATTTTATTTAGGCAATCGTAAATAATTTCTATACATAATTTTAAGCTATTTCATCGAGTAGTTTACATAAAATACCAAAAAATAAGTGAAATTTTATTCAAAATTTACAAAATGCTCTAAAATTAAAACTGCGCTAAGAAAATAAGTTTTTCCAAGCTTGCTTTAATTAGGCAATAACAAATAATTTGTATGAAAATTTTTGAGCAAATTTATCGAATGGCTTTTGTGTAATAAAAAAAAATGAAATATGAACATTTTTTCCAAAATTTTCAAAATGCTCTAAAATCAAAACTGCGCTAAGAAAATAAGTTTTCCAAAGCTTGATTTATTCAGATAATAGTGAATAATTTGCATAAAAATTTTTGAGCAAGTTTATCGAGTGATTTTTGTGCAATAGAAAAGAAATTAAAAATAAAAAATTTTTTCAAAATTTTCAAAATGCTCTAAAATTAAATGTGCGCTAAGAAAATTGAAGAAAATTAGTTTTCAGAAGTTCATTTTATTTTGACAATCATAAATAATTCCCATACATAATTTGAAGCTCTTTCATCGAGTAGTTTACGTAAAATATAAAAAAAATTAGAAAAATTTTATTCAAAATTTTCAAAATGCTCTAAAATTAAAACTGCACTGAGAAAATAAGTTTTTCAAAGCTGGTTTTATTTAGGCCATTGTAAATGATTTCCATAAAAATTTTCGAGCAAATCTATCGAATGGTTTTTGTGTAATAGAAAAAAAATGAAAAATGGAGATTTTTTCCAAAATTTTCAAAATGCTCTAAAATTAAAACTACGCTAAGAAAATAAGTGTTCAAAAGCTTGTTTTCTTTAGACAATAGCGAATAACTTGCATACAAATTTAGAAGCAAATCTATCAAATGGTTGTCGTAAAATAAAAAATAAATGGAAAAAAAAATTTTTTTCAAAATTTTCAAAATGCTCTAAAATTAAAAGTACGCTAAAAAAAAACTGAGCTAAGAAGATCAATTTTCAATAGCTTCCCCCCCAGTTGGACAGAAAAATAAATTGCATGCAAAATTTGAAGCTAATCCATCGAGTAGTTCTCGAGATCTTATTGGCGTACTGAATACACACACACACACACACACACACACACACACACACACACACACATACAGACATTTTCTGGAAACCACTTTTTTCGACTCCCTGAGTCTAAATATGTACAAATTAATGAAAAAATAGAAAAAAATTTTTTTTACTGATACAATGCTTTCTCTATGAGAAAGCAAAAAGGAACCAATAATTGAAGAAATGCACTAAAAAGTATTAAATAAATTAATTAAATTTCTTAAAATTACTTTTATACATTTTCGTTGCAATAATCAAGATAAAATTTTACAACAAAAATTATAAAAGAAAAGGGTGTGCACTGATTTTCAGTAAATCTAGTAATAATTTTAATACTATCTTTAATAATTTCTTAAAAAGATTTTAGAAAAAATTTCAGCAACCACACTTTTCTTTTTAAATTGTTGTTGTAAAATTTTCTATTGATTATTGCAATGAAACAATATAAAAGTAATATCAAGAAAGTTAATTTATTTATTTTATACTTTTTAGTCTATTTATTCAATTATTGTATTTTATTTTTGAAGCATGTTTTTAAAATTTTCTATTTTCTATTTTTAAGTTAAAATTGTTTTTATTATCATTTAGAGTTACATTACAACCAGACTTTTCGAAGATTACACTCAGGTACATCCGTTATCGGCGACTTGGTACTCCAGTTCGATCTCTTCATCCTAAATCATTATTATGCATTATAGATTCACTTTCAAACCTCGAATTAGGTTTTAGCAGCCCCGAAATCCCCCGGGGAACCCACCTCGACCCAGAGAAAGCCTCCCCACTTGTACTTCCTCGGAGACGACGTCCATGCGTATTCTGGACAACGTGCATCACTTTGTGGCAATTGTTTGATCTCAAATTCGGTTTTAGCAACCCTGAAAACCCCCGAGAAACTCGCCTCGACCCAAAGAAAGCCTCCCCATTTATACTTCCTCGGAGGTGACTTTTCACACCCATTATCATCGACCTGGATGTCCAGGTACCAAAATGACAACTGATTATTGTATTGTCATCCAAGACCAAAGTCTATGCTAATTGACAGAATTTATATCTGTCAAAAAGTGCCTGAAATCGAGCGCGCAAGATTTGATTACAGACAGACAAACAAACAAACAGACATGAAGGCGAATATAAGAAAAGCGTATATAAAAAAATAATATTTACCTACGTTAAGTCTGCTTTAAGACTAATTATCTTTCGTTTTTTATGACAAAAACAAGTAAATTAAATTTGAGAAAATTTCTATAAGTTACTTAAATTTATGAAAAAGTCAATATAAATCGTCATTTTTGCAGAATTATGAAGATTATGATTATTTTCGCGGAAATTATAAAGTTATGGAAATTATTTATGAAAACGTTTTCGATTGGAAAATTTGTGATTATTGCAGTTGAATTTTGTTACATCATCATCAGTTATATCCTCGTTAAAATGACCTGAAAATTTCTGAAAGAATCGGAACAAATATTTTTCCGGTCTTTAAAGAATGTTTAAGAACTATTATGAAATGAAAATTGATAAATGTTTCAAGTTTTCCAAATCGTTCCGACATTGAAATTTCAATTATAAGCCGTTACTCATAAAATTTGGAAAAGTCTATTGTATGCAACTATTTTTCCAGTGATTCAGTTGTAATTTATAAAATTGTGAATTTGGGTGACTCATTATGTTTCTTTCCGTAATATTTATCTGATGTTGGAGCTGCAGCAATCGAGTTTTGCTTTTTTTATTTTATTAATATCATTTTAAATTCGTAAATTAATAGTATATTGTGTAACGAGTAAGGTTTAGTTGACTATTGAGCACGAGGGCAAGTTGGCGCACGAGCGTAGCGAGTAGCGCCATTGCCCGAGACTCTCTCTCTCTCATATCTGCCGTACGACTGACTCGCAATAGTATATTTCAATACTTTTTGGTACTATTATTTGTAATTAAATTACATACTTTTAGTTCACCAATTTCTCGTATATACGGAATAATTACGATTTCGTTGATGTAAACATAATACAAGAATGGATGATACGATTTACTTTGTCAGAGCTTAAAGCGAGATAAAGTATAAAATTCATCACATGGTCGATGAGATACAGTATGAGGGCGCTGCTCTTGTATAAACCTTTGCGATTTTACATTAATTAACGCTTTTGCGTGACATTATTTTACAGAGTGTACATATTTACGTGATTTAATACAAAATAATATCATACATAGCTGTGAAACACACGCCCTCAAAAAACAACACACGCAGCGCGCGCTATTAGCTACTTACTACCCCGAAAACGCATGCGCTATAGGCCACTTACTCAGCACGGATGAGAAAAACAAATATAATGACTTGTCCGCACTAAAGCTATGTTAATACAATAATTTTTGTTAAAATAAAAAATCATTTAAACTTGTAAATTTTTTATGAACTTGGATTGGAAATTATATCAAGCTCGACAAACCTAATCTTAAAATACGTTATATTGAAAGTTTGTATTATTACTTTTTATGTAGTATTTTCGTGGGTTTCTTGAGTTGTCCGCACTCGAGTTGAATCTTACAAATTTTTTCTTTGTCGCAAAAAAATGTTATTAAACGCATTGTTTATTCATAACTTAGGATTGGAAATATTATTAGAAGACTGGAAGCTTCGTCATGCTCTTAGAAATAAAAATAATGTTATCTAATTTTAAAAATAATATTAATCTGAATAATATATCCTCATCAGAAAAGTTATTGTAATTTATATATTTTTGGAACCTTTCCAATTTCATGTGTACCACCATGGTATTATATGGGGATATCCACCCAACTTTAAATTCTCTACTAACAGGTCATTATTTAAACTAGGTTATAATCTTTTGTGCTATCCTGTAACTCTATTTCTGATGTATTTTATAAATGTGTCACAAACGGCGCAGCAGATAATTCTATAAAAAGTAAATTTACACATAAGATAAATTACGGTATTTTTTTATGTGTAAAAATGAATGTTTCATAGAAATATCTACTGCACCGTTTGTTAAACATTTACAAAATACATCAGAAATAGAGTTACAGGATAGCACAGAAGATTTGAACCTACTTTAAATAATGTGCATCATGCGGTAACCCAGTAACAGCTGTAATATGACCTGTTACTAGAGAATTAAAAGTTTTGTGGATATCCCCATATATCAAAAAATATGATTATGACTTCTTCAGATTTTTTATGAATTTCTAATATATTAAATAGTGATTTTTGAAGGGCATATCATAGTATTAATTAAATTAACTTATTAATAAACTGAAAAATTGCCTAGTATTATTAAATCAGTGCGATTTATTGTATTTATTCACAAAAAAAATTTATAGCTTAGTCGTGTAAAATGGCTTTATTTCCACTATCGAACAATTCCATGGTATGCTTAACTATTTCAAGAGTTAAAAAAATTTAATAATACGTATATTTTTTTATAACTTCAAAATCGTTACTGAGAATCATAAATAATTTTCACGGTATTTTATTAATAGCAGGTCGTATATCTCTATCCTTTTATAATAAAAAAATTCAATTTTCTGCAAAACCTTATAATTGTAGCAAAAAATAAGAAGAAAGCCCCATCTCGTATAATAAAAAGTAATATTTTCTCTTATGAGAAAAAATTATTTTTATCGCTTCGTTTCAAAGAAAACTTTGAAAAACTGAATTGTCCATCCAAACCTCGATATTTTGTTTTTCAAGGTTTTTTTTTAAAACGAATCGATAAAAAAATTTTTTCCTAATCAAAGAAAATATTGCTTTTTATGATACAAGATGGGGCTTTCTCTTTATTTTTTGCTAAAATTATTAGTTTTTGTAAAAAAATCAATTTTTTTATTACAATAGGACATATATACTTGACCTCCTCTTAAGGATCTTTAACAGCTATCAAACTCTTTACAAGATTGTAATAATTCATCTCGATTTACTTCCATAGAGTTCGTGAAGTTTTATTAACCTTTCAATCAATATACAGAAAATATAAAGATTCATCCGTATTCTTAAATGATCTCATAGATTTATAATCATTTATTTAATAATAATTTAATAAATATATTCATACGATGATAAAACGTAAAAAATATTTCTGAAGAATTTTTTAAAATACAATCCAGAAGGTTTCTCCTGAAAACTTTACAGTGCTGTTCAATTCTAAAGCAATCTTAATTGTTCATTAATTGTGAATACGATAAAATTAAGGTTACTATTCCTTAGTAAAACTTAATGAATCAAAACAGTTCAGAAGGTATCAACGACAATCATGACAATTTTTTTCATAAGAGTTCGCAAAGTTGTATTATGGACTGGTACCAAAAACCGCAAAAAATTAGAAACCTTCTTTTACATCAGGATCTTTCCAAACCTCAATGTACATTTCAACCGGGGTATTTCACCTGAATACGGAGGACATTTATAACTAATATAGGTAGCTAGGAGAGTTTCCGTAGTCGATGGAGATCCACGGCTCCACCAAAGTTTTTCTTATGTATTTTGGTGCCCTGAACACGAATTTCGAGGGTGGATAGCTGGAAAATAGTTAGGAAAATCTCTAAAGTAAATTTTCTTGTTGTTAATTTTTCGCGGAAAAACATAATTTTTCGTGGTATTCATCAAATATTAAGTCGAAAATATTTTTATCAATTTTGCGGTACATTGCACCATTTCTCTGTAAAAACATCATAAATATAAAAAAAACTCATTTTGCCATTTTTAATGATTTTTTTTATTTCATTACACCAATCATTGGTGACCAATATAATTAAGAATTTTTACATTTTAATTAGCTAAAATTATTCTTTAATCCACCAACTGTTGATAAAAAAAGAATGGTTTAGGCTGCTTGCGGTCTTCCTTTAATTTTTCTCGAAGAATTGAACCGCTTATTCAGAGAGTACCACGCAACGGTGCTCACATGAAAAAGTCAGGTCGGGAAATAAGGGAGATTGCTATAGTAACATTAAAGTCCACGGTTCCAAAAATTTTTTTTATATATTTTGTCACTAAACATTAATTTAAAGGGGGAGTAGGTAAGCTGTAAGGATTCTGGAACAGGCGCTACTGGAACAGGGCGCTACTAGCACACAAAGTGTGCTAGTCGCGCCCTGTTCCAGTAGCGCCTGTTCCAAAATCCTTACAGCTATTTTAGATGTGTATTGATAGATTTCGCTCCATGATCTGTATGGCGCGCCAGTCGCGTCTATTTATCGATCTATTTATCGATAAAGTTGATCGTTGACCTTTTCTATGTTGCGTAACTGCATGGCAAGCCAGTTAAATCAATTTATCGATAAAGTAGATCGTTGATCACTTGTATGAAGTATTAATTGCTTCTATTTACCAGTCATCAACCTAGTTAAGGATGAAAATGCAATAATCAACTATTTGTATGACATTGAAATGTCTCTCGTATAAAAGAAAATTTTTTTTACTGTTACTATGTCCCATAGCTTTAGTACAACTGCTGCACCAATTAAGGTGAGTGACTCTCTTTTTAAATGTTAGATACCTGCTGATCAGTTACTTCAGTAAACTGTATATAGCGCGACCGTTCCCGAAAGACAAAGTGTGCCAGTTACGCCCTGTTCCAGTAGCGCTCTGTTCCAAAATCCTTACAGCTATTTTGGATGTGTATTGATAGATTTCGCTGCATGCTCTGTATGGCGCGCCAGTCGCGTCTATTTATCGATCTATTTATCGATAAATAAGATCGTTGACCTCTTCTATGTTGCGTAACTGCATGGCAAGCCAGTTAAATCAATTTATCGATAAAGTAGATCGTTGAACTTTTCTATGTTGCGTAACTACATGGCAAGCTAGTTAAATCAATTTATCGATAAATTAGATCGTTGATCACTTGCATCAAGTATTAATTGCTTCTATTTACCAGTCATCAACCTAGTTAATGATGAAAATGCAATAATCAACTATTTGTATGACATTGAAATGTCTCTCGTATAGGAGAAAAAATTTTTTTACTGTTACTATTTCCTATAGCTTTAGTACAACTGCTGCACCAATTAAGGTGAGCGACTCTCTTTTAAATGTTAGATACCTGCTGATCAGTTACTTCACTAAACTGTATATAGCGCGACTATTCCCAAAAGTAGCCAAGATTAGTCGAGCAGTAATTGTCTGCTTACCGATAAAGTAGAACAGCATCATCACGTGTATGCCGATTTCAAACAAAATATAAACAGACGCACGTGCAGCTGTTTTGACGTATCATGTTTTTTTTTCATTCTAGGAAATATTCTGCACATATGTTAGTGAAATGAATAGAAATGTTTTCGTGTTTCAAGCAAGAAAAAAGTTTAAAAAAAAAAAAAACGGAAAGGTTCGAGAAAAATATAAAATTATATTACTTATGTGTGTTCTCTAAGGTATATAAAGCGGAAAATACATCACCCATGAATGAGGGCATTGTTCTACGTAAAAGATTTATGATTCTTTTTGTAGTGAAATAAGTTTTGTGTATAGGGTAAAATAATTTTTTATTTGTTAAAAATGTGAGAATAATAGATTATTCTTTATAAAAAATATAGTGTATATTATTTTTATAAAAGAATATTCTAATAAGTGGAATTCGCGCAAATTAAATATTCAATAAAAATGAAATTCGAATGTATAATTATTCAGTGTTAGTGTAAATTATATAAGAATAAAGTATTTATGTATAAAAAATATGTAGTGTATTAATGAAATTTTTATAAAAATATTTTAACAAGTGAAATATAAGTGTATAATTATTCAGTGTTACTGTAAATTATTTAAGAATGATGAAGTACTCATGTACATTAAGCATTTAATGGAAAGTGTAATGTTAACGTAAATTAAATATAAGTGTAGCATTCGTATAATTATTCAGTGTTAGTGAAATTTATGTAAACTAAATGTGTATATTAGTGTATTATTCATATAAAGGCATGTTATAATGCAAGTTATAACGTGTTTTTTGATGCTATAATAAAGTGTTTTTAATGTTATAATAAAGTGTATTAATTCTAGTTATAAATACATGTGTATATTTATAACTGCATGAAAATATTCAACCCAAAGTGAAATTTATAAGTGGTCTTATTGTATTGAAAATGCAAGTTATTAAAATGCATGTTTAAACGTGTTTACGTGATGAAAAGCGAATCATTCAATAATAAAGTGTTTGTTTTAAAAACTTTGTGTATTAATAATCAAGTGAAAATAGCTTAAATATAGTATGAGAAAAAGAAATATTGAAAGCAGTTTTTGAGTAAAAATACATGTGTTTTCTCTAAAACAAAGACTTGTTTGTTTGAGCCAAATTTTTTTTTTTGAAATGAGTAATTCGGGAAAATTCTTGACAACCACTAGACTTTACGTAAAGTAAGCTGCTTTTCATTATTAAAGAGTCAGTCGTGTGTGACAAGTCGAGTGAACTCCAGTGCAAGTAAGAAGTGCAAGCATGGATAACATCGACATCCTGCTCAACGAAATCACAACGCTCCTTCAAGAAGATAACAAAAATAATCTGAACGATTATGTATTATCAACAACGCGCCCGGACACGGAACATCTCCCAGAACTCGAAGAATTCCTAGAGAAGTTGGATTTTCTACCAGCTTCGAAGGCAACGAAAAATGATTATAATTCTTTTTGCGAGGAGATTGAGAATGAGATGGTAAGTTAAGAATTTCTTATTTGATTAAAGTAGAAGTTTTATTTAAATAATTTTAATAATTTCAATTAGAAAAATTTATCAATTAACGTTAATATATTTAAAAAACTTTTTGTACTTCTGTAAAATATAAAATTTTAATTTTAAGGATATGTAAAACGGACACTACACCTGTACTTATAAATATTAACTTTCTTTTCATTTTATTGCTGAATTTCAAGAAAAGAAATGCATTAGCTTGTAGTATGAAGATTATTCAGTTAAATTTTCAAATAAATTAATTCAATAATTTTTAAGATATTTGGATTTCTGTACAAAATCGAAAAATTTTAATAAATAATTTTTAAATCTCAAATTCTCAATAATCAATGAATTTATTTTAAAATTTAACTGAATAATCTTCATACTACAAGCTAATACACTTTTTACTAAAATTTAGCAATAAAATGGAAAGATAGTCAAATTTTTATGCGTACAGGTGTAGTGTCCATTTAACATCTCCTTAATAAAATTATTAAATTTACTTATTATTTTTCTAATAATTCAAAATAATTAAAATATTGTTATGAGTGTGATATACCATTTTTTATTTAAATGATTTTAGTTAGGAAAATTTTCTATTCCAATAATTTAAAAATTTTTTAGCCTGCTGCCGAAGTTAAAGCAACTTCAACATCATCAATGCCATCTTCCATACCAACGCCACCTTCAGAAATTTTTTCACCTCACAAAGTTCCTGTAAGTATGAATAATTCAAAATTTTCAATCTCATAATTATTAAATTTATTCTAATAGTTTCAAAAATTTTCTAGGATCATACAAAAGCTAGAGCAATTTCAACATCATCGGTGCTATCATCCATACGAACGCCGCCTTCTGATATTTCTTACAATGTCTTCGTAAGTATAAATAATCATATACATTTTTACTGAAAAATATAAAATTTTCGTTCTAATAAATTATTGAATTTAATCATTATTTTTTCCGATCATTTAAAATAATTTTAATATTTTTATAGTATAATAAATAAATTTTTATTATAAAGAATTATAAATTAATATAAACATTTTAATCAATCTTTTAGTGAAAAAAAATAGAAATTTTTTATTTAAATCATTTAAATTTTTATTTCGCTTTCAGTATTCATGTCGTCTCCAAAGACATCAGCTAGCCATGGAGAAGGCTGCAAAAATAAATAAAAGATTGGCTATTAAGCGTCGTCAGAAAACAGCTGAATCTATGGAGCATCAATTAACATCATCTCTTTCGCCACCTGCTGCTACTGAATGGAAATCTTCAAAGTCAAAGAGAATCAGTTTGTGTGATGGTCAGCGGGCTAGAGAAATTTCAGCAGAGCTGAATATAAAAAGATTAAGAATGATAGACAGTCTGAAACAGAGAATTTCTGCCAAAAGCAGCTGTGAGAATTTACCTCGCTCAATTCTAACTTTAAAAAAACATTTAAAAAATCGCACGAAAAAGAAAAATTTTATGTATAAAAAATAATGTATTATTCATTTTGTGTTTATAATAAATTGTTAAAATAATAAGAATAATGAAAAAAAAAAAAATAAAAAGGAGAATATAAAAGTTCAGAGGAGAGGAAAAACTTATGGTTGTTCCTCAATGGTAAAGAACGTTGGTTGGTGCTCTTATCACTTTCTCATTCTCTTGGTTATTATGTACATACTTTCAATTATCCTCTCATACCTAAAATTCTTACATATACATAGGCTATCATACTTATTCGAATGAGTATAAATACTGATATTAAATGTTGATATGAATATGTTAAATACTTGTATCAACAGGATTAAATAAAGATATATGTGTTTTATAGATAAGTTTAACGATTGCAAAATTCGATTAAAATCAGTTAAAATTCATATTCAAATTCATTTCAATTAGTCATTTGAATGCTGGATAAATATAGTCTTAAGAATAGGTCAAATATATCTGTCCTTTTCTAATCAAAGAAAAACAAAAAGATTTTTTCTTATTTCATTTTGTGGAGGGGGGAGTGGGGGGGGGGATCTGCGTAGTAACAACGACTCAACCACTACTTAAGAGAGTTCTTGAATCATTCCTTCATCAGACGGAGCCTCTGCTGAAAGCGAAGTATACTTAGAATCCTCTATCAAAGACTCTGAAATATGGATTTAGATAAATTCAACGAGACAGCTAGTGGACGCGTCTATTATGCTATTGAAAATATATTTCCTTTGAAGAAAAATCAGAGTTATCTTGTGAATGAGTTTAGACCAATTAAGAGAAAGATTAAGATCAGATTGATGGTGGTTTTAGATGGTGAATGGCGCATTTTTATTCCATCTCACGCTTGCAAAGCATTACAGGAAGATAAGGAGTTCTATTTTAAGTTGCAAGAGGCCATTCAACAGTACAAGCTGTTTGTGAAGTATTTGCATGAGAACGGAAAAGGTCTCGAATTCTCAAAGCGCTTGGAAGTTAACGGAGAGGTATATCAGTCACGTGTGCACTTTTTACTTTACAAATTAAGGGTGCGCAAGTGGTGATTATTGGTTGCACCTCACAGATGGGGCCGAACGTTGGGCTTTGTTTTATGCGATTAAGATATAAACACCCGTACTCTTAACTTGTTGTCTCTTCTACAGATTACGCATTGCTTAACATTACTAGCACATTGCTGACAACAGCAACAATGACCACATGGTAAAAATGTGATCTCTATTCCTTTATGATAACAAACTCTACATTTATATTGCAAAGATTCATCTGTAGGAAATATATTTCAAAGGAAGTAGCAGCGACCATTACATCTCTTATGCTCTGACAATGGTTCCTCACCGACTTTCCACCTACAGATCTCTGTAGAGCATTCAAAACCACGGACTTTGTCAATTTCGCCCGTATAGTAAAGCCCTAGAGTAGCTAAGTATTCAGTTTTTAAAGAAAGTTGAAGGCCAGTTTTTAAAACTCTGTAGATGACTTTATTCCGTACGATACATGTTGAATTATCTTTCAACTTCAAACAAGAGTATATATTGGGCTGCTGTTTTGTCGATCCAACTATAATGTGTACTATCAAAAGTCGAGCCGCTTTACGTATAATTGTTTACCGCACCTTTCGAGAACTTTTTCTACTAAATAAATTTCAGGATATTTAATTTCCTCAAGCTCTTGTTCGTAAAAGCCGCCGATGATAGTGACTATATAGATTTCTTCATCCAAATCTATTACTGATTTAATTTATATAACCAGCTTCTCGTAGTTCGCTAATTATAAAATTTATCTCTTTGTAAGTACAGAGACTTTTATTAGTTGAAGATGTAAGAATACGAAGACGATCAGCTAATATATTGGGATCGTCCCATCCTATGTATGTAGAGTGTGATTCGTTACTACTAGAATAATCTGATGAAGTATCATTGTAAGAATCTAAGGAACTTAATTTGGCTTTTTTAAATCTAGATGCTCGTAAAATTTTATTTTTAGATTTTCGTTTACAGCTTTCATAATTATCTTTTTCATTATTTTGATTATTTTCGAGTTCAAAGAAAGTATTATTAAAAGAATCTGATGATGTATCACTATTAACATCGTTAAAACTTAGTTTTGTTTTGTTACACCTTGGTACTGATGGAGCCTTATTATGAAATTTTCTCTTACAGCTTTCAAATGTATTGTATTTTCTACTATTTTGATAATTTTCTATCTCATCATCAGAGCTAGAATAACCATCTTTGAATAATTTTGATTCTAGGTACCTTTTGTGATCAATAGAATCAATACTTTCATCACTATCTCTGTTCACAAGTCTATCATTTGTATGATGCGTGTTGGAAATATTTATAAGCTGATGTTTTTTCTTTATAGCTTTTGTTACATTCTCTTCCTTCACAAGTGTTAGCGTATGGTTATGTGATGTATAACTTACAAGTTTCATATCCTTGGTTATTGCTCGACTTGAACATTGTTTTGAACGGTAAAATTGACACTTCCAATAAATATTACCATTGCTTATAGACTTATCCTTATAAAAAGGAATACCATTCAAAAGAAGTTTATCTTTTCCTTTAGAACTTTTTATAAGTTGAAGAGATGTATTGAGCATAGACTTATTAGCATTATTCAAAGTAAGATCACTCTCCAAATCACTTGAAAACAATGTTTTTTCTTTTGATCAGAATCAAATATTTGACCAAAATTGATATTCGATTGATTTGGAAGTTTAGATTTAATCGCATCTCTTTGTTTTTCAAGAAAGTTAGCCATGTTGATAGCTCGAGTGTATTATGCATACTGATTATGGAATCTAGAATCTATTGTATTTATAATCAAATGACAGGTCATTTGATTATAAATACAAGACATCCTTCAACAAGATCATTTATGAGATAACGAGATGATTTTTTGAAATAACAAGATGATTTGATGATTTAAATGAATATCTAACCATTTTTATCACATAGCTCAAAATTTAGCAATTTCGATGAAAGTTTGATAAAACTCAATCGAATTCGATTAAATTCGATCAAAATTCGATTAAATTCGATCAAAATTCGATCAAATTCGATGATGAGTCGATCATATTTGATGAAAATACGATTAAATTCGATCAAATTCGGTGAAGATTCGATCAAATTCGATGAAATTTCAATCAAATTCGTTATATTTTGTCGACAAAGACGATAGATTTAGTTGATAAAATTTGATGAGAACTATATTGTTTATGAGTTGTACTATATACGTATTAGTTATATACGTAACTTGGGAGTACGAAGGATGAACACAGGCGAGCCTTACTGCTGCTCAAGCGACAAGCACTTTAGTCGAGCCTGGATTCAGAATCCTTCGTACTCCCAAGTTACGTAGATAAGTTTATGTCGTTATAGGCCGTATGAGGTACTATAAAATGATTATTTTAAATTAATGATGCACTGAAAAGGGGTTAGAACAGTGGTTGGACTCTATGGCGGCGAGTGGCGCTAGTATCGATAGCGAACATTCATTGAAGTACGAGAGAGATGCTAGTGTTTTCTAGAGGATAATGAATGCTCTCTGCGAGGTTTTGAGTGTTCTCCGCGATGTTTTTTGTTCGATGAAATGAGCAGGTCTTCGCTCAGAGAATAATGAGTCTTCTCTAGAGACTACTAGTTCGTATTTCGACGCGTAGGCTGACTGTATTCTAAAAATGACACCAATTGTACCGTAGAGTACAGTCACAGTTCGCTTCCCTTTTCAGTGTGTATACTTTTTTACTTATGAACTTTTTAACTTCGAAAAAATTTTTTAATAGAATTTTCATCAAATTTAATCGATTTTTCATCGAATTTTAATGAAACGAGTGGAATGAAAAAGGAGGGAATGAAGGGAATCGTGTAAATATTATTATTCTATTGGTACAACTTTCATGAAAAAACTGTTATAATGGAAGTACAATATTTATCATTCGATATATATTTGTGCATACCTAACCCACATCTATTATTATACCCATCAATAATTAAATTCAATATACATATTTATGTCGCGGCAGGCCGTATTCGGTGGAATACCTATAGACAACGCTAAATTTGTATAGGCATTGCATACGTTTATGCTAACATCTCGACGATATTCTCTCTGTCATTCCGGCTTTCGGGAGTATTGACAGAGAAAATATAGTGTAGATCTGTCAATACTCCCTAAGAGAATATTGGAAAATTGTATATCGTCGATATATCACTCAGTATGGCCGTATATCACGTGAGTGACACCGACTCGTAGGTTAATGAAAACAAAAAATGTCAGATATGTTAATACTTATAAAAATTCATATAAAATCTTAACTTTAAAGAATGTTTTGTTAAAAAATTTTTTCGAAGTTAAAAAGTTCATAAGTAAAAAAGTATACACACTGAAAAGGGAAGCGAACTGTGACTGTACTCTACGGTACAATTGGTGTCATTTTTAGAATACAGTCAGCCTACGCGTCGAAATACGAACTAGTAGTCTCTAGAGAAGACTCATTATTCTCTGAGCGAAGACCTGCTCATTTCTTCGAACAAAAAACATCGCGGAGAACACTCAAAACCTCGCAGAGAGCATTCATTATCCTCTAGAAAACACTAGCATCTCTCTCGTACTTCAATGAATGTTCGCTATCGATACTAGCGCCACTCGCCGCCATAGAGTCCAACCACTGTTCTAACCCCTTTTCAGTGCATCATTAATTTAAAATAATCATTTTATAGTACCTCATACGGCCTATAACGACATAAACTTATCTACGTAACTTGGGAGTACGAAGGATTCTGAATCCAGGCTCGACTAAAGTGCTTGTCGCTTGAGCAGCAGTAAGGCTCGCCTGTGTTCATCCTTCGTACTCCCAAGTTACGTATATAACTAATACGTATATAGTACAACTCATAAACAATATAGTTCTCATCAAATTTTATCAACTAAATCTATCGTCTTTGTCGACAAAATATAACGAATTTGATTGAAATTTCATCGAATTTGATCGAATCTTCACCGAATTTGATCGAATTTAATCGTATTTTCATCAAATATGATCGACTCATCATCGAATTTGATCGAATTTTGATCGAATTTAATCGAATTTTGATCGAATTTAATCGAATTCGATTGAGTTTTATCAAACTTTCATCGAAATTGCTAAATTTTGAGCTATGTGATAAAAATGGTTAGATATTCATTTAAATCATCAAATCATCTTGTTATTTCAAAAAATCATCTCGTTATCTCATAAATGATCTTGTTGAAGGATGTCTTGTATTTATAATCAAATGACCTGTCATTTGATTATAAATACAATAGATTCTAGATTCCATAATCAGTATGCATAATACACTCGAGCTATCAACATGGCTAACTTTCTTGAAAAACAAAGAGATGCGATTAAATCTAAACTTCCAAATCAATCGAATATCAATTTTGGTCAAATATTTGATTCTGATCAAAAGAAAAAAACATTGTTTTCAAGTGATTTGGAGAGTGATCTTACTTTGAATAATGCTAATAAGTCTATGCTCAATACATCTCTTCAACTTATAAAAAGTTCTAAAGGAAAAGATAAACTTCTTTTGAATGGTATTCCTTTTTATAAGGATAAGTCTATAAGCAATGGTAATATTTATTGGAAGTGTCAATTTTACCGTTCAAAACAATGTTCAAGTCGAGCAATAACCAAGGATATGAAACTTGTAAGTTATACATCACATAACCATACGCTAACACTTGTGAAGGAAGAGAATGTAACAAAAGCTATAAAGAAAAAACATCAGCTTATAAATATTTCCAACACGCATCATACAAATGATAGACTTGTGAACAGAGATAGTGATGAAAGTATTGATTCTATTGATCACAAAAGGTACCTAGAATCAAAATTATTCAAAGATGGTTATTCTAGCTCTGATGATGAGATAGAAAATTATCAAAATAGTAGAAAATACAATACATTTGAAAGCTGTAAGAGAAAATTTCATAATAAGGCTCCATCAGTACCAAGGTGTAACAAAACAAAACTAAGTTTTAACGATGTTAATAGTGATACATCATCAGATTCTTTTAATAATACTTTCTTTGAACTCGAAAATAATCAAAATAATGAAAAAGATAATTATGAAAGCTGTAAACGAAAATCTAAAAATAAAATTTTACGAGCATCTAGATTTAAAAAAGCCAAATTAAGTTCCTTAGATTCTTACAATGATACTTCATCAGATTATTCTAGTAGTAACGAATCACACTCTACATACATAGGATGGGACGATCCCAATATATTAGCTGATCGTCTTCGTATTCTTACATCTTCAACTAATAAAAGTCTCTGTACTTACAAAGAGATAAATTTTATAATTAGCGAACTACGAGAAGCTGGTTATATAAATTAAATCAGTAATAGATTTGGATAAAGAAATCTATATAGTCACTATCATCGGCGGCTTTTACGAACAAGAGCTTGAGGAAATTAAATATCCTGAAATTTATTTAGTAGAAAAAGTTCTCGAAAGGTGCGGTAAACAATTATACGTAAAGCGGCTCGACTTTTGATAGTACACATTATAGTTGGATCGACAAAACAGCAGCCCAATATATACTCTTGTTTGAAGTTGAAAGATAATTCAACATGTATCGTACGGAATAAAGTCATCTACAGAGTTTTAAAAACTGGCCTTCAACTTTCTTTAAAAACTGAATACTTAGCTACTCTAGGGCTTTACTATACGGGCGAAATTGACAAAGTCCGTGGTTTTGAATGCTCTACAGAGATCTGTAGGTGGAAAGTCGGTGAGGAACCATTGTCAGAGCATAAGAGATGTAATGGTCGCTGCTACTTCCTTTGAAATATATTTCCTACAGATGAATCTTTGCAATATAAATGTAGAGTTTGTTATCATAAAGGAATAGAGATCACATTTTTACCATGTGGTCATTGTTGCTGTTGTCAGCAATGTGCTAGTAATGTTAAGCAATGCGTAATCTGTAGAAGAGACAACAAGTTAAGAGTACGGGTGTTTATATCTTAATCGCATAAAACAAAGCCCAACGTTCGGCCCCATCTGTGAGGTGCAACCAATAATCACCACTTGCGCACCCTTAATTTGTAAAGTAAAAAGTGCACACGTGACTGATATACCTCTCCGTTAACTTCCAAGCGCTTTGAGAATTCGAGACCTTTTCCGTTCTCATGCAAATACTTCACAAACAGCTTGTACTGTTGAATGGCCTCTTGCAACTTAAAATAGAACTCCTTATCTTCCTGTAATGCTTTGCAAGCGTGAGATGGAATAAAAATGCGCCATTCACCATCTAAAACCACCATCAATCTGATCTTAATCTTTCTCTTAATTGGTCTAAACTCATTCACAAGATAACTCTGATTTTTCTTCAAAGGAAATATATTTTCAATAGCATAATAGACGCGTCCACTAGCTGTCTCGTTGAATTTATCTAAATCCATATTTCAGAGTCTTTGATAGAGGATTCTAAGTATACTTCGCTTTTAGCAGAGGCTCCGTCTGATGAAGGAATGATTCAAGAACTCTCTTAAGTAGTGGTTGAGTCGTTGTTACTACGCAGATCCCCCCCACTCCCCCCTCCACAAAATGAAATAAGAAAAAATCTTTTTGTTTTTCTTTGATTAGAAAAGGACAGATATATTTGACCTATTCTTAAGACTATATTTATCCAGCATTCAAATGACTAATTGAAATGAATTTGAATATGAATTTTAACTGATTTTAATCGAATTTTGCAATCGTTAAACTTATCTATAAAACACATATATCTTTATTTAATCCTGTTGATACAAGTATTTAACATATTCATATCAACATTTAATATCAGTATTTATACTCATTCGAATAAGTATGATAGCCTATGTATATGTAAGAATTTTAGGTATGAGAGGATAATTGAAAGTATGTACATAATAACCAAGAGAATGAGAAAGTGATAAGAGCACCAACCAACGTTCTTTACCATTGAGGAACAACCATAAGTTTTTCCTCTCCTCTGAACTTTCATATTCTCCTTTTTATTTTTTTTTTTCATTATTCTTATTATTTTAACAATTTATTATAAACACAAAATGAATAATACATTATTTTTTATACATAAAATTTTTCTTTTTCGTGCGATTTTTTAAATGTTTTTTTAAAGTTAGAATTGAGCGAGGTAAATTCTCACAGCTGCTTTTGTCAGAAATTCTCTGTTTCAGACTGTCTATCATTCTTAATCTTTTTATATTCAGCTCTGCTGAAATTTCTCTAGCCCGCTGACCATCACACAAACTGATTCTCTTTGACTTTGAAGATTTCCATTCAGTAGCAGCAGGTGGCGAAAGAGATGATGTTAATTGATGCTCCATAGATTCAGCTGTTTTCTGACGACGCTTAATAGCCAATCTTTTATTTATTTTTGCAGCCTTCTCCATGGCTAGCTGATGTCTTTGGAGACGACATGAATACTGAAAGCGAAATAAAAATTTAAATGATTTAAATAAAAAATTTCTATTTTTTTTCACTAAAAGATTGATTAAAATGTTTATATTAATTTATAATTCTTTATAATAAAAATTTATTTATTATACTATAAAAATATTAAAATTATTTTAAATGATCGGAAAAAATAATGATTAAATTCAATAATTTGCTACGTACATTATATTGTACGTGTATTATAATATAAAACATAAAATAAGGTAGAAACTCAGAGAAATGCGACTCCGAGTTTCCGGACCAAGAGTCGCACGATGCGCGAAGTGCTGATTCGGCACTTCGTCGCGGGCAACTTACATCGTCGTTTTAGACGACGACGAGCGTCAGACCATCGCCGGACGCGTTAGAGTAAAGTAGTAACCAGTCTCTCTCTCATTATATTTTTGGGTTACAATAAATACCAGTTAACTCGTATTAATTCTCTTGTAATTATTTTACATCCTCACACTCCCCATAGGAGTGCGTATCAAAAATCCCACGTAACATTTTGGTGGCAGCGGTGTGGGATACGCAGTGAGGTTTTAGAAAAAAATAAAATTTTTTTAAGAAATAAACTTAAAGCGCGTTTTTTAGAAAAAAAAAGAGAGAGAGGTGATTTGATTAATTGTACAGCGAGCAAATAGATTTTTAGCAAATAGAACAAGAAGAAGGAGGAAGGAAGGAAGGAAGGAAGGACATCCGAGAATATTATCCGAAGAAATGAGAGTGTTTATTCTGCTGCTCACTCTATACTGTAACAGGTAGGTAGAAATTAAGTAATACATAAAGTGTCCCAAAGCGTAGTGTAGCACACTAAAAATAATCTTTTAAAATAATCTTTTTAATCGTTAGATAAAATTGATCAGTGCGTGAATATAATTACGAAAACCAACAGTGTCGACCGGTAATAATAAATATTTAAAAATTATATGTAATTTTGTGGAAAAAAAATTAAATTCAAACAAGCGAGTGCGTGCAAATAATAAATTTCAATATCCGGGTTATTTATTAAATTTTTTTTCTTTTTCTTCAATTTTCAAAAAAAGTCTAATTAATTTCAAAAGCATATTATTAAAAATTATTATAAATATATTAGCTTATTTACGTGATCAAATAATAAATTTTGCAGTAAAGAAGAGAAGTTAAATAGAAGGAGTTAACGTTGGATTATATTAATTTGATAGTTGATTTGTAACGTTAACGTTTACGGCAAGGTTAATTAATTATCAGCGCGCATAAGGAAACGTAAACGCTTCACCTTCTCACACGTAATTTAAAAAGCAGTAATAAAAATTTTGAGAAAAAAATTAAATTGTAAAATCTTGTTTATCAAAGATGTCGCTCATCAATTTATTTTCGAAAAAGGACGGAAAAGCGAGACGTAGAGGACGTTCGTTGTCTCCTATTAGAGGTTCGCGTAGTGAAGAAATCTTAGCCGAATTCGGGAACGAAAGGATATCATTTCCGACCATGTCACAGAACACGGTGTATATGCCAATGTACACTCCAAGATATGGTGAAAATTTAACAGTCAATTTGTCAGAGAAAGAAATGAAAGAATTGAATGAAAAATACAAAAGAGCCGCGTCTCAGGGTTTCGAATTACCCAAAGAATCATTAAACATTATGAAAGGAAGAAACATAGTAAGTAACGGCACGCTCCCACGGAATAAAAGGGAAACCGAGACTCAAAAATCGAAATCAGAGGAAAGCCCGAAAACCAACGAAACGTAGTTAACATACGCGAACCAGGGCCCGAACCAGCTAGCTTATCCTTCGATACCACACAATTACGCGAGTTTTGTGCAACAAATTCCACAACCGTGGAGTAATATGATACCAGCTCAAGTTAACCCAAATTTCCCAATAAACTCACCGATAAATACTAATTACGCATTAAATACGCAACAAATAAATCCTATGTTAAATATGCAAGGCACAAATTTTCAAAATACGCCTTATTTATCGTTACATCAAGCAGTCAGACAAATTCCAACTTTTGACGGCAGCGTAGATAGATTACCGTTATTCTGTTCAGTACTGCGAAGCATAGTAAATAATTTCGGGCCAGGCTGTCAAATTTTCATTATGTACGAGTTAGCGACAAAACTCACGGGAAAAGCGGCGGATATTTTTACGGCGCGGTTGATGCAATACGAGTCGATAGAAGCTCTCATAGCAGACTTACAGGCACAGTATATTAACGTAACAATATTAGAAGAGTTATCTACACAATTAAAAGTGATAACACAGCAGCAAGGCGAGTCGGCAACAGATTTTGGTGCGCGTGCACAAGCTCTATTGAATCGATTATTAACGATTTACGATACAATACCTGCATTAAATGTACAAGATCGATTAGCAAGGAAGCAGTTAATAGAAAGAGACGCCTTACAGTATTATTTGTTCGGATTAATATCGCCCTTAGATATGCAAGTGCGTTGCGAAAAACCTCAGACGTTAAGAAAGGCTATACAACTTGCAGCCGATTTTGAAAATAAACAAAAGACGCGACTTTTTGCACAGATGCAAAACTCATTTATAAACGGCCTGCAACCCGTAAATTCGATAGCACAAAATACGCAATCGTTGTCATTATGGTCTCAACCGAATATTAATAGCATGATGCAAATGACGCAAAATCAACATCAGTTATTAAATACAAATAAAGTGCATGAAGCACAAATAAAAGCAATGCAAGCTACGCCTGTAAAAATAGAAACAGGTACAAGTGCAGTTAAATGTAGCTATTGTGATAAAGAAGGCCATAAAGAAGGCTCGTGCATTAAGAAGAAATATGATAAAATACAATGTGCTTATTACGATAAGATGGGGCACGCGACGGCGGAGTGTCAAACACTAAGAAATGATGCCGAAAATGGTATTATTCATGCACAAAATAAAAATAATGCGCAAAATGTTAATAATAATAAAAGAAAACAATCAAATGATAACAGAAATTATACGAACGGCCCGCGAAGCAATTATAGCAGAAGTAATTTCAACGATAATAATTACAATAAAAATTACAATAATAATAATTACAATAGAAATTTTGATAATAATTATGGCAGAAATAATCCTAATAATAATTATAACAACGTGAATGCTAATAGTAATTACAGAAATAATTATAGCAGATTTAACAGTGGGTTCAATAGGAACGGAAACTATGACTCACGCAATAATGAATATAATTATAATGCGCAAGGACCGCCGCGTTATAATAATTATGCACGTAACGATAATAGAAATGATATAGGTTTTAATAGAGGTCGTAGTAGAGACAACAGTCGTGAGAGATATCAATATAACAGGAACGAGAATCAAACGCGCGGCCCGGATAGAGAGCGGGATTCAAACGCAAAGATAAATGAAAATAATCAAAGTGATAAAATGAACGAGCCTTTAAACTCGCAGGATGTCCGCCGCAATCCTCAGGCGCCGGGCAGGAACTAATTAATAATGATCAGAATAAATTAAATAATAGTAATAATAAGCATGTAAAAATTAGGCGCACCATAAATATGAAACTCGCGTGCGCAGGGCGTAATCCGCCTATCGTCAAACTGGAAAGTCGGAATTTAAAAGGAAAAAGTGCAAGATTTTATGTTGATTCAGGAGCAGATATTTCCGTAGTAAAGGCCAAATGTATAAATGAGAATACAAGTATAGATAAGCAGCATATTTTAGAGATTACAGGCGTCGTACCAGGAGAAATGTATACGTTAGGAAGAGCAGATATGACTCTTCAAGGACTGCAGTGTGAGGTCCATATTGTCCCAGATAGCTTTCCTGTAAAAACAGATGGGCTACTAGGCTGGGAAACTATTAGTAAGCACAACGGACATATAAATGCCGTACATAAGTGCATTGATTTTATAAAATTATCGATTCCCTTTAAGCGGGTGGAAACAGTGGAAATTCCCGCAAGAATGAGACGCGTTATTGCTGCAAAAGTTATAAATAATGATGTAGAAGTAGGCTGGGTGCCACTTCAAAATTTGGGGCCTGGAATATTATTCGGAAATTTTATTACAGAAAATAAAAATGGTAGAGCGTATGCAATATGTATAAATACGAATCATAAAAGTATTGAAATTCCGACTCCAGAGGTAGAAATTTTTCCATGCGAAGTTATTAAAGAAGATAATAATTTTTATGCCGGTGAGGACGGCAACCAAGAAGGAAACGAAGTTTCCGATTGCAAAAAAATTAGACGCGCAATGTCGGAGTACGCGCAACAAAATTCAGAGAAAGAAAGTGCTGATGCTGAAATAAAATATGTAGACAGATGCATGGCAAATAAAACTCCTTGTGAAATAAAAGAAAGAGTTGAAAAAATAATGAGTATTTTAGACTTGGAAGATTTGAACACAGAAGAAAAAATGCACGTCAGAGAGTTGATATCCGAGAACCCCTTCGTTTTCGGTCTAGACGATGAGTTTCTACCAGCAACAAATATTTTAACACATAAAATAAAAACGACTCATGAAGAGCCAATACGTGTGAAACCATACAGATATCCGATAGCATTAAAAAATATTATGCAGCAAGAAATAGAGAAGTTACTGAAAAAAGATATTATAGAACCATCTATGTCGAGTTATAGTAGCCCAGCATGGATAGTTAACAAGAAACCTGACCCTCAGGGCAGGAAACGCTGGCGTTTGGTGACAGATTTTCGCCAACTAAATGAAATCACTGAGGGAAGTTGCTATCCACTGCCGTTAACTTGTGACATCTTAGAAAATTTAGCGTCAGCAAATTATATTACCGCTGTAGACCTTAAAGACGGCTATTATCAGGTGAAAATTGATGCAAAAGACGCACATAAAACTGCGTTTTCAGGGCCATCAGGTACATATCAATATAAACGTATGGCTATGGAATTATGTGAAGCACCCATGACCTTTAGCAGGGCAATGGCTCTAGCTTTGCAGGGCTTGCAAGGTTCAGAGCTTGAAATTTACTTAGATGACGTGATTATACACGCGGAAAATTTAGAACAGCACGCTCTTCGTTTTAAAAGATTTTTAAAACGCATTGAGAAAGCTAATCTAACTATTGAACCAAAGAAATGTCAATTTTTAAGACGTGAGGCGAAAGTATTAAGACATATAGTAGGAAAAGGGCAAATTAAAACAGACCCTAAAAAGATAGAAGCAGTGCATGATTATCCTATACCTACAAGTAAAAAGAAAGTAAAACAATTTTTAGGCTTTGTTGGTTATTATCGTCGATTTATAAAAGATTTTGCGAGCATAGCAAGACCGTTACATAAATTAAGTTCAAAGAAAGAGAAATTTCTGTGGTTAGAAGAACATCAAATAGCATTTGACACGTTACGTGAGAAGCTATGCGAGGAGCCTGTGTTGGCCGCGCCTAACCTAAGCGAACCATTTATAGTAACAACAGACGCATCTGATTATGCGATAGGCGCAATATTAAGCCAAGGAAAAATCGGCGAAGATCGACCTTGTGTATATGCCTCACGATGTTTAAAAGGAAGCGAACTTAGGTATACTGTATATGACAAAGAATTGTTGGCAGTAGTTTTTGGAAAGGAACAGTTTAGACCTTATTTATACGGTACAAAATTCACAGTAGTCACAGATCATGAACCGTTAAAGCATTTCCATACGAGCACAAAGCCTGATTTAAGATTCAACAGATTAAAAGCAGCTTTACGAGGATATACGTTTGATGTAGTATATAGACCAGGAAGGAAAAATAATGCAGCTGATGCATTGTCTAGGAATCCAGTAATTGCAGACGGCGAAGAAAATCCTGAATTACCACGTGCAGAAATGTATCAATTAGCAGATAAGCAAGAAAATCAGGAACCAAACGCAAACGAATGCGGACCGCCAGCAAGAATTTTTATTACACGCGCAATAAATAAAAATGCGAATAAAACTAAAGAAGAAGATTCAAGTTCAGAAAATTCGGAAAATCCTAAAAAGAAAATCCTTATTAAAGAAACAAGTGACGAGTCAGAAATCAATAGTATAACCGGATCTGAAGAAAATTGGAATTATGCAAAAGAAAGAAAGACCCTTGGAAAAGATCGGCGTACAAAAGGAAAAGGCGAAATAAGAAAGTGTTAAAAACACGTAAAAGTCAAGCAGATAGAAAGAAAAAATTAATTCAAGCTGAAAATATAATAAGTCAAGCACAAGACGACGGTAAGCTCGCATATATGCGAAAGAGCACAAACATGCGAGAAGGAATTCTTGCAGCAAGTACACCAGTAGATAAGCCACATGCAGTGTCATCAAGAAAAGAAAAGAATACGTATGAGCCAGCGAGCAAAATATCAAAAAATAAAAGTATACTGAAAAATAATAGAAACAGCTGTGACGTAGAATCGCCATTAGAGACAATAAATATAAAATCAAAAGCTTCTCAACACAAAAGCACCCAAATAGAAAAAGAAAAGGAGACACAGAATGATTCACAACACACTTCGTAAAGTAAAGAAAGTAGCCGAGGAAGTATATTAAATATGATTCCAGAAATAATAACAAAAATGCGTGCTCGATTTTTAGTTGATGTGCAAGAACGAGAGATAAATGGTAGAGAAGGTGTACAAATAAATATATGGGAAGAAACACCAGGAGAAGTAGCAGAAGCACTAAGAAGCAATGTTCCTCAAGAAATAATAAACCAAACAGATTTTAATGAGCGAGAAAAAGTTCGACCTCAAATGCCAAGAGAATACTACAAATTAGTACCAAACATAAGCTTAGAAAAAGATAAAGAGAAAAAATCATTAAGAATAAGTTCTGAAGTCGAAATTATTGACAGTGAAACAGACAAAGGTTCATATTTCGAGGACGAGTTTGAGGTACAAGATACAAATAAAAATCAAGAGAAAGAAATTATAAGCGAGAGTGAAAGCGAGAGAGATAAGCATGACGTCAGTGAATCTGAGTCGCAAGACGAAAGCATGGAGCAGGAAGAGAATGAGAGTGACGTAGAATTAGATAAAAATAATTTAGATGAGACTGAGTCGCAGGACCTTGAAGAAGAAGAAAAAACTGACGAAGAAAATGAGCATATGAATATAATAGAAACAGTACAAAACGATGACGAAAATGGACCAATAAGTTGGAGTAATTCTTTTAATGATGGTGCGGGTGTGTTCAAAGTATATGATGCAAGTGATGAATGCGCACAATACTGGTTAGATTTGATAAGGGATGACAATATACCGAAAGACGGTAATTGTTTTTTTCACTCAGTAATTAAAGTATGTAATTTAGGAATGTCCGCGAATGAATTAAGAGACATTTTATTAGATGCAATATCATTAGGAGCATGCGGAGATCCGCAAACAGCAGAAGCTATTTTGACGTCACGCACAAGACACGCCGATGTTGATTGTGTATTTATATTTTCTTGTGAATTTAATCAAAACATATGCGTACATTTTATAACAGATTATGATGAAACACTATATTGCCATTTCAAGGCAAATAGTTCAAATAATTTTATTCATCTACATTTAAAAGGAAGGCATTTTACGCCGTACCTTTATACAAGGAAAAATAATATAGTAAAAAGACATCAAAATAATAAAGAAAACGAAGAAAGTACAGCGTCGAGCGAAAACGACAACGAACAACAAGATAATAATATCAACAAGCCAGGTACTCCTATTACACCTACGATAGACTTACTGGCGCAAAGAGAAAAGAGTCAATCACATAAGATAAGTGATGCGCTCGAGCGTTGCCTTGTAAAGAATGCAAGGCCGCCGCGCGAGAAACCACCTTGGGCTCCGTTAGATGACGAAGTACCACAGCCATTTAGTAAATTAAAAATATTAAGAGATCACCCATTTAAATATAAAGAAAATTTAATTTATACGATTTCAACAGATTTTTACTTAAATACAGAAATAATTGAAGCACTTATAGAGCGGCAATATATAAATCCGGAAGAAATATCAAGCAGAAAATTTGCAGTCGGCGAGGTACATGTATCTAATTACAAAGATAATTTCATATTTTGTGCATTCGTTAAAGCACATATAGACGATAAAGCACTAAAAGCAGATATTAAAAAATGTATTAAAAATTTGAAAAGGATAATTTTGCAATATGAAATTCCTTACGTTAGCGTCGTGAGAGACTTAGCAATGCTCTCAAGTAGCGACTGGACATACTTCATAGAAATGTTTAATGAAATATTCGCAAATATGCCATTAGTAGCAGTATTTTACCAAAATAATATTCCAGTACCACCGGTAGAAGATAGATATAGATTACTCAAAGAATATCATGAGGCAGCGATAGGTGGGCACAGAGGAATAAATAAGACGTATAGCAAAATAGCAGCACATTATTATTGGAGAAACATGAGACCAGACGTGCGACAATTCGTCCTAGGCTGTAAAAATTGCCAAACAAAGAAACTAGTACGTGTTAAAACACGGCTGCCTATGTTGATTACAGACACACCTGCAAAAGCCTTTCAAAAGTTATCTATGGATTTTTACGGGCCATTAAAGCAAACAAAAGAAGGATATAGATATGTGCTGACAGTGCAAGACTGGCTAACTAAATATTGTGTCTTAATACCGACGGTGCATGCAGATGCAGAAGAAGTAGCACACGCCCTTACACGGAAAGTATTGGCATATTTTGGGCCGCCGTCTGATATTGTTACGGATCAAGGCAGGCATTTCGTAAATAATCTACTTGAAGAATTTGCAGAGATATTTAAAATAGAAAAATATTGCACAACTGCGTATCATCCTCAAAGTCAAGGAGGAATCGAACGCATGCATCATACAGTCACAGAATATTTAAAAGCATATATGGAAGAAAAGTCAGATTGGGCCGAATGGCTAGACTTATGCCAGTTAGCTTATAACACTACAAAACACGAAGCAACAGGATACAGTCCTTACGAACTAGTGTTCGGTTACAAAGCACGTATGCCATCAAGCTTTCCACCGAAGGAAAGATTACAAACATATGATGAATATTTAAAAGAAACGGTAGAAAACCTTTCTCAATTACAAACATTAGCGGCAATGAACTTAGTACAGGCCAAGTACAGGTCAAAATTTTACTACGATAAGAAATTAAACACTAAACACTTCCGAGAGAGTGAGAGCGTTTACTTACTAAAACAACCGCAGAAGGGCAAATACGACGCGCAATATGAGGGACCGTACGAAATCATAGAGATAAATGACGCGAAACATAATGTAACAATAAAAAACGCGAGTAAGATAAAAACGGTTCACGTAGACAAAATAAAGCGCGCAACTACAGTAAAAGCACCTCCTTCTTTCACAGACAAAGCAAGTAATTAATTTTTCAATATGGAATGCAACGAAAACTTTTCTTTTTCCGCGGCCTTCGGACGAGGAAAAAGAAAGAACGACATATGATCACTGCTTATTTTACAGAAGATAAATAGAAAATATATAAAAAAAAAAAAAATGAAAATTAATAATAATGGTTGAAATTAAGAAATGAGAGTAATAAGATATCCTTAAAGGCGCGACGTTTCAACAAAATATTGTATTAGTGAAAAAAAAGAATCAAATATCTTTTGAATAAAAGCAAAAAATAAATAAGAAAAATAATTAGTAGATAAGATTCAGTTGTACAGCAAAGCGTCAAAAGAATTGGCCTCAAGAGAAAAGAAACGTTTTTTTACTAATAAATAAAAATAATAAATTAGCTAATTGTTTTTGAGGATAATTGTGATAAAAATATTTTTATTATCAACAAAATTGTAAAATTAGCAAAAGTTAGGCAACTCAAATAATAATAACAGCTATAAAAGAAATGCAGGATCTCGCCTAAGATTCCCTATGAGTATCCTTTTACCCCTTCTTACTCCTTACGGAAAATATAAGTCCAATGAATAAAAAAAATAAGGTAATAACATGCATGAGTTCAAAGAAAAAGAATAAATAGAATGTACATAAAAATTATAACGAGAAGATAATCTTCTTTATGTTGTAAATAAAGCAACATGACATGCAATAGTTTAATCAAATAAAACATACAAAAAAAATTGGGAATAAAAGTTAAGGAAAAAAAGCAAAAAAGACTGTTAACTACAGTGAACTATTATATGCATGTGTTATCAACTTCGTGATAAAAGAAGTTGAATACTAATAATAATTATAAATCATTAAGAACTCAGCTAAAGGACTAAGATCTGAAAAAAATATATCACCTTAACAACCGAACATATCCAAAAACCCATGGGAATCGAACGCAAGTATCCTTTATAAAGTTATTCGAAAAAGAAGTAAAATGAAAATCCAATGAGTTTTTTGAATTGAATAACATTTGCTTATAAAATTAAAATAAGAACACATAGAAAATACTGGAAGCAGAGTAAAATTTTAGAAAAAAAGGCGATTATCAAGCCAATCGTAGTCGAAACCGTGGCCATATTTTAGTTGACGCAGCGCTTCTTAAACGATAATGTCAACCAAAAAAAGATAAACAAAAGCGTCAAAGAGAACACATAGAGTTAATAAATAAATTTTTTGTAAGACGCAGCTTTGAGGATACATGATAGAGTATTAATCAGTGATCAATTTAATAAAAAAAGAAGTATTTTATAAGGAAGGAGGAACAAAAAAATAGATAAATGACGGTTAAACAGTTAGAAATAGAGGGGGGACCCTTTTCTACTAATAAGTTAATTTTTGTTTCAGATAAATCATACAATTATTGAAAAATCATGTACAAATTTTATTATAAAAGTTCGACAAAAAAAAGGAGTTCGAATCCACGTTCGAATCCCGCTTCAAACCCACACAAAAACAAGTAGAAGGTTCTTTAAATCACTTTAGAATAAAATTAAATATCATCCGAGGAAGAATGTATTTCGTGATGTGAAAGACTTCTTATCTTATCAAGAGTGCAACATGATGCGCACGTGTATCTTCAGAAGAAACATCTCTTAACATTAGAAAATAAGATAATGAATTGTATTTAAAGCTATATTATTTAATAATTTAAAATTCATTTTAATTTTTGTACAATTTTGTAAAATATTTTATTATAAATGTCATATATCTTTTTGGAAAAAAGAGAGAGACCATAAATTCGTAGTTTAAATGAAAAAATATTTAAAAATAAAACAGTAGAATAAATTAGAACGCAAACAACACAACACTAACACAAACAAATAGAATAAGTTAGAAATTTTTGTAAGATAGGACGGGCATCGGCTCGTGTAGGTACACAAAAAAGTACCAATTACACTGTAGGGACTTAAGGTTGATAAGTTTTTATTGTATTCATGTGTACGTTCTTGGCTTCGGGGGCCGAAGCCTCGCGGCCTCGGACGTGCTACGTACATTATATTGTACGTGTATTATAATATAAAACATAAAATAAGGTAGAAACTCAGAGAAATGCGACTCCGAGTTTCCGGACCAAGAGTCGCACGATGCGCGAAGTGCTGATTCGGCACTTCGTCGCGGGCAACTTACATCGTCGTTTTAGACGACGACGAGCGTCAGACCATCGCCGGACGCGTTAGAGTAAAGTAGTAACTAGTCTCTCTCTCATTGTATTTTTGGGTTACAATAAATACCAGTTAACTCGTATTAATTCTCTTGTAATTATTTTACATCCTCACACTCCCCATAGGAGTGCGTATCAAAAATCCCACGTAACAAATTTATTAGAACGAAAATTTTATATTTTTCAGTAAAAATGTATATGATTATTTATACTTACGAAGACATTGTAAGAAATATCAGAAGGCGGCGTTCGTATGGATGATAGCACCGATGATGTTGAAATTGCTCTAGCTTTTGTATGATCCTAGAAAATTTTTGAAACTATTAGAATAAATTTAATAATTATGAGATTGAAAATTTTGAATTATTCATACTTACAGGAACTTTGTGAGGTGAAAAAATTTCTGAAGGTGGCGTTGGTATGGAAGATGGCATTGATGATGTTGAAGTTGCTTTAACTTCGGCAGCAGGCTAAAAAATTTTTAAATTATTGGAATAGAAAATTTTCCTAACTAAAATCATTTAAATAAAAAATGGTATATCACACTCATAACAATATTTTAATTATTTTGAATTATTAGAAAAATAATAAGTAAATTTAATAATTTTATTAAGGAGATGTTAAATGGACACTACACCTGTACGCATAAAAATTTGACTATCTTTCCATTTTATTGCTAAATTTTAGTAAAAAGTGTATTAGCTTGTAGTATGAAGATTATTCAGTTAAATTTTAAAATAAATTCATTGATTATTGAGAATTTGAGATTTAAAAATTATTTATTAAAATTTTTCGATTTTGTACAGAAATCCAAATATCTTAAAAATTATTGAATTAATTTATTTGAAAATTTAACTGAATAATCTTCATACTACAAGCTAATGCATTTCTTTTCTTGAAATTCAGCAATAAAATGAAAAGAAAGTTAATATTTATAAGTACAGGTGTAGTGTCCGTTTTATATCCTTAAAATTAAAATTTTATATTTTACAGAAGTACAAAAAGTTTTTTAAATATATTAACGTTAATTGATAAATTTTTCTAATTGAAATTATTAAAATTATTTAAATAAAACTTCTACTTTAATCAAATAAGAAATTCTTAACTTACCATCTCATTCTCAATCTCCTCGCAAAAAGAATTATAATCATTTTTCGTTGCCTTCGAAGCTGGTAGAAAATCCAACTTCTCTAGGAATTCTTCGAGTTCTGGGAGATGTTCCGTGTCCGGGCGCGTTGTTGATAATACATAATCGTTCAGATTATTTTTGTTATCTTCTTGAAGGAGCGTTGTGATTTCGTTGAGCAGGATGTCGATGTTATCCATGCTTGCACTTCTTACTTGCACTGGAGTTCACTCGACTTGTCACACACGACTGACTCTTTAATAATGAAAAGCAGCTTACTTTACGTAAAGTCTAGTGGTTGTCAAGAATTTTCCCGAATTATTCATTTCAAAAAAAAAAATTTGGCTCAAATAAACAAGTCTTTGTTTTAGAGAAAACACATGTATTTTTACTCAAAAACTGCTTTCAATATTTCTTTTCTCATACTATATTTAAGCTATTTTCACTTGATTATTAATACACAAAGTTTTTAAAACAAACACTTTATTATTGAATGATTCGCTTTTCATCACGTAAACACGTTTAAACATGCATTTTAATAACTTGCATTTTCAATACAATAAGACCACTTATAAATTTCACTTTGGGTTGAATATTTTCATGCAGTTATAAATATACACATGTATTTATAACTAGAATTAATACACTTTATTATAACATTAAAAACACTTTATTATAGCATCAAAAACACGTTATAACTTGCATTATAACATGCCTTTATATGAATAATACACTAATATACACATTTAGTTTACATAAATTTCACTAACACTGAATAATTATACGAATGCTACACTTATATTTAATTTACGTTAACATTACACTTTCCATTAAATGCTTAATGTACATGAATACTTCATCATTCTTAAATAATTTACAGTAACACTGAATAATTATACACTTATATTTCACTTGTTAAAATATTTTTATAAAAATTTCATTAATACACTCCATATTTTTATACATAAATACTTTATTCTTATATAATTTACACTAACACTGAATAATTATACATTCGAATTTCATTTTTATTGAATATTTAATTTGCGCGAATTCCACTTATTAGAATATTCTTTTATAAAAATAATATACACTATATTTTTATAAAGAATAATCTATTATTCTCACATTTTTAACAAATAAAAAATTATTTTACCCTATACACAAAACTTATTTCACTACAAAAAGAATCATAAATCTTTTACGTAGAACAATGCCCTCATTCATGGGTGATGTATTTTCCGCTTTATATACCTTAGAGAACACACATAAGTAATATAATTTTATATTTTTCTTGAACCTTTCCGTTTTTTTTTTTTTTTAAACTTTTTTTTTGCTTGAAACACGAAAACATTTCTATTCATTTCACTAACATATGTGCAGAATATTTCCTAGAATGAAAAAAAACATGATACGTCAAAACAGCTGCACGTGCGTCTGTTTATATTTTGTTTGAAATCGGCATACACGTGATGATGCTGTTCTACTTTATCGGTAAGCAGACAATTACTGCTCGACTAATCTTGGCTACTTTTGGGAATAGTCGCGCTATATACAGTTTAGTGAAGTAACTGATCAGCAGGTATCTAACATTTAAAAGAGAGTCGCTCACCTTAATTGGTGCAGCAGTTGTACTAAAGCTATAGGACATAGTAACAGTAAAAAAATTTTTTCTCCTATACGAGAGACATTTCAATGTCATACAAATAGTTGATTATTGCGTTTTCATCATTAACTAGGTTGATGACTGGTAAATAGAAGCAATTAATACTTGATGCAAGTGATCAACGATCTACTTTATCGATAAATTGATTTAACTGGCTTGCCATGCAGTTACGCAACATAGAAGAGGTCAACGATCTTATTTATCGATAAATAGATCGATAAATAGACGCGACTGGCGCGCCATACAGATCATGCAGCGAAATCTATCAATACACATCCAAAATAGCTGTAAGGATTTTGGAACAGAGCGCTACTGGAACAGGGCGTAACTGGCACACTTTGTCTTTCGGGAACGGTCGCGCTATATACAGTTTACTGAAGTAACTGATCAGCAGGTATCTAACATTTAAAAAGAGAGTCACTCACCTTAATTGGTGCAGCAGTTGTACTAAAGCTATGGGACATAGTAACAGTAAAAAAAAATTTTCTTTTATACGAGAGACATTTCAATGTCATACAAATAGTTAATTATTGCATTTTCATCCTTAACTAGGTTGATGACTGGTAAATAGAAGCAATTAATACTTCATACAAGTGATCAACGATCTACTTTATCGATAAATTGATTTAACTGGCTTGCCATGCAGTTACGCAACATAGAAAAGGTCAACGATCTACTTTATCGATAAATAGATCGATAAATAGACGCGACTGGCGCGCCATACAGATCATGGAGCGAAATCTATCAATACACATCCAAAATAGCTGTAAGGATTTTGGAACAGGCGCTACTGGAACAGGGCGCGACTAGCACACTTTGTGTGCTAGTAGCGCCCTGTTCCAGTAGCGCCTGTTCCAGAATCCTTACAGCTTACCTACTAGGGGGTGAAGTCGGAAAATGTCCAGGAAAATTTGTATGATATAATTTCCAAAATATGAAAAGTCTATTTTTCAAATAAAAAACATTTTGTCGCTTATTTCATGCAATTTTCATGCCGAAGTTATGAAAAAGAATAAGTTTTATAATTTTTTTTAATTTTTCATATTAGAATGAGACTATTGTTACAGTGCAGCAGAGATTAGAATAGGATTTCCTAAAATTTTATTTCAATTGCTAAATTTATGTTATAATTTATAAATACGTTTAATTAATCGTTATTTGTATTTTAATCTTATTACATTTTTTACATGTAGAATTTTTGCTACAAGAACAATATGTACAGTACGCTATTCATTATATTATGAAGTTTAAAAAACTTGTGTTTTTATAATTTATAAAATTTTTTAACGAAGTACAATTTTTTTCCGTAAACTACTCTTTTACTGTTACATATTTTGTAAAAATATATCTTTTTAATAAAAAAAAATAGGTATATGATTGATTGAAAATATTAATTTTAATTAATTTAATTTATGTATAACCCTGTTGAAAAAACTCACTGACATGGTAACATTTTTTTTTAACTATTAATAATTGAATTTATTGATTTGTTAAATGTAATTCTTTAATCATTTATTTTATTTCCGCAATTCAATCCAAAATATCCTTAATTTATGATCCTTCAGTTGAAAATTGAGGCAGCACACTAATTATAACACATCCAAAATAATTTATAGCAGCATCATCAGTGTCACAACCAAATTTTAAAATTGCTAAGCATAAACTTTCAAAACGAATGTCAGGAAAAAGTAATTAACATTGTAAAAGAATTTTTTTATTACAGATAACTATTATGTGAAAAACTTTTTCAAAAATAAAATCATATAATCAAACTATCCATCAAAAAGTAAAACCAAATTAAAAATCTTTGAGATTTTTATCAGTATTAATATTAGCAACTTTTCCTAAACTAGAATTTTTTTTATTTTAAGTAACATAGAAAAAATAACCTGTTTGTGTAACTGATTAAAAACTGCTCACTTGTTAAAAAAAAAATCTGGTGGCACTCATATATATATACCTGTGTGTGTGTGTGCGCGCATCCCGAGTAACCTTTTCACTTCGGCGTGCAGAGGGCCCGAAGTCGGTGCCGAATCACCCTCAGTGGCACCGAAACTCTTGCCGAATTGCCGCCACAGTGGCACCACATCGGCGTGAGGCGTGGCGGCGAAACAGGGCCCTGGGAGGGCAGCCGAATCTAGCTTATGAAATCATAGAATTGAACGTAATTTATGTACAATTATTTATATAAAAAAACAGCTGATTTCCAATGGTAACCGATCGATTGATTGTTCAAGCAACTGTCTACTTTTTAAAATAGTTTTCATTAGTAAAAAAATTTAAGTAACTTGAGTTATTCGAGTTATTCGAGTAACTCGAGTTATTCAAATGATTCGAATTATTCGAGTGACACTAGTTATTCGAGTTCATATTTTTGTCGGGTACCTAACTCGAACTTGAAGAAAAAATTACTCGCGAGTACTTGACAATCGAGTACTCACACTTGAAGACGTATTCGAGTTTTCGTTCCAAGTACTCGAAAAAAAATGAATTACTCGAATTACTCGGGTACTCGAAAAAAATATGAATTTCTCAATTCACTTGAGTACTCGAAAAAATATGAATTACTCGAGTACTCGAGAAAATATAAATTACTCGACAAAATATGAAGAACTTGAGTTACTCGCTTAACTAGTTAGTTTATCAATTATACTATCTGTGGTAATTAGTTCTCATTTCCACGAGAATAATCAGTTTTTTATTATGTTTTTATCAATTGGTTTTAGGTTGTATTTGTCCGTGTATGCGGACGGAATTTTGGAATCAATTTTTAACGAGTTCAGGTCGAGTACAAAGAAAATCATTTTTATTAATTCAATCACTCATTTTTAATTTTCAATTATAAAAAGTTTTACCATAGCATGAAAATACAATAAATAATATTTCGAGGTTATGTAAGATACACATCGATATTATGACAAAATCTATACGATTTTCGGCTAGCCATCATAGGACCACGCTCGCCACCACGCCTCACCCATTCGATGGCCCGACTTCGGCAGCCGAAGGTGGCCCAACTGAGAGAAGTTGGTTGCTGTAATAAAAAGGTTACTCGGGATGTGAATTGACATAAAATATCCGATGTATATGTATATACATATATTCATAAGCCCATGTGTGTGTGCGTGCCTGCGCCTTGACAGGAACAGTCCCATATATATATATATATATATATATAAAGAAAAATATATATAAACTCAAGTACGTGTGTCATGCATGTAAATTGACATGAAACGTCCCGTGTATATAAGCCTGTGTGTACGTGCGCGCGTGTGAATTAACATTAAATATCCCATGTATATGTGTACACAGATATACACACATATATATTTGTATATATATATATATATATATATTCATAAGCCCATGTTTGTGCGTACATGCGAATTGACAGAAACGGTTCCATATATATAAATACAAATTTCTAATACATGTTTAGATGTGTTTGCGCGTTCGAGTTGACAAGATATGTCAAATATACACTGTAAAAAATTTTGTGTAATTCGTCAAATTTTTTTTTGTACAAAAATTTTTTTGTTCAAATTTTACAAACATGTTGCTAACTAAAAAGTGGCTGCTCAATGTAGGAAAAATATGCAGAAACCTATGGAGAATATCAAATTGTAATTGATTATTCAACTTATTATTTTAAAAAATGCAATCGTTAATGACTATAATATGCACATTTGTTAGTTGTACCATTTTAAATCGGATTTTCATCAATCGGATTTTTAATTAGTGAAATAATCAACTAAAACTAAATATTCTCCATAGGTTTCTGCATATTTATCCTATACCAAACAGCCATGTTGTTTACATATATATATTATATATATAGATATAAACAAATGTATTTTTAGTTAGCAGAAGACACGAGTTGTAATGCCAGTATCAGCATTATTATTATTTTATGCAATAAAAATGCCTTAAATGCCAGATAAATTTTAGTTTGTACACTGAGAAAAATAAATTATAACTTTAGTTATAGATAATAATAAAAATTCCTATATTTTATAGGAAAACTGGGACATTTCTGCTTTATAACGATTTTTATTACATTTATAACAAATATTACTATAAATTTGATAAAGTTGGCAACAATCGTTTAAGAAATAAAACTATTTTTTTTTTTTTTTTTTTTTAAAGAAAAAAGATTAATATAAGGCTGATTCCATTTCAAATCGAACAGTCAGTATACACTCAAGTCACCAATTACTGCGCTAATGGAGTATGTTATTCTACCCTAAAAATAAGGGTATACGTATTTTTTTATTTTGCTGAAATATCAAAATTGCATCAGATATGCACTTTTGAAAATTGCATACAAAAACTAAATGTTAAAACTGAAAATGTTGAGAATAACTTTAGAGGGCTATCGTTTTACCAATTTTCAATGAATTCTGGTAAACCTTATTTCGTTTTATTATGTTTTAAGCCTTCTTTAATTCAGTGCAAGAAATTTCAAAAAAGACTAAAAAATGACTAAGATATGTGCATTTTACCAAAAAATGCACTTTTTATGCACATGCATTTTTCTCGAAAAACCCATTTTTTTTTTTGCTGAAATTTTTTGTGCTCATAGAGAACCAAATTACCTATCTAATGGTACTTGGTTGATCCCGTACTTATTTGTTTGAAGCGAGAAAAAAAATTCACAAATTTTATTGGTGAAAAATTTTTATATATACGTTCGAAAGTCTTAAGCAATGTTCATTCCAACGCTGTCGCATGCTTCGCTCATTATTTGTTTACCTTTGTATGTATGTATATATCATCAATAGTGATATATATATATATATATATATATATATATATATATATATATATATATATATGTATATAAAAATTCGTAATATAAAAATAAATATTAAAAAATGGAAAATAATAATTCTATTCGTGTATATCTATATTATGTATGTTTCGATGTACAGACAATAGGAGGCTCATTCGCGGAGAAATACCTCGCGTAACCAAAACAGCATATTAGAATTGTTATATACAAGCTAGTTATTCTTACGTCTGCTTTGAAAGGTACTTTTCGGACTTGTGAAAAAGTAAACAAAACTCTGCAATTACGATGTCAGAAATTCACTCTTCTACAAGAATTCGATGTCCCGATTTTTTTTAAATGCATAAGAAGGTAGTTTATAAAAGCAGAAATTTACGTTTTAGACCGTTGGAAGATTTGGCCATTAATTTGGCACAGCTTTATCCAAATTTAAAGATACTGCCCTCTACTAATGTATGCAAAAATTGCCATGAACGCATATCAAAAATGATTTTAAGTGATCTTGAATCTACATCTGAAAATGAAATCACTGAACTTTTTAGCGGAAAACATGATGATTTTATCCTAAAGACACCCGAACGAATACAGGAATTAAACGAGAGTATTAATACAATTTTACCTCAATGCGTCTCGCCGCTAAAAAGAAAAACTGCAATACCTAAAAATTTAACAGAAAATTACGTATCTAAAAAGAAAAAATCTTTAATTTCAGCTTTTTCTGCTACTGTCGGAAGTAAATTAGAAGATGCGTATGGCATTTCAGTTGAATCAATAGAATCGGACAAAAGTTTGACTGAAAACTATTGGAACGAATTCGTAGAAAATTTTAAATTGGCTTTAGAAAAATGTTCTTCTGTTTCGGAGAAAATAAAACTTCTAACTCTACTACCTTCAAAATTAAGCAAAATAAAAATTTGCTCACTATTCCCGAATATAAGCGAGTATATGATAAATAAATCAAGAAATCTCGTGAAAAATAAAGGAGTTTATTCGGAGCCAGATTCATATACTGGTCATCCTATTGATGAAAATACAAAAAATATCGCTATGGAATATTTTTTAAATGATGATTTTAATTGTAGTAGACAAAGTCCAAATAAATCTGATGTTGTTACTGTTAAAGTTAATAATACAAAAACTAAAAAAGTTAAACGGTTTCTTACTCGAAGCTTAAAAGAAACATATAGTTAATTAAGACAAGAAAATCCAAACTTACAAATAGGAAAATCGAAATTCTATAGTCTAAGACCAAGTTTCGTCTTAACAAGCTCTGTGAAGGAAACTTGTCTTTGTGTACATTGCGAAAATTTTGAACTATTTCTTACAAGTTTAATTCGTTTTAGAGGCGATAATAATTCTGAATTAGATTTAATTCGTTCAGAAATAACTAACCTAATGTTGTGTTCTGAACCATCTGACTCGTGTTTCTTGCAAGAATGCAATTATTGCCCCGGTAGTGAGGGTATCACATTAAAATTGTTAAAACTGAAAGAAAATTGTGAATATGAAATTACGTTTGCTTTGTGGGATAATGGTAATCTTATCAAACAAACAGTAAGCTTATCAGTTTTTAAAGAAAAATTTTCAATCTGCGCACTAAAAGCAAGTACTCACGTATACATAAAAAATATTCAACGTGAAGCTATAAAAAAAGAAAAAGAAGAAGGTAAAGCTGATCCTACTAAATTAATTATCCACGTTGATTTTGCAGAAAATTGGTCTGTAATAAATAATAAAGCGGTTCAGGGAAATCATTGGGTAAATAACCAAATTTCTATTTTTACTGCAGTTTGTTACCAAGGAGAGATAACGCAAAGCTTTGCGATCGTTAGTGACGACAAAAAGCATGATACTGCATATGCGCTATTAGCAATAAATAAAATTAACGATCTTATGAAAAATGATTTAGTTACTAAAGTTACTATTATATCAGATGGAGCTGCAAGCCAATTTAAAAATCGTTTTCAGCTACATGAATTCAAACATTTTTCTTATCAAATGAAATGGTTATTTTCTGTGACTGGTCATGGGAAAGGAACCGTTGATGGAATAGGTGGGCTTCTAAAGCATTATGCTACTTCACATAACTTAAAAAGAGTTCATGAAGAATCGATACGAAATGCTGACGATTTTATAAATTGGGTTCAAAAGTACACCAGTGCAATCAAAATCATATTATTACCAATAAATGTGATTGAAAAATTTAGAAAAGAAAAAAATATTGAATGGAGTACAGTTCCTAAATATAATGGGATTCAAAAAAGTCATATGTGGTTAAAACAACTTGGGAAATTGAAATAGCATATATTTGTTGGCAGAACAGCTATACATGCACTGACTAAAGTAAAAGACAAGAAAAAAAAAGTCAAACGTCGTAAGGCTACACTTAGAACTAAAAATAATAAGTGCAAAAATAAAAAAAGTAATTATTCATAATTATATTTTTGACGCATCCCAACAGTGAGAGGCAAGGGCACTTTAAAAAAGCACCTCGAAGGAAACAGAAACCTTTTACGTCCACGTCGTTGTTCCTGGGTAATGCTAAAAGAAGGATAGTGTTTAAATCTACATTGCTTAAAATTTCCGAACGTATATACAAAAATTTTTCACCAATAAAGTTTGTGAATTTTTTTTCCCGCTTCGAACAAATAAGTACGGGATCAACCAAGTACCATTAGATAGGTAATTTGGTCCTCTATGAACACAAAAAATTTCAGCAAGAAAAAAATGGGTTTTTCGAGAAAAATGCATATGCATAAAAAGTGCATTTTTTGGTAAAATGCACATATCTTTGTCAATTTTTAGTCTTTTTTGAAATTTCTTGCACTGAATTAAAGAGGGCTTAAAACATAATAAAACAAAATAAGGTTTACCAAAATTCATTGAAAATTGGTAAAACGATAGCCCTCTAAAGTTATTCTCAACATTTTCAGTTTTAACATTTAGTTTTTGTATGCAATTTTCAAAAGTGCATATCTGATGCAATTTTGATATTTCAGCAAAATAAAAAAATACGCATACCCTTATTTTTAGGGTAGAATAACATACTCCATTAGCGCAGTAATTTGTAACTTGAGTGTATACTGACTGTTCGATTTGAAATGGAATCAGCCTATAAAGGATTTTGTCCTCTATATGATTAACCTTTTTATATGGTGAAGTCGAGGAAGTCCAGCCCGGTACCCGTTTAACACATTACATCAGACTAGACTGTCAGACCCACCATACCGAAAACTTTGACTACCGATGGATGGTCAGCCACTTTTTGTGACCAACAATCAAACGATACTCAATGAGGTCGGATTTTTTAAGAGTCGCGATATGGGTAGCACATACACTAATTTTCTTTCAAAAAAAAGTCAGAGGTGCCTGCCAGGATTCGAACCCGTGCCCACCGCGTTGAAGGCAAGAGCTCTATCCGTTACGCCACCGTGCTCCTCGTTACGCCACCGCGCTCCTAAGAAATGAAATTATATCTTATTAGAAAAATTGTTATATTACATAGTAAAAATTATGCTATAATAAAATTTGTCATGACAGAGTAAAAATATTTGATATCTTATGTTGGAATTAATGTTATAAAAATAATAAATTTTATTATGCATATAATAAATTTCATTATGCATATAATAAATTTTATAGTGAATATAATGAATTTCACTATTTCAAATAATAATGTCGAGTCGATGATCTGTAAATTTATTTCTAACCTCAAAATTTTCTACCGAATTGAAAGTATAGTTGTGTAACATATGTAAACGATTCGAAATTTTATAAGTAACATGTCGTAATGGCGCAGTCGGTAACGTTCACGCTTTGCAGTCTCGAGGTACCCAGGTTCGACTCCACTCCAAGTCCGTTTTTTTCTTAGGTAAATTATTTTTAAAAAATTAATTAATAAATTATAAATTCATTTAAATGATTTTAAAAAATTTCAATAACAAATTTCGGGTACAAAAAAAAAAAAAAATTTTTTTTCTACATATCTGTTTACATAAATTTTACTATGTAATATAGTAATTCTTATTATAACGCAGAAATGTCCCACTCGTACTATATAATATAGTAATTTTTAATACAATCTATAGTTGAATTTATTATAGGATTTCTCTCCGTGTAAATATTAATTTCTGCTAACAAGGAGTCCATGACATTTAGATCTCTAATTTTCTCCTAACTTTGAGATATTTTTTTTTATATAAAATTATGAAAAAAGCCTTATTGCTAAGGTACAACTCTCGATTTTTGCCAAATTATCAGCAGTTCCCTATTAAAAAAAAATGACATGAGATCTCATACAAGAATTCACATAAGATCTCACGTGATAAAATAAAAACCTAGAATAATTTTTTTAAATAAATTATAATTGTAAAAAGATGCAAGTTTTTAAAAATTTAGATGAATCTGCTGATAATTTGGCAAAAATCGAGAGTAGCACCTTAGAAATAAGGCTTTTTTCATAATTTTATATAAGAAAAAATATCTCAAAGTTAAAAGAAAATCTGAGATTCAAATGTCATGGACTCCTTTTGTAACTCCAAAAATTTGTGAATTTTTTTTTCTTTTTTGACGTTGCTAAATTTATGCTATTTGTGATGTTAATCAGCAACAGAGGAGCTCGTTAGTGTGTTTGTGAACAAAGCACATGTAACGTACAGTGGTGCTTCTATCAATCGGTTGCCGAGAGCGGAATTCGAACTCAGAACCCCGAGATTACGAATCCAACGCTCTACTGACTGAGCTACTAACCGGCTCTATTCCTATGATGTACTCATATTAACAAATAATCGGCTCTTTTAGTAATCATTCGTTTACGTTCGCCTCTGAACGATAATGTAATATTATCAAATGAAATTAGTTTGTTTATGATTTTATTGATCCACGCCAACATCCATCATTTTATCCTTTTTCTTATATTTCTTTATCTCTCTCTTTTTTAAATATATTAACAGAAAGAAATACGAGAAAGTCATTATTTGATATCTAATCATTATTTCAACCATTATATTTTAACACAAATAAATTTGTAAAATTTACAAATTTTACTATTCAAAATTTTGTATTATTCATGAATTTTTATGTTAAAATTTTAACTTCGAAAATTACATAAAAAAAATTTGTAAATTTTAACATAAAAAAATTTGTGTTTCATCTGTAACACTTATGTGTGTTGAAATTACAAATTTTTTTCCACTGTGTATGAAAACCGGTGCGTGCGTGTTGACAAGATACGTCCCATATATGTGAACCTAAGGGCGCTCGGATAGGTGTGTTAGAGTTGTCATGAAATGTCCCATATATATAAACCTGTATAGGCGTGGGTAATAATTGACGTGAAAAATCCTATGTATATTAACGTGTGTGCATGCATGCAAATCGATATGAAATGTACCATATGTATAAACCTGTGTGTGTGTGCGTGCGTTCGAATTGGCATGGAAAATCCCATGTATATTAACGTACGTGTGCATGCATGCGAATCGACATGAAATGTCCAATATATATATATATAAACCTGTGTGTTTGTATGCGTTTGAATTGACATTGAAAATCCCATGTATATTAACGTGTGTGTGCATGCATGCGCAACGACATGTACTGTCCCATATATATATACCTGTAAACGACATGAAATATCTCATATATATATACCTGTATGTGCGTACGTTCCAATTGACGTGAAAAATCCAATATTTATTAAAGTTTGTGTGCATGCATGCGAATTGACATGAAATGTCCGATATATATGTAAACCTGTGTGTGTGCGTTCGAATTGACGTGAAAAATCCTATGTATATTAACGTGCGTGTGCATGCATGCGAATCGACATGAAATGTCCCATATATATATATATATATAAACCTAAGGTTACTTGGATGGGTGTGTGCGTGTTGTCATAAAATGTCCCACATATACAAAAAAGTCTGTCATTATGAGTATGTACGAATTGACATGAAATGCCCCATATATAATCCTGTGTATGTGTGTGTGCGTGCGCATTGGCATGAAATGTCCCATATATCTAAACCTGTGAGTGCGTGCGTTCCGATTGACGTGAAAAATGCCATGTTTATTAAAGTTTGTGTGCATGCATGCGAATAGACAAGAAATGTCCCATATATATAAACCTGTGTGTGTGCCTTCGAATTGACGTGAAAAATCCTATGTTTATTAACGTGCGTGTGCATGCATGCGAATCGACATGAAATGTCCCATATATATAAATCTAAGGGTACACGAATGGGTGTGTGCGTGTTGTCATGAAATGTACCACATATAAAGAAAACCTGTACTTATGAGTACGTGCTAACCGACATGAAATATCCCATGTATGTATGTATGTATGTATATATATACATATATATAAACCAAAATATATACGGGTCAACGGGTGCAAGTTGACATGAAACGGACCATGTATATATATATATATATATATATATATATATCAACTTGTCCGTATGTGCGCGTGTGGGTCGACATGAAATGTTGCATATATATGAGCCTAGGTGCGTATGTATGTGCGCGTCCACATATGTTTTTCTATATACATATATATGATAAAAATTCCTTAGTACGTTTAATTAAAAAGGAATTGTGGAATTTTTAATTAAAGCCCTCGAATTCACAAATCATAATCATAACTGACGCCCTTTCGATTCACGATTACATTTTGATTTCTTAATTGAAATTTATTTAATTAAGGATTCCTTTTGATTTAGGAATTAAAACCCTTTCAATTCACGATTACATTTTGATTTCTTAATTGAAATTCATTTAATTAAGGATTCCTTTTGATTTTGGAATTAAAGCCCTTTCAATTCACGATTAAATTTTGATTTCTTAATTGAAATTTATTTAATTAAGATTTCCTTTTGATTTTGTAATTAAAGCCCTTTCAATTCACGATTACATTTTGATTTCTTAATTAAAATTTATTTTATTAAGAATTCCTTTTGATTTTTTAATTGAAGCCTTTTCAATTCACGATTAGATTTTGATTTGTTAATTAAAATATTTTTAATTATTAATTTAAAAAGAATTGTTAATTAAATAAAACTTTAATTACGAATTCAAAAAGAATTTGTGAATTAAAATTTATTTAAAGCTCAAAATGATTTAAATATTTGCAACCCTGCCTATAAACTATGAATTTATAGACGATAAATTTCATGAACAATAAACTCGAGAACCATAAACCCGTTAACCATAAATTCGTAAACCAAAAACTCAAAGACCATAAAACTGTACTATTATAACTATAAACCTATTGACCATAAACCCATCAACAATGTACATTTGAGCTCATAAACCAAAAACTTATGAACCTTGAACTCATAAACCATAAACCCATAAACCATAAGCCTATACACCCATAAAACATAAGCGCATAAACCATAAACTCACAAACTTCAAAATCATAAACCATAAACCCATAATCATAAACCCGTAGACCATGATCCCGTAAACCATTGACCCGTAAAATATGAACCCGTAAACCAGAAACCCGTGAACTATGAACCCATTAACTATAAATCGATAATCCATTAACGCATCAATCATATCCCATAAATTATAAACTGAGATACCTTAAAATCATAAACAAAAAAACTCATAAACCATGAACCCGTAAACCATAAACCCGTAAACAATAAACCCCTAAACCATGAACCCGTAAACGATAAACCCGTAAACCATAAACCCATGAACCATGAACCTATTAACCATAAACCCATAAACCATAAACCTACAAACTAAAAACCAATGAGCCCTTAAACTATAGATCCATAAACCATCAACACACAAACCATACACATAAAATCCATGAATCCAAAAACCATAAACTCATGAACAATAAACCCATGAATCATAATACCATAAATCATAAACTATGAACCCATAAACCATAAACTTATAAACTATAAACCCATGAACTATATACCCATAAACCATTAAACCATAAAATATAAACCCATGAACCATGAATCATGCACCCACAAACCATAAACCAATAAATTAAATTAGATTAGATGTTATTTTTATTTTGTATTATATTTACAAAAGGAGCGTGTAATACAATAAAATCACAAATAAAGCTGAAATACCTAAAATAACCTTGTGTATATAATATTGAAATATTGTAGTATGATATCACAGTTATAAAACATAATTGCGATGATGATACTGTAATAGTAAGTCAATAAATCAAATAAAAGTGAGAATACACATAGAAAATAGAACATCGATAAATACACGCAAAGAGTATAAATATTATAATTAAAAATCAGTCTGAAATATCTATCAGCAGTAAAATTTCAGCAGTATACAATAAATTAAAATCACAGAACAAGGTTGAATGTACAGTAATATACAAGTTAAGCTGATAAAAATATAATCATTTACTCTATACACACACATCCTACAATCACGCCAATAAATACAATCATGCCTTAAATCTATAAAAGGTACATCACATAATAAATTAACTCATATGATATAGTCCGAAAATACTGTTTAATCGAGGTCGAGTAAATATCTCCTCAGAGCGGTTTTAAGCCTGCTGATTAATGGAAGATTTTTAATATCAGCAGGTAGGGAGTTCCAAATATGCGCACCTTGAACTTGAAAGGAATTTTTTCCAGTCTCAGTGCACATGAAGGGCACCACAAGATCTTTAATCTTACCCCTAGTGGTCGCTCTGGGTATATATCTAGTGAAGAGACCCACTAGATATTCGGGAGTATTCATACGTACGGTTTTGTACATAAGTACAGCCATAAAATACTGTCTCCTTGAATCAGTACCTAGCAAACCCAAAGCACGTCTATGGGGAGAGATGTGATCATTAATCCTCACACCTAATACATATCTCACACATGAATTTTGCATTGTCTGTAGCCGTCTTCGTAACTCCTGCGAAGCATCGAGCAAAACCACTAAGCAGTAGTTGAGATGTGGGAATAGCAGGGTGGTTGCGAGTTGTTTACGCAGAGCCCCAGTGGTATACCGGCGGAAAAACCGCAGGCTATAAATCACTCTATTGAATTTTTCAGTCATTATATCAATGTGCGGTTCCCACGGCAGTTTAGAGTCGAGTACAACACCAAAGCTCGTAACGGTGTCAGAGAAAAAAATACCGATACCGCTCGCCAGGTCAATCGTCCTTGGCTCACCCAAATAAAAATTTTTAATAAAACAATTACTTCTAAAGACAATCGCCTCCGTTTTACTAGCATTCAAAGTGAGAGAAATACCAGCAGCTTACCCCGACACCGCCCTGGCCGCCCTCTGTAAAATACGAATCCTCTCATCCACATCATCATAAGGAACCTGTGTATAAATTTAAAGATCATCCGCATACAGTAGATGCCCGACGCAACCAGAGTCTAGTGCATCACGTACGTCATTTATGTAAAGACAAAACAACAGAGGCCCTAGTTCCGAACCCTGAGGTACTTCTTGATTGGTTGTTAGCCAATTCAATTTCTACTTCGAATGCGTGAAAACCATTTGTTTTCTAACTGATAAATAGAAGTTAAACCATCCGAGTGTGGCCCTGGAGAACCTCATTGATCTAAGCTTCGCAAGAAGTTTGAAGGGAGGGATCGTGTCAAATGCCTTACCAAAGTCAAAAAGTAGTAGTAACGTAACAAGTTTCCTGTCTAGACCTGACCTTATATTGTCTGTAAGCTTAAGTGCAGCAGTCTGCGTAGAATGGTTTTTCCTAAAGCCCGTCTGCATATGATCGAGCAATTTTTTGGATGTAATGTACTCCTGCAGTTGGTCATGGGCGATCTTCTCAAGAACCTTTGAAATAAAACGTAAGACGGCTATAGGCCTAAAATCTTCCGGTTGCTTAGGTGCGGCTCACTTTTTGAATGGTATGATACGTGCTTGCTTTTAACGGCGAGAGAAAACGCCTCATGCAAAAGAGGAATTGAACAGAGTCACAAAATGTTCACCAATAAATGGTAAAGCTTTAACTATCACGCTTTGCGGAATGCTATCCTTACCACAAGCCTGTGAGGAAAAATGTGAAATTGCAAGAACAACATCATTAAAACTAATTAGCTTAAAGGTAAACCCACTCTCATTGCATTGAGAAAGAATTCTCAATCGCTCTTCACTATCTTCTTGCGGCGATACTGAAACCCCAGCAAAGTGTGCATTAAGCTCATCTGGAGCGAATCTATTCAAATTCCCTTGAGGTCCGGATAGCAGTCCCAGGTCTCTCAACTTCTTCCAGACATTACCACCCACAAGAGCATCAAATAGTCTATTGTGAATATATGCAGTCTTAGCATGGTTTGTTCGTTCGTCTACCATCCTACGCAATCGCAGAAATTCGAGGAGATACTGCTCGTCCTCTGTTTGTTTGTATCTACGATATGTAGCATCTCTCTTACGCCGCATCTGTGACAATTCTTCATCTATCCATGTAAACTCATTTTAATTAGGCTTAAACGCCTTCAACGCCTTCAATTGCAGTAGAGAGATTATTACAGAGGCAACCAAGTGCAGATTCAGGGTCAACTGTGTCAGTCGTAAACGGCAACCAAACAGCTGGCAAGTATCTCTCGCAATGCAGTTAGACAAATATTTTTATAATTTCTACACATGATAGTTTTCTGATCTACAGTTATAGTGTTGCAAGACAAAACGTCAGTAAAATTATGCCAACTGTGAAAGCTTGCCAGTAGATTCCGTGCATCAAGCACCACGCCGTTGTCATCGACAAAGATCAGGTCAGTCTACGTGTAAGACGTCGAAGTATGATGCGTAGACCGTGCTGGACCAACTGTTGGGAAAACTTAGCCGATAGCTTACTAAGAAACTTGGCATCACTGCTCGCTTTAAGGAGATCAGCATTCAAGTTCCCCATTATAATTTTATGGAAATAATCCGAACAATAATTTCTTAAATCATTCAACAAGTTACAGTTTCTAATAAACGAAACAGCAGGAGGACGATAAATAACAGAAACTAGCACGGGCTCGGAGCCGCCAACTCACACAGAACCACTTTGTACCCCCTGACCCGAACGACGTCATCCGATACAGACGGACTCAGCCAGGTTTCAGCAACTCCAAATATGTCGTAAGAATGATAACCACTTGGAAGTTCACGCACTTGTCCAATATGAGCCCTCAGAGAGGTCACAAGAGGTCCCATTCAGGAAGCACGTGCGCAGTTCACCCCTCTTCCCTGTTCGACTCTCCAAAGAGGATCAGCACAATCATTGGGGAGAGGCTCTATCTAAGGATATTGCATGATTTTTAATTAATTCTTGATCCGAGCTCATCTCACTATTGTGAGGTTTAAATTTATCATTATCAGTAGAACCATTATTTGTTAGAACTTCATCGTGTTTTCCAATATCAGTTACGTTGACATTTTTCTGTACAATACATTTAGATTTATCTAATATTTCATTCAAATCATGTTCACTTTCAAATCTATGTACTCTCTCCCCTCTCTTGCTCCTCACCATAAATTTACCACCTCTATGCCAAACAAACTTGAAACCTTTTCCTTTAGCATACTTTTTAAGATTTTTAAATTTAATATATTTATCTTTTTCAAGATCCTCATTTATATACATTTGAGAATGGTGCTTGGTGGTAGAAAAACTGCCGAAGAATGAAGGATTCAGATCCGCTGTCGAAAAACATGTTAATCTACGTCTAGCTATAAATACCTTCTGCGCCAAATTATCTCCAGGAAGTCTAACCAACAATGAGAACGCAACACTCGGACCGCCAATGATCTCATGCCCTGCAGACATCCTGTCCTTATTTTTATTTTAGAATTAGAGAATTTAGTAACAGATACAATATTTGAACGTTCAAAAGACGGAAGTATGGTTCCCAGAACAGCGTGAGCATAATCCTTCAGCCCGACTGTCGTATATTCGATCTACGAAATCGAATCGGGAGCTGGAGGGAGAGGTCAAAAAAAAGAACAACTTGTTAATTGAAAACCGAACTTTATTTTTAACACAGTAAGAGAACTAACTAAAAAAACTAAAATACTGAATCACAAAAGAAAAAACTAGAGAAGAACTAAATCACAATTGCACAAAATCATTAAACGAATAACGAGCAATAACATAAAACTACAATAAACATACGTTTTATCTCTCTCCAACAAACTTCGAACACTCGGGATTCGTCAAACCACTTCCGACCGCGCCCGAGATCACGAGATGACTGAGCCGACTCGTGCGCTGCTGTCCACCTTTATACCTGAAAGCAAAAAGAAGAAAGGGAGGGGGCGACAAACAAGTATCTCGCGTCTGCAGATACTGCCGGCGCGCAGCTTCCCGCGCTCACCGATATCACCGACGCGCAGTTTCCCGCGCTTGTCAATCTGACCGACGCGCAGTTTCCCGCGCTCATCGGTTTTGACCGATGCGCATTTTCCCGCGCTTATCGGTTTTTACCGACGCGCAGTTTCCCGCGCTCATCGGTTTAATTTGTGACATTTCTCCACACCGTTCGATCATTAGATCGAACCTCTCTCTCTTACTTCGTCGCCATAGTAACTAGCTTGACCACCGGTCGTATCATGTCCCCTCGGTTGGTCCTTACTTTTGCTACCCGCACTTGACCGTCTTTCCCCGGGTACAGGTCTTCTACTACTCCCTTGGTCCATTGATTACGAGGTACTTTCTGATCTAATATTAGTACGACGTCTCCGACATTAATTGGATCGGCTTGCTCCGTCCACTTGTGACGAGGCAACAGCGTTGGAAGATACTCTCGTATCCAACACCTCCAGAATTGATTTGCCATCGCTTGTGCCATTTGCCATCTTTTTTGCGGACAAGTCGCCACTTGTTGATAGTGACCAGGAAGCGGCCATCCAGATGATCCTCCAATCAGGAAATGATTTGGGGTGAGTGCTTCTTGATCTTCTGGATTGATCGGTACATGCGTCAATGGTCTTGAATTGACGATGTGCTCGACCTCTGCTAAAAGTGTTGCTAGAGTTTCTTCTTTAGGCGTTTGTTCCTTTAGAACAACTTTGAGCGATCTTTTTACTGTTGCTACCATTCTCTCCCACGCACCCCCTATATGAGGTGTCGATGGCGGAATGAATTGCCAGATCATATCATGACTCAGAGCGTAGTCCTTTAACTTATTGTAGTCAAGCTTGGCTACAACTGAGCGTAACTCTTCGGAGGCTCCTCGCAGATCGGTCGCATTATCTGAGTACATGATAGCTGGCTGCCTCCGTCGAGCCGCCATACGCCGGATCGCCATCATCGTGGTGTTGGTTGTTAAATCGGAGGCTATTTCGAGATGTATTGCTCTGATCGTCAAGCAGGTAAATATTACTCCCCAACGTTTTTCGTGCCGTCGTCCTACTCGTATTTTCATTGGTCCAAAGTAGTCCAACCCACACTGATTGAATGGTCTTTGAGAATAAGACAGCCTAGCAGAGGGTAAGTTCGCTATTCTAGGTTGCGCTGGCTTCGCGCGCCGATGTTTACAAGCTTGACAATGATGGACAACAGCCTGTAAGGTGGATCTTGTCTTTATAACCCAATATCTCTGCCTTAGTTCATTAAGTACTAACTCATGATAACCATGGTTAGCCTTTTCATGGTAATACGCTACTATTAGTCGAGTCATTTGGTTCTTACCATCTAATATTACCGGAGAGTTATTAAAACCCTCTTGGCCATCAAGCTCTGCAGCTCGACCTGCTACTCGCAAAACGCCTTTCCCGTCCATCCACGGAGAAAGCTTTGCAAGCCGACTATTCCTCTCTAACGCTCTTCCTTGTTTCAGCGCTATTACTTCTGATGAAAAGGCTTCGGCCTGAGCTCGTTGTATTAAAAGCAACCTCGCTCTTCTTATTAGTCTATCGTTCAAACTCGGACTTTCATACTGTTGTGATCCAGGAGGTGCTGAAGTGCCCGCATTTCGATTACATTGCATTCGGCGGCCACTCCTCTCCTTCTTTCTTGCTATCCATTTCTGAATGGCAAGCAACACGAAAGCTGTACTCCTAAGAAGCCGTTGCCATTTGGAAAATCGAATTACCTCTGGTAACAGGAATTCGTCGGTGGTTCCACGCAATACGAATACTCTACGCCTTTCCATATTTCCTAATTCCAACGGATGACCCAGAGCTGTAGTTTCAATCATAGGCCAATTCTGTTCACTGTGCTTAAGAAAATTCGGCCCTTCAAACCATTCTTTGCTCCCTGTCGATCCTCGAGTTGCATCGTCAGCTGGGTTGACTTCAGATGGCACCCATCTCCATTCCGATGGATCTGATGTTTCCAATATTTCACCCAAGCGATTGGCTACGAAGGTTTGATATATAAGCGGGTCATTTTTTATCCAGCAGAGTACTACTTGTGAATCAGACCAAAAATATCGTCGGTCCGGTTGCCAGTCATGCTCCTTTTCAATCATTTTTGCCACTCTACACCCTAGCACTGCTCCTTGCAGCTCCAGACGAGGGATAGTTATGGGTTTGCAGGGAGTCACCCGGCTTTTACTGGCGATTAACGAGATTGAATACTGACCGTCTTGCTGCACATGTCTCCAGTAAGCGACCGCTGCGTATGCTTTCTCGCTAGCATCACAAAATATGTGAAGTTCGAGACCTGTGTTAGCCTTGATCATTCCGTAGTGTCTTGGTATTTCTACGCTTCTCATTTGCGGTAGTTGACGTATCCATTGCTTCCATTTGACGTGCTCAGACTCGTTAATAGGGGAATCCCATCCACAACCACTTCGCCAAATCTCTTGAAGGAGTATCTTTGCGCTAATGATAGATGGAGCCAGCAATCCTAGGGGATCAAAGACTGACATCACCACGCGCAATACCTCTCTCTTCGTTGGCTTGCGTGTTTCTTTCATGATTTCACAGGGAACTCGACAGTCTGATACTAGAAATCCCAGCGCGTCTGTTTTGACATCCCAACTTAGCCCTAACGTTTTCTCAAAAGTTTCGACATCACTTTTTCTCTCCAGACTGATTGATGATTGCTTCGAGTGGTGACTCTCAACAATCCCCTTTAAGACACGACTGTCATTGCAGGCCCATCCATGAAGGTGAAAACCACCACGCTTATTTACCTCAATAATTTTATTTACCAAACTTCGAGCCTCAGAAACGGATTCTACACTGTCCAGATAATCGTCCATATAGTACCCCCTTTTTATTGCTCGGCGAACTTCTGGCATCATTTCTGCTTCTCTGTCCGCGTTTTTGTTTTTTACGAACAATGCACTACATGGAGATGATCTGGCACCAAACACCAAAGATGTCATCCGATACGTTTTTGGTTCTTGGAACCTCTCTGGTCCGCGCCATAAGAATCGTTGGGCATCCTGGTCTTCTTTTTTTACCTTAATGCGAAGATACATATCCTTAATGTCGGCCTTTATAGCTATAGGATGTTGTCTAAACCTCATTAACACCCCTGGCAGTGGGTTTAACAGGTCAGGTCCATTCATCAAATGAGCATTGAGGGACGTCCCTTGCACTTTCGCTGCAGCATCAAACACTACTCGGATTTTTCCTGGTTTGGCAGGATGAATTACCGCAAAATGAGGTAAGTACCACGTGCGACTAGGTTAGTATCGCTATGTAAAATTTCTTCCGCGTAGCCTTCACGGATAAGCCTTTCTATTTCCGAGTTGTATAGCCGGGCGAGTGCTGGATCCTTGTCCAATCTTTTTTCTAGATTGTACAATCGACGCTTCGCGTATTCTTTGTTATTTGGAAGTTTCGAGTCTGGTAACCGCCACAATAAGCCGGTTTCCCAGCGCTCACCAATTTTTCTTGTAGTTGTCTCGAGAAGCTGCATCGATCGCTTGCCCTTTCCCGGACCATCATTCAGGCTGAAGCATCCATTTGGCTCCAATCCTGCTACTTCAAGACGAAAATATTTATCCACTAATTTCTGCATGCTTATGTCAGACTCAGAGTCAGGAAGAGGTAATTCACCTTCTTCCTCGTTGGCTTCAGCTGATCGTGCATACCAAACCCTTTGTTCTTGCCGACCTAGCGCTGTGTCAGGTGCATTCCCATGTATCACCCATCCTAGTGTCGTCAGTGAGATGGATGGCATATCTCTGCTTGCGACTCGCATCTCGCATGCGGATATTAGTTCACAATTGTCTTGACCCAATAATATCTTGGACTTTGCATTGTGATACACTTCTAGTTTAACGTTTTTTAAATGACTAAAAATTTGTACATCTTGCAGTGTAACTGTCTGTTTTGGCAGTGACAATCCCTGAACAGCAAACATTTGCGTCAATGAGTGCTCACGTCCTCCCGTAACATCAGTTACTTGACAAGAGACTCTCTTGCTCATTTTTATAATTCCACCTGTTTGTTTAACTCCTTCTAGCTTTAACAGCGTTGGAGCCCCAGTTGCACCAATCTGTTCTGCTAATGCAGCATCTATCAGTGACACGGTTGAGCCATCGTCTAAGAAGGCATAAGTACGGATCCGCTTATTCGGACCGATCACATATACAGGTAGAATTTTGATGAGGACGCGACTGGGTGATAGTCACGATTCGCTTACTTGTGGAACCAGTGCTTTACTGCTTCCATTTTTCATTGCTTGTTCCGGTTTATCTGTGTCGTTATAATGGAGCAATCGGTGGTGCGGCTTACCACAACCGTTTATCGAACAATTCTCTACTTTGCATTTAGCCTTGCGGTGTAATCCCTCCAAACATTTAAAGCAACGTTTCTGTGTTCTAACCCACTTCCAACGTTCCTCCACCTGGAGAGAGCTCAGTTTCCTACAATTTCCAATTCTATGATTTGGAAGAGAGCAGTAACCGCAAGGGGGGCTTCTATCTAGCTCCTTACTAGACCCCGTGCACATCCATATCGATCTTGATGTTCTCGATCGTTGACTGCGATCATACGGTTTATTATTTACGCTTCTTCCATGCTGCTTTGAGCATGACCCGACAGTACCCGCTTTGCAAGCTAATTCCGCTTCCTGGTGCAGGAAATGAGCCAACGTGATAAGTCGCGGCTCCGTTTCGGGTGCATCCTTCCAAAAGCGATTATAATTTAATGTCATTGCTGGAGGTAATTTCCTTAATATATCACGCACGAGTTGAGAGCTATGAAGGTAGCCGACGTTTCCTAGTGCTTCAATAGCTGCGACGCAATTGCTAATTGTGACTGAAAAGTTCACAATTTCCGATCCGCGAGAGTCAAGTACAGGCAACGCCAATATATCCTGTGATAACCGATCTAGAATTTCATCCGGATTCCCGAAACACATTTCTAAAACTTTCATAATCTGCTTCGCATCGCAAGCTGTCATCATTAATGCCGCAACTGCTCTCTTAGCTTCGCCTGTGAGACATTTGTTTAACCGTGACACGTTTTCTCTATCCGAGTACTGACCTAATTCCGACGACAGTTCGAATGATTGTTTGAATCGCAGCCACTCTACGCAATCGCCCAAAAACATTGGTAACTCTCTTACCGCTCTCAAACGTTTTACTAAAAAATCTACAGAACTCGACTGAGAGGTAGCTCGTGAGTTTGCACTAACCAAAGTCTCAAGTTGTGTTACTGTTGCATTCGGGTCATCGTTCGGAGACAACGCACCTCGCACAATGTCCGACGCGCCCTCTTCCGATATCTCACCAGCTATCTCCCTGCCGTTGTTCAAATGAATTTCTTGTACCCCAATTCCACACCGCAAATTGACTAACTCTAAATCGATTTTCTCATGCTCGGTAATCGCTCTTTTTCGTATTATCGCTTTCTCAATAGCTGCATCCCTTTCATTAATGCGCTTACGTGAACTTCTTACCTGAGATCTACCAAGGGTGCTGTTGACATCTTCTGATTCCTTTGAACTGCTTACTGACCCAAAACGTTCCTGTCTTGACCCCACTGATGATTCACTAGCTTGGGGCTCCGTGGGCTTGCGGGAGCCAGATACATTTAGATCTTCCACCTGCCAGGCCGTCATATTTTTTTCAGGTATCTCTTTTGGCGCAAAGGGTCTCCAACGTCTTCTGACCCTTCTTTCCCCTACTCCGGTAGCCAACCGCCACATCTTATTCACTTGCTGTAGATACTAGTATATAAAATCACCACTGACGGACATCAAATACTCGCGCACGAGCCCCTCAGCTTCCAGCTCCTCCGAGCCTTGTTACCCGGTGCCTCCACCAATATTGTCGTATATTCGATCTACGAAATCGAATCGGGAGCTGGAGGGAGAAGTCAAAAAAAAGAACAACTTGTTAATTGAAAACCGAACTTTATTTTTAACACAGTAAGAGAACTAACTAAAAAAACTAAAATACTGAATCACAAAAGAAAAAACTAGAGAAGAACTAAATCACAATTGCACAAAATCATTAAACGAATAACGAGCAATAACATAAAACTACAATAAACATACGTTTTATCTCTCTCCAACAAACTTCGAACAATCGGGATTCGTCAAACCACTTCCGACCGAGCCCGAGATCACGAGATGACTGAGCCGACTCGTGCGCTGCTGTCCACCTTTATACCTCAAAGCAAAAAGAAGAAAGGGAGGGGGCGACAAACAAGTATCTCGCGTCTGCAAATACTGCCGGCGCGCAGCTTCCCGCGCTCACCGATATCACCGACGCGCAGTTTCCCGCGCTCATCGGTTTTGACCGACGTGCATTTTCCCGCGCTTATCGGTTTAATTTGTGACACCGACATTAGCCGCAGAGCAGTCCAGTCTGCTGGACATCACCAAGACACTATTCCCAGAACCACACCTCTTCACAGCATGACAGAATGCCTCTCTGCTACTATCTGTATGTGTTTTTACTATTCGTACATCGTTCTAATCAACAGGTGCTTCAGTGTTTGTGTTATGAAAGCTACTATCTGCATGTATAATGATTGTGTTACATTCGAATTTACAGGCATATCAGTGTAAGTGTTGGTGTTAGTGTTGATTGGGTGTTCGTCCTGCGTCGTGAGATCACTGACGGTCTGCGCTACCTCAGCCACCCCAGTCATAAGTTGAGAAAATTTGCTGTCCACTCAATGAATTCATTACCTAAAAACGCCTGCATATTATTAAAATTAGTCGTGAGAGATTTGAAAAACTATTCATGCATGCCATTTAGAGCAGACAATAACTCCCTCTCTAAAGTACCTATCATTTCCCAGAGTTCACGATTCTCCTCTAGCAACTGCGTCTGCCCAGCATGTAAATTCTTAATAATTTCATTTTGACTTTCTATTTTAGTCACAATATACTGCAGATCCTTGTCAGTATTAATAATATGGCTACCAAGAGCCGGAAGTCGATTCAGATCATTTTGAATCAGCTCAAGCCTGCAGGATAGTGCTCTCTCCAAAGCAGACACAGCTGCCTGTACTGAGGAAGAATCAGCACCATCATTACCCTGCTTTAGACCACTATCTTTATCTTTACCAATATTGTTATACGGGGTGACCAATGCAGCACCACCTCTAAATTTTTCATTAATCAAATTAATACTTATGCTATGTTCTCCTCCAGTCACCCCAGAAAAGCGCGAATTGGTCTTCTTGTAAATCACAGAGTGTCCTTATGCTTTTTTAATCGATGCGACAAGTGAGCATCCTCGTGATGGAGTAGAAGCAACGATAGGCCGGGTTATAGAAGCTCCGCGAATAGTGGCATTGCGTGGTCCAGCGCCAGTGCCAGTGAGTGGGGCAGCAGGAGAAGCGATGGATCGGCCAGCTATACATCTCTCACAATTATATTTCGGTTTACCATCGTTATCATGAGGCACGCGCTTCATACATTTTACATGGCAGCACTGCCGGCATGTAAAACACTGCATTGATTTTTTTTACCCTCTTATATTATCAGCGGGAAAACCGCAGATGGCGCAGCAGTCCTTGATGGTATTTTGTGGTTTGAACTGTTTAAGATGTCAAGAGAAGTGAGAGGACCAAGCACAAAGCAGAACTTATGATATAATGAAAAAGGAATAAAAGATGGTAGCAAGACCAGTGTCAGAGAAATAAAAATAATAATAAAAGCAGAACGAAAATTAAGATAAAAACAAGCCTGTAAAACTCTCCGCCCAAGTATATCACATTCAGAAATGAATATAAAAGAAAAGAGTAATATAGTAAAGAAGGAACATAATAAGCTGTTCAAAATTCGCGCGTTAAATATATAAAATCAAAAGGCCAGGTGGAAACGCGCCTTTAGGGGACGCTGTATCTCTCTATCCTTTTCTAATTGAAAAATGTAAATTTTTGGGAAAACTAGTTATTATTGATAGAAATTAAGGGTTGTCCGCAACTTCTATAGTGAAAAACAATATTTTGTCTGATGAGAGCAAATTAATTTTGTTGCTTTTTTTTCAAGTAAAGTTTGACATACTTGCAAAATCCTAAATTAGGCTAGAGAATACGTTATTTAAGTATGTCAAACTTTACTTGAAAAAAAAGCAACAAAATTAATTTGCTCTCATCAGACAAAATATTGTTTTTCGCTATAGAAGTTGCGGACAACCCTTAATTTCTATCAATAATAACTAGTTTTCCCAAAAATTTACATTTTTTAATTAGAAAAGGATAGAGAGATCCAGCGTCCTCTTAAGAAGGGGCCGAACTATCTGCCTTTGTCTAATAGCATTTTTCATCATTTATGTAAACACTATCCGGTATAACAAGAAAAGAATAGCAGCCCCCGCTAGATATTAGTATAATTAGTAAATTTTGTAATAGCAACCAAATTTTTTACCGCATAGTTTTTGACTAATTAGAGACCTACTAGCAATCTAGAATATAACTTATCTTTTGTTGGTAGGTCTCTAATTATTCAAAAACTACGCAGTGAAAAAATTTGGTTGTTATTACAAAATTTACTTATTATACTAATATCTATCGGGGGCTGCTATTTTTTTCTTGTTATACCGGATAGTGTTTACATAAATGATGAAAAACGCTATTAGACAAAGACAGATAGTTCGGCCCCTTCTTAAGTGTGGTAATTACCTGTCACTTATCCATAGAGTAGATAAGACAATAAACAAGGTAACCCATAGATGGAGCTACTGATGACGCTCTTAAAAGATTCACCTAAGAGATAGTCAATTGGGTGCCAAAAATATTGTAGGTTATGTAGCATATGCATAATCTATATGTAACATATACATAAACCATGACGATACCACTACATCCCCCCATTGCACCACCACTTAACACTTTACTTCACAGTCAAAACAGCAACAAGCAATGCTCCAGCCATTCCTCAACCATCAGCAACAGTAGCACAAACAACGAAAAAAATGACAATGCTGGGCAGAGCTATGCACACAGACAGAAAAACATCCAGGGTCCGAGAGATGCAGAAGCACAAGTGCAAGCGAGTCAAGCCAAGCCTTGAGGATCCCCCAGCTAGACAATTCTCTGTAAAAACATTCACTCGACAGAGTCAAATAAATATAAGAATACAAAGAGACCGAAAAGCCGAAGCAGCGTATCAGTGAATGCTTACAGGCGGAGAGGGGAGGTAGATCATAAGCCCATACGCCATAAACCCGTTAATCGTAAGCCCATAAAGTATAAACCTATAAACTATAAACTTATAATCCATAAACCCATAAACCATAAACCTTTTAATTATAAACCTAATGATAATGAAGCTATAAATTATAACCTCATAAACCGCGAACCCATAAACTATAAACCTATAAAAATTAGCCGTGAACCCATAAGCCATGAAGCCCATAAACCATAAACCCATGACTCATTAACCCTTAAGTCATAAACCCATAAACCATGAACTCAAAAAAAAACCAAAAATTATGAACCAATCAACCATAAACGCATGAACCATAAAACCATAAGCTCACACACCATAAACATCAATAATGTAGTGTGAAATATCTAAGAAAATCTTGAAAAATTTCACTTAAGAAATGAATAATGATCATTGTTATAATATAAGTTTATGTGTTAATTAATTTCTGGTAATTAGAACACTGTGAGCTATGAGCTTCAACTAAATGAAAAAGTCTTTATCATCTTTAAATTTTATTTGTTTGATACAACAAAATGTAACAGTTATTTTGACTTCCTTTGCTGTTAAATTAAAGTGAATTTTTGATTGAATCAATATTACGATATCCATTAAATTAACAGAACTCATCTGTTAAATGAATAGAATATTTCATCAAGGTATATTAACAGAAGAATTCAATCATATTTTTTTTTTCAAGTGTGCATTTTTATTAGTAGATTACAATCATATTTTTTTTTTCAAGTGTGCATTTTTATTAGTAGATTTAGTTTATTTTCTTTATTATTGTATTAATTTTACATTTAGAAAATATAAACATTTTACACAGTTAAAATAAATAATAGTTTCTACCGACTTATAACATTTTTTTTTAAATCAACAATGTCATAATTAAATTCTATTCAAAAATTTTGATAATTAATTAGTTTAATTTTTACATAATTTTTTTAGTTTAACACGTCAGAAACGATAAACAAATTTTGGAGAAAGTAGATATCGTTATTTCACAATTTTTTTCAACAAACAATAATGTCATTATCATACCTTGACACATAACAATTTTTATCACACTTCAAAATATAAACAAACACAATCACGCGGAGATGTCAAATGTTATGGTATAGTCGAAAGTATAACAAAACTGAAATTTGCCAGGAAATTTTGTGTGTGTCTGTGTATATATATATATATATATATATATATATATATATATATATATATACGTTTGAATTTAAAGGTTTACATACAAATCTGTCTTTGTAAAAGTTGATTTGGTCCGCGTTCATTTTTTGAGCGTTTATAACTTCGCACATACGAAATGTAGCAGAAAGTTGTTAGACATCTAACTTTTAGGAAAATTGCTCTTCTTTAGATCCTTTGCTTATTTTTTTAACCAGATATTTCCCAAATAGTTACAGGTAATTGAAAAAAAAAATTGAAAAAAAATTTTTTTTTAATACGTTAAAATATTATATTTTTGGATAAAAAATGGCAATACATCTGGCATAAATCGAAAGTATTTATCGAGATCTTTCAAAATATTTTTTATTTTTTTCCGTTTGTCAAGCGGTTTTGGAGTTATGACCTTTTAAAGTTCGAGTGTTTTCAATAAAAGTGTTTTCGAACTTTTGAGCGGTACTGTAAATTTAAATAGAGATTATTGTATCATTGTAAACATTTAACTCTTTCTTTTTATTATGCAACTAAAATAATAATCTCATACTAATTATTGTATTATTATCGCCTTACTATTGTATTACTATTGTACGACAACTATAATATAATTGTTTAAAAAATAATTATGAAGTGAAACACTTTAATTTTTGGACGAATGGTATAAAAAGAAATTGACTTATCTTTAGTGAAGTCATTATTAAAAGTGCCCTGGTAAAAGAGCGACCATATACTAGGCAGCATTTCTGGTCAATGTAAGATAAAATAACAATCATCTAGAAATTCTTTGAACAAAATTTGTAATTAAGGGTCAGTTTAACTTATGTTATCCAGAATTTCTGCCTAGAACATGCTTAATTTTTTACGAGGATGATTAATATGTAATTCATCACTGAAAAACATGAACTTTATTTAAAATCATCATATACTAATTTTTTATTAAAGTGAGTATAAGAAAGTTTGGAATAAACTATGAAAACGAACTTTTCCCAAACTTTAGCTAAACTTGTTATACAAAAATTAAGTTCTCTTAAACTTTTTTTAAAACTTTCTGTATACTTTTCTGAATAAAAAGAAATTGTTTAAAATAGATTAATATAGTGCTAAACTTTTCTGAAACTTTTGCTAAGCTTTAAATTTTTATAGCCAGTATTTATTTTAAATCAATTTTTTAACTTTTCATATTCAGCTGCTTTAGTCGAGCTTGGACAATACTTTTACGCGTATTTGAAAGCATCCCTCTTGTTACATCTGGCCCTTCATATTTGTAGATACCAAAGTTTATTAAATAATAACTTTCTCGTATTTCTTTCTGTGGAATTTTAATAAAAGCGAGAGATAAAGAAAAAGAAAAAGATTGATAGATTGATGGATGTTGGAGTGAATCAATAAGTTTACTGTACTGTGTTCTGGAGCGAATCAATAAGTTTACTGTTACTTTGTTGTTGTATTTTCCAATTTAATTTTTATAATATTGTCCAATTTTATTTTTATTTGATGTCATGACAGTGATTCATCTTTTATATTACGTTATTTGATTTTAATTCTATGACTGATAGATATTTAATACTGTTTTTTATTGTAATTTATGTTTTCTTGTTTTCTGCGTGTATTTAGAATAGTCTGTGATATCACTTTTATATGGTGACTTACTGATGCAGTATTATATATTAATTTTAATATTTGACTGTGATATCTTATCTTATTATGCGTAATACTTTATATAGAATTATTACTTATTGTTTCATGTATTACACGCCTTTTTGTACTATTTTTACAAAATAAATCAATATATATATATATATATATATATATATATATATATATATATATATATATATATATACTACTGTAATACTTTTAAAATGATCTAAACATGATTGAGTATTAAAAAGTACATACGAAAACAAAATAAATTTTTCATGTTTGCGCTGACAATGGACTCTATTTTGTGTCGTCTTAATTTATTAATTTTATTTTATTGACTTGCCTGTATAAGCTTTATCGTTTGATTAAGAATACGTTCAATGTATCCAAAATGTTGTGAAAAAACGAAATTAATGGTGTAGGTCACGCACAATTTTCCGCATGGTTTATGTTAAATAAATTTTATAATCAATATAAGTTGAGACAATTCGAATTACAAAGTACACACATTTTTGTAAAATAAATAGACCCTTGGTAGAAATGTGAACATAGAAAATGGTGTATATAAAAATTTGAGGTTATTAATAATTATAATGCCAGACAAATGACCATGAAATGTTAAAAAAAAGCGTTTCCATTTCTACTGGTCATAAAATGATAAAAAAAACGTTTTGATTTCCACCAGGGGCTGTATGTTAATTTTAAAAATACTTTTTTATTGATTTTAAAAGTACCCAAAAACTTAAAGCTAGAAACAATAGGAAATAATATAGGAAGTGTAATTATAGTTGGTAATAAAAATTATTATATTGAATTAGAGAGCTGGGATATTTAACTAGCTCGCCACAGCGGCCCTTTGGGCCGCTGTGGCTCGCACCTTGGTCCTTTCAGAGCTGAGCGAAGCGAAGCTCTGAAATGCCCTCGAGCCTTGCATCGCTTCGCGATGCAAGGCATGCAAAAAGCTCCGCTTCTTGCATATAAGGCACGACCGAAAACGCTCGCGCTTCGCACTCGCTATTTGATATTTAAAAAATATTAAAACAAATCATTTACAAACGCAAAAGCCTTAAAAGTTAATCTTATTTCTTTTTTTCATTGTATTTTTTACCGCATCTTTCAACAGGAGGTTTGAATTTATTGTATTTATTTGAAAAAACAAATTTATAATTATTTTAATTTTTCTTGTGAATTAAGTTGATTGATTTCGAAAAAATTTATGTTATGTGAAAAAGACATATTTTCATTAATGTATACTTTTTAAAGTTTTAGATAGGATAATCTATCAAAAGTTATAAGAAAAAAAATAGTTCAGTAGCTTAAAAGTAAAGTTTTGTATTAAGTTTTTATTTGATCTGAATCATTCCGGCGGAGGATAATTTAAAACAATAATACAAATAAATATTGGCAGTTTAAAAAAAAATCGTTCGAGCGGTTTTAAAACAGTTATCCCTTTAGAGGTTAAAAAAATGATTTTTTGGTGATAACTTGAAAAAAACGAATTTTGAAAAAAAGTATATTAAAAAAAATTTATAGAAAAAAATAAGATGCATCTTTTTAATATTATATATATATTTTTTAAAATAATATTTATCAAATTATCATTAAAAAGCCTTTAATTTCAACATTTTTCATGAACAATTTGAAAAATATTAACTTTAGAGAAAAGTGTATAATATAAAAAAGATTTATTTTTTTATATTCTATAACTTTTATTAAATATACTTTTTGAAAAAAATCGTATTTTTCAAGTTATTACCAAAAATCCATTTTTTTTACCATTTAAAAGGCGCCTATTTAAAAACGCTTCCAACGATTTTTTTCAAAATAGGAACGTTTACTTGTGTTATTATTTGAAACAATTTCCCGTTTGAATAATTCAGATCGGATAAAAACTCGTCGAGAAAATTCATAAACTTGATTTCTCACACACATACATCCATACATACATTTTAAGGAAGCCTCGTAATAGTCTTATTTTGCTATAAAAATAAGTTTTTTATCATAAAAAAACATATTTCAAAGGGTTACATTTTTCGCGATGTCGAAAATATAAGGCACTTCCGTATAGCGGTCGTGCCTAAAAATTATAGAGAGCTCTATTATATTTATAGCTAATATTACTATAAGGTATGATAAGGTTAGTAACAGCGTTTAAGAAATGAAATTATATCTTATTAGAGAAATTGATATGTTCGATAGTAAAAATTATAATATAGTTAAATTTCATAATACAGCGTGAAAGTATCAAATATAATATTAATATAGGTACTACAAAACTAATCAATTTCATAAAAAAAAATGAAAATATAAAAATTAATAGAAATTAATATACTACCCTACTGAAAAATATATATGAGATCTCACATGCGATCGCATATGAAATTTTGGCACGAGAACTCATATGAGATCTCATATGAGATCTCATTTATATTTTACATTTTCAACCCCACTAAAAAATATATATGAGATCTCATATGAGATCTCACATGCGATCTCAAATGAGATCCCACATGAGATCTCATATGCAATCTCATATCAGATCTCATATGAGATCCCGTATGAGATCTCATATATATTTTCTATTTTCAACCCTACTAAGAAATATAAATGAGATCTCATATGAGAATTTATGATTTTTTTCCTTAAAAATTCAAGAAAATCGTCATTTTTGGCTAAATCGTAATTTTTATGATTTTTTTCTCAAAAAATATTGAGTTTTAGAAGAAATTCATTTGAAGATCATCCATTGAACGCACTTGAATTTTCACACATCATCATTAATTGAATCTCATAAATTAAGGATGAGATTTTTTAATTTTAAAATATTTATTTTCTTTTTAAATAATGATCTATAAAAATATATTTCGAATTTCAAATAGTAAACATTTCAAATAGTAAATTTTTGTAAAAACGAGATACCTTTTGAAAAAAAAATTTATAAATTTTATAAATAATTCTAAATTACTATTTTCATAAACTTTTTTGCAAATTAAAAATTTTTTAGAAATTTCTCTCGATGAGGCCAAAGCTTATTCGTTTTTTGCGAATTGGTCATTTGGATTTCTAATATAAAATTTTTATTAAAATTTAATTTTAATATTTTGATGATTTAATTATTTATTTTATTTTGTTTAGTTCTGTATTCGATGTTTTTGAATTTAATTTTAAAATTGATACAATTTTTCTTTTTTGAATTTTATTAATGACGTGTTTAAATCCTCTCAAAAAAAAAATTTTTTTTTTCTAATTTAAAAATATTATTGCGGCATAGATTTTGTTTATAGATAAATTTTTTAATAATTTTAATCCATTCACCTTTTTAAATTTTAATTTCACATCATAGTGATTGATATATATTCTGAATTGAGTTGAATCAGTAGCTACGATAATTAACCTTAAACCTCTTTTACTTTCATTATTAAAAATAGTTTTTGCAGCAGTATTTAAACCTAAAATTTTTCATTGAATTATTAATTCGATTATTTTTAAACAATAGAAAATAAAAAACGCTGTCAAGTGCTTTGATGCAATGCTTTTTCATAGAGCTCATTGAGTTAGAGTAATTTGATTTTATTTTTTTAAATGTGATTTTAATGTAAAATACAATTTCTATTCAAGAAAAATTAGTGAATATGAAAGAGTGATTAGGAAATAGGAAGAGAGAGACAAGGATGGATGAAAATAGGGTAAGAATGAGGATCAATCTGAGATGGAAGGACAGAGAGGAAGTGAGGAAATAAGAAAAGAGTTAGTGAAAGCGTTAAATCAGAAATAAAAATAAGTGATCAAAGAACTACTCTAAGAAAATTATTGTTTAAAAGCTTGTTTTGCAAAGACAGTAGCAAATAACTTGTATAAAAACTTTAGAGCAAATCTATCGAGTAGTTTACGTAAAATGAAAAAAAAATGACAAATAAAAAATTTTTAAATTCTCTAAAATTAATATTACGCTAAGGAAATCGGTTTTTAAAAGTCATCCTTCTTTTGGCAGTTGCAAATAATTCCCATGCCAATTTAAGAACAAATTCATTAAGTAATTTACGTAAAATACAAAAAAAAAAAATAAAAAATCTAAAATTAAAAAAAAATGTTTAAAAAAAAAACTACGCTATGAAAACCAATTTTCAATAGCTTCCCGCCTACTTATACAAAAAAATAGATAATACCCAAAATTTGAAGCAAATCCATCGAATAATTTTCGAGATCTAATTGGCTAAATAAATACAATTTTCTTTTCAAAATTTTCATAAGCTCTAAAATTAAAACTATGCTCGAAAAATCAATTTTTGAAAATTTCCCTTCTTTTGGCAGTTGCAAATAATTTCCCTGCAAATTTTAGAACAAATCTAAGAAAATTAGTTTTCAAAAGCTTATTTTCTTCAAACAGTAGCGAATCGATTGCATAAAAATTTTGGAGAAAATTTATCGTATAGTTTACGCAAAATAGAAGATACACTGAAAAAAATAGAATCTAGGAGTAAGAGGAAAAATCTATTTGATTCTTAGATCTTGAATCAAATAGAAATCTAGTTGCACTTAATAACTATAATCATCCTGCAAAATCGCAGTAATTTAGGTTCTAGCAGAAAATCCTCTATCTTCAAGAAGAGTTCCATTAGAATTTAGAGGATATATATTTATTAATAAAAACCACAAAGAAATATTTTACATCAGAATGTATTTTTAATATTTTAGATAGCTATCATGTACTGAGAATATGAGTGCAGATATTATGCATGACATTTTGAATGATGTTCTCAGATATGATATGTCTTTATTATTTAAAAATATAATAGAAGTAACAGGTATTACATTAGAAACAATTAATTCTAGAATTAACAATTTTAATTACGGTACGCACAAAAATGACAGACCTCGTCTAATAACAGAGGCTCATTTAATTAACAATAATGTAAATATGTACACTTCGGAAATGCTTACTTTAATTTTGTAATCACCGTTATTAATAGGTGATCTTATACCAGAAGATACAGAAAGCTGGAAATGGTTTTTAATAATGAGAAAATTAATATAATTTTCTCGAAACAAATTCAAATTGAGCTGTTACCGTATTTAAAATCATTGATAAAAGAATATTTAGATTTATGATTAGAATTATTTTCAAACGATCCTTTGAAACCGAAACACCATTATTTATTACATTACGTAGATTTATTTATAAAGATAGGATCAATAATTAACACTTGGTGTATGCGCTTCGAAGCAAAACATAGAGTTTTTATTTCTTACGGTGGATTCTCAAAAAATAAAGTTAATTTACCTTTATCTTTATGTAAAAAAAATCAATTATCTCTTACTTATACTTTTTTGGTTAAGAATTCAATAAAAAAAACATTGTTTTGTAGACTTTTAAAGACACAACCTTTGAGTTCTTTACCTGAATTTCAAAAATTCAAATCAACTTTTAACTCTCGAGATAATTATCGTACATCGACATTTATATTAAAATGGTTTGAGGAAAACGGAATCGTATTTAAACCAGGTCTCTTTTTATGTTGGGAAAATATTGATATTCTACCTGTTTTCGTAGAAATAATTTATATATTTAAATATCATGAAAATGAAAATATTTATTTAATATGTAAAAAAATGGCATTCTTTAGGTTTCAATGAGCATGTTCATGCGCATTGGGTAGAAACGGAAAATGAATATGTTACATGCTGCTTTAAAGAATTGTACAGAGAAAATAATGCATAAGATTCAATTCGTTGATGTAAAAAATTATATTATGTTTTATATGTAAATATATATTATTAATTATTCTAATAATAAATTTCTTAAAAATGATTAATTTTTTTACTTGAATCATATGAATAAGAACATGTAAGCTAATGCTTACGTAGTTAAAGAGATATATATTCAATAATTTCAAATAAAAATTAAATTAAAAAATTTTAAACAGAGTTTTTAGATTATTATTTATATAAAATATACTAGTTTTCCTCTTGGTGGATGCAGATTTAATTTTTTTTAAAGTTTAGTTGCTTCAAAAATATTTTTGCTAGGTGGTAGCAGAATATCTATTAGAAGGAAGTCGATATCATTAAAGCAGATTTTTCTCTTGAGTCAAGCGGAATTCTACTATGGCTTAAAACAAAACTAAAATCTTCTACCACTAAGCGGATTCTCATTGGTTATAGATTCTATTTTTTTCAGTGTAAGTAAAAAATGAAAATTTTTTTCAAAAATGTTTAAAATGCTCTATAATTAAAACTGAACTGAGAAAATTAGTTTTTCAAAACTTGTTTTCTTCAGACAGTAGCGAATAACTTGCATACAAATTTTGGAGCAAATCTATCGAATGGTTTTCGTAAAATAGAAAAAAAATGAAAAGTAAGAATATAAAAAAAAAATTTTTAAATGCTCTAAAATTAAAAGTGCGCTAAAAAAACAGTTTTTAAAAGTTTTTCTTCTTTTGGCAGTCGAAAATAATTTCCATACAAATCTTCAAGCAAATTCTTCGAGTAGTTTACGTAAAATTAAAAAAAATAATAAAAAATCGAAATTTTCGAAAAATTTTTTAATAATTTATTTTAATAATTCAAATTAATCAAATTATTAGCAAAAGGATAAGAAGGCAGAAGAAAATTAATCGATCAAACAAACTGTAGATATTATTTAAAAAATTATAATAAATGAAAACAATTATGTTGTAATATATATGATTTACCAAAACAAAATATGTATTGGAATTTAATTTTTAATTCAGTTTTCCAAAATGTGAATCATGCGCGCTTGCGCACATTTTGAACTCTAGTTTTTTAAAATTTTAATGCATTCCGTTACGTATAGGAGTAAAAAATTAAATAACAGATTTTCGATCCTCGATCGTTATTGAATCTGCTCCGGCCTACTCTTAAGATAAAACTTATTTTACAATATTACAATGAAATGCGATTAAGATAAATCAATATTAATTCTAACATTTCAATTCAATGTGATATAATATAATTTGACAGTCATTTATTAAAATAAATTTAAAGGAATTAAAGTGAATTCCGAAAATTTGAATATATTACAATTGAAATAGGGTGAATTTAGTTTTCAATTTATTAATTTGTGAAGTTTATAGAAAATATAGAAAGTAATTAGAAACGATTTTCTATTTATTTTCATATTTTTCAATTGTCCATTTTCAGCAGGGTTAGTAGAAAATTTACTATTATTATGCTATAACATGTTGATTCACAATGCCAATTTACCATATTATGGTGATATCACGGTGAATTTTCTACCAGGGTATATATTTAAATATATATATAGACTCTCCTACACATGTTTTTGCCATTCCTAGATGAAAATTTAGTAACACAAAAAGTTTTATAACTTCATAACCAATAGTCGTAGAGTAAAATTCCAACGCAATTTTAAAGTTTGGATAAAAATCTTCGAAAAACCTTTTCTGTTATCTTTAAAGTCCACAAACTGACTCCTTAAACAATATAATAAAAAAATTAATAAATTAATAGTATATTACGCAACTAGTGCGCGAAACAGGTGATTCACGCACGAGTCGAGTTTTTCGCCCGAGCGAAGCGAGGGCGAAAAAAAAGACGAGTGCGTGGATCACCTGTACCGCGCACGTGTTACGTATACTATTTTTTAACACATCGTGAGCGAAACACGATTATTTTTGCGATTACTTACCGAGCGGAGCAAGACGAGTCAATTTGTCACCCGAGCGTAGCGAGGGTGACAATTAGACGAGTAAATAATAAAACATAAATGATAAATCATAAATATTTACAACTGCATCATTAATACAATAAATATTTTTATGTTTGCGAATAAAAACTTTTATTAACATTTACTTATTAGAGAAGATTTCTGATTTATAATAAATTCAAAAGAGCAAATTAAAACGCTCATTATTTAGAAGATTTTTTTAAATCAATTGTTGACTAGCTAAAGTTATTAGTTGTTCATTAGAACAGTTTCTGGAATTAACTGTCAAAAAAGTTGAATTTTTTTTCAAGAAAATTCTTTAAAAAAAATTAAACATTCATACTTGAAAAATTTAATTTTTTTTTAATTCTGTGATATATGTTATATAGTAAAAGTGATATATATATATATTATATATATGTTACTCTTATATCTGATATATGTTATATTTTAAAAGTGACTAAATGTTTTACATCAACTCTACCTGTCAAAAACATTATGAGTAAATATTTATTATCTAAGTCAACTTTATAATTGATAAAAGTAAAATCTTTTTGAAAAATATCATTTAACCACTCTTTTACATATGAAACAATTCCCCCTTTTTATTTTTGGTAATAAAAAATTTTGTTTCAAATTTCCTGTCAAAATAACCTTATATGACATAAATATCGAGGCTAAGTCCGCAAAACAATTGTGAATCTTGTTGTCTAAAAAAAAGCAACATGGCGTACATGTTTCGCACACTATGAAAAAATATTATGTTTCGCACACGCAAAACAAGCATGAGAAACCGTGTTTCGCGCACGGAGTGTTAGAAAAAAATTTTGATGAAATTCAAACTTGAATAATTTTAGGTGCGATTGTCGTAGGGTGAAAAAGCAATGTTGTTTTGAAAGAGTATTTATTCAGCTTTGAAACAAGATGTGTAACATTGTATTTGGTCCATCTAAACCAACGAGAGACTGATTTTCGTGAAAAAAAAGGCTTTTTTTTAAATGTGTATATCTAAAAAATTAAGCAGCCTAGAAAAAAGTGTAAGTAGAAAAAAGGTGTAGTTTTAGGCACAGAATATAGATTTACAGTTGAGAAATGATTCAAGAAAAAAAAATTTTTTTTCTTATTTTCATGACGTTAAAATTTAAATTTTCGACGTCATGGAACGATAAAAAAAATAGTATATTACGGTACAAAAGACGAAACTTGAAGTTCCATCACTGCGTGAAGTTGGTCCCGAGGAAAAGCCAAGGATGCCATATCACGCAGTGGCGGGCTTTCAAATTTCGTCTTGTGTACCGTATACTATTTTTCTTGATGCCCGGTGGAAATTACTATTGTATTGAAAGTCCAATTAACATTTTACCACTGAAAATGATAAAGGTGTAATGTCGTGAAATTTGTGATGTTTTCGATGCCCGTCCCCACATTTGCGGCATGAGCATTAGCGAGTGTCGCTGGTCGGGGGGCGGGCATCGAAAACATCACGCATATACATAAACAAAATACATAAAAAATGTAAAGTTATTTGTACGACAGATTTAATGACATACAAATCAGAGAGGGTTAAAAAATATCATAAGTATTTATTTTACGATTAATTTCTAAAAAACCACATGAAAAAATTATTTTTTTTTCATTTTTTCAAGTACGCTAGAAATAAATTTGTCATATAAATAATATTAAAGCATTATCAGCAGCTCGTAAATTGATGAGATTTTTTTTTTGTACATATTTAGGTTAAAGCCTGTTACATTTAAAAAGATACAAATGACAGATAAAAAATTATATTGGTTAGTATCTATGTATAAAAAATACATGAGGCAACGCATCTGTTTTTCGTATAAATAGATATATTAACCTACTAAAATAATAAACAATCGATTAACAAACTTTGAAGTTGCCTGCAATTAATAAAAGGTTGACTTTCGACATCAAAAACAAAAGCGAAACCGTAATTTCCACCAGGGCATCAAGAAAAATTTTTTTTCTCGGATCATTTCTCAGCTGTAAATTTATTAGTCCAGGGGCAAACTACATAAGTCGTGGCCGATCGAGATCCTCGATTCCATCCATATTTTTTTTATGTATTTTGACCTGCTGAATCCGAATTTTTTGGGTAGAAAGTCTGAAAATAGCACATTTAATAATTATTAACAATTTTTATAAACAAATTATAAAAATGCGTTTTATAAAAAAAAAAAAAAATTTTATCATATTTTTTAGGTTATTTTGAGCAAAAAAGGTTCTCATGAACATATTGCTAAAATCCACGGAATTGGCAGAAAAAAATCGCAGAGTTTGAAAAAACGCGATTTTTTAAAACTTTGACAGCTTATAGATCAGCTTTAATTTAATTTTTTACTGCTTTAATTTTAACTCACAATAGCTTAAATTGTTTGTTAAAATGTAAACTTAAAGATTACAGTAGTTGGCTACAGTATTTATAATGATTACATTACTCATTAATCGCTCAAAAATATACCGTTTACGCGTACCCACGCGGCGCCAGGGTCTGTACATAGGTAAGCTGTAAACGGTACTTTTTCGAGCGATTAATTAGTAATGTAATCATTATAAATATTGTCGCCAACTACTGTAATCTTTATGTTTACATTTTAACAAACAATTTAAGCTATTGTGAGTTGAAATTAAAGCAGTAGAAGCTGACTCTGTCAAAAAAGTCCAAATAGATTTCCAGGTGGATATTCCAAGTGGAATTACAAGTGAATTTTCAGTCTGATTTACTTAGATTTTCAGTCTGATTTACTTGGATTTTCAGTCTGATTTACTTGAATTTTCATAGTGAAAATCAGGGTGGATATTCACTATCAAAATCCAAGTAAATTAGACTGAAAATCCACTTGGAATCCTTCATGGAATTCCAGCTAGATATTTACGTATTTATGATGAAATTTGGGTAAAATCTGCGATTTTCTGCTTTTGAGAGAAAATTCAAGAGTAGTTAAACAACAGGATAAAAATTATTTTTTTGTTTTTCATTGCGACCTACAAAAATATCTCTATTCATTAGATGAAATAGAATGTAAGAAAACAGGCCAAACAATCATTATTTTAGACCAAACGAAACTGTCAGTTTATATGCTCTGAACTGTCTTATTCTTTTCGTGCGCATTCGCTTACCATAAAGAAATAATAGCTAAAAATAAATTTATATAAATTTATATGAATTTATATAATAGTACTAATTTCAGTCTGATTTACTTGGATTTTCATAGTGAATATCCACCCTGTTTTTCACTATGAAAATCCAAGTAAATCAGACTGAAAATCCACTTGGAATTCCACTTGGAATATCCACCTGGAAATCCACCAGGAGTTTTTTGACAGGGGAGCTATAGGCTGTTAAAGTTTTGAAAAATCGCGTTTTTTAAAACTTTGAAATTTTTTTCTACCGATTCAATGCATTTTAGCAATATGTTCATGAGAACCTTTTTTGCTCAAAATGACCTAAAAAATATAATAAATTTTTCTTTTTTGGAAAAAACGCATTTTTATAATTTGTTTATAAAAATTGTTAATAATTATTAAATGCGCCATTTTCAGACTTTCTACCTAAAAATTCGGATTCAACAGGTCAAAATACATAAAAAAAACGTGGATAGAATCGAGGACCTCGATCGGCCATGACTTACGTAGTTTGCCCCTGGACTATATATCCTGTGCCCAAAAACACTCCTTTTTTCTATTTACACTTTTTTCTAGGCTGCTTAATTTTTTAGATGTACGCATTTAAAAAAAAGCCTTTTTTTCTCAAAAATCAGTCTCTTATTGGTTTAGATGGACTAAATTCAATGTTACACGTCTCATTTTAAAGCTAAATAAATACTTTTTCAAAACAACTTTGCTTTTTCACCCTACGACAATCGCACCTAAAATTATTCAAGTTTGAATTTCATCAAAATTTTTTTAATTTATTAATTTTTTTATAATATTGTTTAAGGAGTCAGTTTGTGGGTTTTAAAGATAACAGAAAAGGGTTTTCGAAGATTTTTGTCCAAACTTTAAAATTGCGTTGGAATTTTTACTCCACGACTATTGGTTATGAAGTTATAAAACTTTTTGTGTTACTAAATTTTCATCTTGGAATGGAAAAAACATATGTAGGGGAATGTACATATCCTCTTTTAAAAAAACGATGGCCGGATGTTGTGAAACATTTTATACCAAGAACGTGATTGGTGGATTGAATACCCTATTTAAAAAAAACACGTGTTTGTTGCACGTGAAAAAAACACGTGTAAAATACACGTATTTTTTACACGTGTTTTTTACATGTAATATTTGCGTGTTTTTTCACGCATATTTTTCACGTGTTTTTTTCACGTGTATTTTTTAGGTGTATTTTTCACATATCGTTTTAAACCCTATTGAAAAAAAACACGTGCAAAATACACGTGTTTTTTACACGTGTTTTTTACATGTAAAATTTGCGGGTTTTTTCAAGCATTTTTTTCACGTGCTTTTTTCACGTGTTTTTTTCACGTGTTTTTGTTCACGTGAAATATTGTGAAAATTGAAAAAAAAACATGTGTTTTTTGTATATTTTTTCATATTAAAAACTACGCATTTTTCATTAACGAACAATGAGAATGTTTTGTAAAGAGTATTTATAATACTTTATTTTGACCCTTTTGAAAAAAATACGTTCTATCTACACGTATTTTTTATAACTCTTCGAAGATCGAAGAGCTTCTAAGACCCAGAGTGTCTGGCTTCATATATCTTGTGTCTTCGAAATTTGTATAGGGGATGACAAAACTGAGAACAACGCCACCTAGTGATTTAAAATCGCTATTGATGATCGATTATGTCGGTCTGACTCTAAGTCACTAGGTGGCGTTTTTCTCAGTTTTGTCATCCCCTATACAAATTTCGAAGACACAAGATATATGAAGCCAGACACTCTGGGTCTTAGAAGCTCTTCGATCTTCGAAGAGTTATAAAAAATACGTGTAGATACACAACGTATTTTTTTCAAAAAGGTCAAAATAAAGTATTATAAATACTCTTTACAAAATATTCTCATTGTTCGTTAATGAAAAATTTTCACAATATTTCACGTCAGCAAAAACACGTGAAAAAAGCACGTGAAAAAAATGCTTGAAAAAACACGCAAATTTTACATGTAAAAAACATGTGTATTTTGCACGTGTAAAAAACACGTGTTTTTTTCAATAGGGTAGCTTTTCGAAGTGCTTCTACTGTCCGGCCTCTTATATCCACGTATTCCAAATTTGTGTTAGGGATGACAAAACTTAGAAAAACGCCACCTAGTGAATTAAAATCGCTATTAATGATCGATTACGTCGGTTTGACTTTAAGTCGCTAGGTGGCGTTTTTCTAAATTTTGTCATCCCTTACACAAATTTGGGAGACGCAGATATAAGAGGCCGGACAGTAGAAGCTCTTCGAAAAGATATAAAACGATATGTGAAAAATACACCTGAAAAATACACGTGAAAAAAACACGTGAAAAATATGCGTGAAAAAACACGCAAATTTTACATGTAAAAAACACGTGTAAAAAATACGTGTATTTTACACGTGTTTTTTTCACGTGCAACAAACACGTGTTTTTTTTTAATAGGGTAGAATCATATGATTGGCGAAAAACGAGATTTGATTTAATATAATATGCTTAAATAAAATCATCGGTTTAAAATTTAATATTAAAAATCATTGATAAATAATTAAATTATAACTATTGAGTTATAGTTGGATTTTTTAAATAAAATTATTAATATAAACATCTCTAACTTCCGTTTGCAAAATTCTTTTGTGTGAAGATGTCGAGAGTGCGAAGTACCGCTCTATATTCATTTGTTATTGTATATTTAAAATCAGAACATTGTAACAATTCTATGCCATTTACTTCTGAATTCTTTTTTTCGAAACTGTACCATAAAATAGTTATTAAGCAATAAATTTAGCAATAAATATTTTTTGAAAATACAGATGTTATGAACTTTTTAGCTTATAAAAAGGCAATTTTGTAAATTTAAAATAAGATTTAAAATATTTCGGAATATTTTAAAATAATTTATAAAAAAACCGATAAGTAATACAATTTCGATAATATAATTTAGTATATAAAATATTTCTAGATTGACAGCTTAAAAATTTTTTTTCAAAAATATAGTATAATACTTGCCTAAAATGTACTATTTTCAAAAGTTTTTTTATTTAATTTCAAAATTCAAATTGAATCACGTTTAGAATAAACAGTTCTTCTGCAAAATGAAATAAAAAATTTTTTGTTTGAAAGAATAACATAATTACTATAATTAAGAAAATATAAATTAGAATTTTTATTTTTATTTCTATTTTAAAAATAGGAACGATATACATATCGTTAAGAATGGATTTTAACTATTTTATTTTTTATATATTTTATGGATTTCATATTGTTGAAAATATTAATTTTTAAATAACTTTATTCATTGGTTATTGAGAATTTCGGATTTCAATATTACATATTAAAATTTTTCTGGTACTTATTTTAATTCTCTTAAGATATATCTTGAAAATCAAATACGTTAGATTGATATTAAGTGTATAAAAAGCTATATATTCGTAAAATAACTTTGGACTTTGTAATAGTTTATGTTATTTAAATTTTGAAAGATTTAAGAAATGTCTAAAAAATAATTTAAAAGTTTACTATTTTTTCAATTTTTTAAAATAATAATAAGATTATGAATATAGTGATAATATATCTTTTAAGGGGTGTCCTCATACCGGCATAGAGATCTACCTTATCTACATTTGAATTATGCATTTTAATAAAAATTTAACTATTTTTGACTTAAATTCATAGAAGAGACACATTCTTAACATTCTAAAGAATGTATTGCAACGTTAAAAGACAGAATAAAAGTGAAAATAAAGACAAAAACTGCATAATACGATTATTCATAACTACATTGAAAAGTTAATCGTATTAAGCAGTTTTCGCCTTTATTTTTACCCTTATATTGTCTTTCAACGTTGCAATAAATTCTTTGGCAGGTTAAGAATGTGCCTCTCCTACGAATTTCAGTCATGAATAGTTAAATTATTATTAAAATTCATAATTTCAATGTAGATAAGGTGGAACTCTATGTCGGTATGAGGATTCCCCTTAAATAGGATTTATTTTTCTCGAAGTTTTTCGTGTCTATAAATTCATTGATGTCGCGTAAACTGCTGTGATATATTAGTATATACCATCAATTTCTTTACTGATGCAGATATTAGTAGATATGAAATTATTATTATTTAATAATGAACAGAAAATAATAACACTATATTAACGGTTAATCATTAAAAATTTATATACATTTAGATTAGATATAGGGCGCGCTTGCGCGCATGGATTTTCTAGTAAATATTAAAAAATTATGTTTCATCACAAACTTACTTTTACACTGGAAATTAAGTGGAGTATAGAGAAGTTGCAGTATATCTTAAGAGGAGGCCTTATAGTTCTGTCCTTGTCTAATCTAAATTTTCGTTAAATTTGATTGAAGTGTTCAACTCTTTTTCCGTTTCAGACTTCACTCGAAAACTAATGAAAATTTTATATTTTTTCATAGAATAGAATCGTCTGTTTATCCTTAAATCTATTGGGCTCTGCCCTTACTTTTGTATAAAAATATTTAGTTTACTAATTATAACGAAAATTTAGATTAGACAAGGACAGAACTATACGACCGCCTCTTAATCAATTTATTTGCATCAGTTTAGTGAATGATTTACTTTTTTTCGGTAAAATGGTATCTTTTTTTTATATCAATGATGTTTGTATCATGTACGAAATATGGAGTACTTGCGGTTTTTGTAAAAAAACTATGAGATATTTAATTGAAAAACACGAACAAATTTAATATTGTAAATATAAAAGAAACTCTATTTTCAAAACTCATGAAACTATATAACGTACATGATAAAGATATTTTAATAAATGATAATTTTTTTACTAATAATTTATGCAGATTATTCGAAATAAGGACAATGTAAATTGAAGGTTATTAGTAATAATAATGCCAGAGAAATGACCATAAAATGTTGAAAAAAGCGTTTCCATTTCTACTGGTCATAAAATGGTAATACAAAGCGTTTCAAATTCTACCGACCCTTAAGAAAAAATACTGCAGGAAATACTTCAGAAAATACTGCAGTGTTTCCTGCAGGATTTCATGCAGGAATTTCGCCCCAAATACTGCAATATTTCCTTCAGAGTTTTCCTGCAGTATTTGCCAAAATCTTAGAACCAAATTTCCTGTAGTATTTTCGGCAGAAAAATCAACTGCAAAAAATTAACTGCAGTATTTTCTGCAGAACGTATCTACAGTATTTTCCGAAATCTTACATCCAAATTTCCTGCAGTACATCCTGTATCACATCCTACAGGATATCCAACAGGATGTCATACAGAATATCCTACAGGATATTCTACAGAATGTCCTACAGGATTTTTTCATAAGGGAAGTACTGCAGGAAATTTGGATGTAAGATCTTGGAAAATACTGCAGATGCCTTCTGCGGAAAATACTGCAGTTAACTCTGCGTGCTCCTAATTGAGAAATACTGCAGATTTTCCCGCAATAGTACATTACGATACAAGTGACCTAAGTGGCACTTTATTACACGGCCGGAGTTATCGTCCGAGCGCAGCGAGGGCGATAACGTAGTGCCGTGTAATAAAGTTCCACTAAGGTCACGAGTATCGTATACTATTTTGTAGCACGTGGGACATAAATCCGCCAAATTAAATCTGTACTCTTCAAAATCAGTAATAAACAAAAACTATGCACTCCACGAATTATAATTCAAAAAATAAAAGCGAAAACTATAAAAAACCAAACACTACGCATCCTGTGAACGATAAATCGAAAAAAAGAAAAGAAAACTACAAATAAACTAAAACTAAACACTCCATGAATAATAGATCGAAAAAGAAAAAAAAAATATAATTTCAAAAATATACTCAAAATGTGTAATAATAATTAATTTTTATCAATATTATTGATATTATGTGAAATTGTTTGTTGAAATCATCTTCTATGAAGTCATAAATTGAAATTTTGTTTCACGTATGAATTAGCGTCGTAGGGGCGGTGAGGAGGTAACATGTTTAGTATAGCAATAGCAATCGTGTGTAGTAATAGGGGGTTCCCCGTAGCATTTTATAATACAACGCTGAAATGACTATACCTCTTCGCTTTACATGTTACGCTACTATCAATTTTAGTTTTACTCGTATCTTACTTGCTTATAATTGTTATTTAATTTGAAGAATGTTAATGTAAAAGAGTTTCAATATACTTCAGCTTATTGTTATTTATGAAAATACTTTAAAAAATAATTTACATATAAAATTATTTCTTATTATATACGTACGTTACCTAAGTAAATTCATTATTGTACCGTGTAAAAAAGTGCCACCTAGGTACCAGAAAAGTGTTACCTAAGTGCGGATTTAGGTCCCGCAGTGCTATAAAATGTATTGCAGGAAATTTGGTTCTAAGATTTTGGCAAATACTGCAGGAAATACTGCAGAAAACTCTGGAGGAAATATTGCAGTATTTGGGGCGAAATTCCTGCCTGACGTCCTGCAAGAAATACTGCAGTATTTCCTCCAGAATTTTCTGCAGTATTTGCTGCAGTATTTTTTTTTATGGGTTAGCACTTTTTCACATTTTCAAAAATTGTCACACGTATAATCTATTTTCTTATATGTATGTGAAAAATCTTGTAAATGTGGAAAACTCTTAAGAGCAGGTCGGAACCATTTACCGCTTGGTGGCGCTGCAGGTGAGAGAAGAATATAAAATATTTTTTATACACGGATCTACAATTTATTAAGACAATAATATACTTCTAATGTTGTCAATAATTCTTGCCATATATATGTAGAATAATTATCGATACTAATCTTGTTTGAAAAGTCTAAAATATTTTTGTTAAACGAAAAATGCTGCGCGTGATAGAGCCGATGTAAACATGTGTATTTTTCTTTAGTGCGACAGAGAAAGTAATACTAAAGAATAATGAATACTATGCTCACGCCGACTCTATCTTGCGCTGCATTTTTTGCTTTACAACAATATTTTAGACTTTTCAAACAAGATTAGCATCAATAATTATTCTACATATATATGGATAGAGTTATAGACAACGTTAGAAGTATATTATTGTTTCAGTAAATTGTAAATCGCTGTGTAAAAATTATTCTACATTTTTCTCTCACCTGTCTGCAGCGCCCTCATGCGGTGAATAGTCCCGACCGCCTCTTAATAATTGTTAATAAATGTGAAAAACTGTAAATATCTGTAAGAAAATGTCAGTAACTATAATTCACTGTAACTAATTGCCAATAAATATAAATAGCTATAAATAAGTATAAATAATAATAAATATTCACCAATTCTAAAATTTTGGAAAATGTGAGTAAGTGTTAATAAATGTGTATAAATGTGAATAACTATAAATAACTATTAATAATCATTACTTTCAGTTAATAACTGTTATTTGGCGTTCATAACTATTATTAACTATTATTAACTGTTATTAACTGTTATTAACTGTTTTTTACTGTCATTGATTCTTACTGTCTTAATTCTGGTAGTTTATTACAGTTATTCAGTTATTCACATTTTTACACAATTTCTCACAAAAATAATTTTTATATGGGTTTATAGCCCGCTTGGCTATTTATTTACCGATACATCTATGATTTTATTGATCCACTCCAACAGCCATCATTTTATCCTTTTTCTTATATTTCTTTATCTCTCTCTTTTTATTGAAAATATTTACAGAAAGAAATGCGAGAAAGTCATTTTTTAATAAACTTTGCTGTCTAATCATCATTTCAATCATTATATTTTAACAAAAATAAATTTTTTAAATTTACAAATTTTATTATTTAAAATTTTTTATTATTTATGAATTTTTTCAATAAAATTTTAATTTCGAAAAGTACACAAAAATTATATGTGAATTTCAACACAACTAAATTCATATTTCATCTCTAACACTTATGTGTATTAAAATTACAATTTATTTTTACCGTGTATAATTCTATTTTTTATACTTTTTCTCTTCGTGTACAGAAAAGATAAATATATTTTTATTTACTTTCTCTTTTAATAAATGATTATGTATAACTTTTTTTTATTCCGAAACGAACACATGTTAAGAGTAATTTTATAGTATATATTAGATTTTAAAAAGTATTTTAAGCAATAATTCACTATTTTAATGAACATACTTGCTATACGTGTTACGAAGAAACGTATGAAGCTGAGGACATGACGTTTCAATTCATAGAGGATAAATTTGTGTATTTTTTTAAACAGTGTTTATGACAATAAATTCTAAAACTCAATATAATTAAAACTAAATATACGGTCATTAATTATTAGATTAAATTATTAAAAAGATCGTTGAATTAAGATCCCTCATTTATTTACGAAATTCATTTACTAGTCACCACAACTGCTCTCTATTACATACAATGCAATTATATTTTTATATTTTCCTGCCATTACTTCTTTTTGTAAAAATCATAATTTTTAATTAGCAAAGGAAAAAGAAGCTCGATTACTTTGCAATATTTAAAAGTTTATTCGAACTTTTTTTGATAAATTTTTTAAAATATAAATTAAATGAATAAATATTATACCAATAATTGTATGAATAAATCAACAAGGAATAAAAAAAAGTTAGTCGAATAAAATCTGAATGATTAAAAAAGTTATCTAATGTAGTGGAAAAAGTAAAATAAAATATATCCAAGCATGGTCACAATAAAAAATATTTCAATTTTGCATTGTTTTTATGCTATTAACTTGCCCAAGAAAATCCTATGCACCCAATGGCATCAGACAACATATCGCCAAGGATAGAGGGGAATGAATTTCCTGCTGGAAAATATGCATGGAAACGTGGATGCTGCCAGTGTGTTATCTATACATAAATAAAATAAAATTAAAATCGCATAATCTCTTAACAGTAGCAAACTTTTTTATTTTTATTCTTATCCTTTTAAAATAAGAAAATTAAATGAATGCAATGATTAATTTTTTTCAAGTTTAAGACAATAGAATAAAAAACTACTAAAATAAATAAAATATTTTAAAGATTTTATTTTTTGCAAAATATTTTTATTAATATATGACTTTTTAAAATAAGAACTTTACTTAGAAAAAATTTATTAGCGATTAATATCATTAATAATTAAAATTATAATTATTTTAAACAACCGCTTACGCCTGGCATTATTTTTGACTCGACATCTTTCATGATATCATCCCAAGATTCAGGATTGTGAGGTGCCTCAAATGATACCATGGGTCTCAAGTAACCTGGCCCAACATCAGGTGTAACGCGGCGCTCATTTATATTTTCCATAAATTCACAGATATATTCTACCATCTCTTTGCCACGTATACGAAACTCGTGAATATCCATTACTACTGTTGTCCTAAACACTTCAATTATTCGTTTACAAAAACTATAAACTATAAAAGTATTCTTCTTCAATTTTACACGTTTATTGCTTATTTTATGATTTTGACTGCTTCCGTATAATTCAATGAACGTAGTAAGAACAAATTTTATATTATTTGAAAAAAAAATTCAATGATATAAAATGGACTAAATTAAAATTTCCTTTGGGAATACAGTAAGTCAGAGAAAAGCTCTATGTAACAAGATGTACAAAGTAATGTTGACTTACGAAAACTCTAAAAAAGAGTGAGACCGATCGTCATTGAGTGGTGGTCATTGGAGAATCGCGCAAGCATCGAAATAAAAGTTATCGCGCCTAGAAAGAATTGCCTCTTGCATCCCGCGCTTATTCTGCGCAAACGCAGGCGTTGAGTCATTTCGTAAATCTACATCTAAGCATGCTTTCTCCTTTATCTCTTTATCCTTATACTTAAAAATATGTAAATACAAGACAATCAAATTTTTAAACCCGCATAAAGACTATCTTACCTTATACTGTTTTTCAGAAAAATGCATTGGCAACAATCATTTTAACTTTAGTAAATACTCCCTTATTGAAAATAACTATAATCAAAACTATATTTATGTATTATAATAAAACTAAAGTATACTATAGTATCGTCCTAAGTAAAAAAACCGTAACTCTAATGGGATTCCTATGTGATTAATCAAGTTTATACTTTGCATGGCAGTATATCTTCTTCCGATAAATTTTAGAAAAACAAAAATTAAGTACACAGTGGAAAAAAATTTGTAATTTTAAAACACATAAGTGTTACAGATGAAACACAAATTTTTTTGTGTTAAAATTTACAAATTTTTTTTGTATAATTTTTTAAGTTAAAATTTTAACATAAAAATTCATGAATAATACAAAATTTTAAATAATAAAATTTGTAACTTTTACAAATTTATTTGTGTTAAAATATAATGATTGAAATGATGATAAGATATTAAATAATGACTCTCGTATTTCTTTCTGTTAATATATTTAAAAAAAGAGAGAGATGAAGAAATATAAGAAAAAGATGGATGTCGGAGCGGATCAATAAAATCACAAACAAACTAAACTCATTTGACATTATTACATTGTCGTTTGAAGACGAAGGTAAACGAATGATTACAAAAAGAACCGATCATTTTTTAATATGAGTATATCATATAAGTATAGAAATATTAGCCGGTTGGTGGCTCAGTCGGTAGAGTGTTGGATTCGTAATCTCGGGGTTCTGAGTTCGAATCCCGCTCTCGGCAACCGACTGATAGAAGCACTACTGTACGTTACATGTGCTTTGTTCACAAACACACTTACGAGCTCCGGCGCTGATTAGCATCAGCAATAGCATAAATATAGCGACGTTAAAGAAGAAAAAAAAAGTATACAAATTTTTGGACTTAGCACCCTATTTAAAAAAAACACGTGTTTTTTACATGTAAAATTTGCGTGTTTTTTCACGCATATTTTTCACGTGTTTTTTTCACGTGTATTTTTTTAGGTGTGTTTTTCACATATTGTTTTATAACTTTTCGAAGTGCTTCTACTGTCCGGCCTCTTATATCTGCGTATTCCAAATTTGTGTAAGGGATGACAAAACTTAGAAAAACGCCACCTAGTGAATTAAAATCGCTATTAATGATCGATTACGTCGGTTTGACTTTAAGTCACTAGGTGGCATTTTTCTAAGTTTTGTCATCCCTTACACAAATTTGGAAGACGCAGATATAAGAGGCTGGACAGTAGAAGCACTTCGAAAAGCTATAAAACAATATGTGAAAAACACACCTCAAAAATACACGTGAAAAAAACACGTGAAAAATATGCGTGAAAAAATACGCAAATTTTACATATAAAAAACACGTGTAAAAAATACGTGTTTTTTTCACGTGCAAAAAACACGTATTTTGTTTTAATAGGGTAGAAGCTCTTCGAAAAGCTATAAAACAATATGTGAAAAACACACATGAAAAATACACGTGAAAAAAACACGTGAAAAATATGCGTGAAAAAACACGCAAATTTTACATGACAAACACGTGTTTTTTTTAATAGGGCAGAAATTAATATTTACAAATTAAAATTTACCTTGCATTTATGGCATTTTTATTGCATATAATAATAATAATGCTAATATATAATTATTAAAAGTATGAGATTATTTGAATATTTAAGTACACACATGTTTGTAAAAATAAATAACTCCGTGTGTTAATTCAACAAAAATTTTTGTGTTGATTTTACAAACATGTTTGTGTAATTTTAACACAAAATAAATTTAACGAATTACACAAAATTTTTTACTGTGTATGATTGTTTTTCATATTTCTAAAGAAAATTATGGAATTAATTTTAATTTGACAATTATTTTATTTTTCTTAGATTACTTTTGTTTCACATACTCATATAGAAAAAAATTTTGGAAATAATTGTACGTTACTATTAATAACTGTAAATGAATGTAAATAACTGTAAATAACTGTAAATAACTATAAATAAGTATTAAAAAATATCAGAATTGAGGCATAACCCTATTAAAAGAGTTCGTGTTGATTCTGTACTGATTTCACACTGATATCAGTATGTGATTCCTACTGCATCAACGTAAAATCAAAATGATATTTACATGAAATTCGTACTGAGCAAACTCTGAAAGTAGTCTCAAAACGCAATGCGAATAAAGTACGAAATTCATACTAATGAAGCACAACTACTAAACAGAATACGTATAAAATCAGTACTAAATCTGTGAATGCATATTAAGGTGAATATGAAGTAAACTCATCCAGAGCATAATCAGTATAAAATCAGTAGGCCATTTAGACAATTGTTATGCAAAGTATGCACAGAATATTATTAAAATAAATAGTAGATTCGTAATGAATCTTGGTGAAATCTGTACCCGAGAATCCTTTTCGTTGTGGCGCGAATTCGGGCCGATAAGGGTGCCAGACTCGCCATATTGGCCCCGCAGTGCTAGCCTTTCCACACCCAAGACGGCACCACAGTTTCAAGAATCGGGCGGCGAGCTCGGGCCTATCGCGCATGCCAACTTCTGTATTATAAATTTATAAATTATCATATATCTGATGACATAACCTATATGTATACTTTTTTAAGTAGTAGTTAAACACTTTTTTAAAGGTAATTATTCTACATAAAGTGCGAATAAAATTAATACATTAATTATGATAATTATTATAATTAGTTTAATAAATAAATAAACTAATTAATTTGAATAGATGCCTTTTAAACTCAGTGAAAAATTCTCAAAAGAGTATTTATTATGATTTGCACTATCAAGAAATTAATGGTCCATAATCTCAATTTTTTACAAATTATAAGACACTTATGTTTTTCTTTATCACAACTTTTTTTACAAAAAATATGTTTTTCATTGATATTATCTAAGTCTCTACCGCTGTTATAATCACTAGAATCTTGGAAACTGATATTATCGCAGGATAATTCAGAATAATTGTTCTGATTTGCAATACACTTAGTGTCATTTAAATCATTTGATAAATCAGCTTCAGAAGTAACCAAACAAAGTTTAACAATAAAATTGATTAAAATCAATCTTGCTCGTAGATTCCTTATTCGGCGTTTTTATCTAAAAGCATTTTTTGTTTACTTGATCTGAGGTTATTTTTTTTTGTTTTTTTTGGCAATCATTTTTAAAAAATACTTTCACTTTTTATACAAATTTTAAAACACAGCTCTAAGAGGTGAACACGAATTCAAGTTAACCTCAAAATCAAAATAGCAGTAGCCGCATTTTGCCAATCAGCTGCTCGACATAAGCGGCATATGCTGCTGAGAATATGGCATTTTCATCTAGCCGAATCGGGCCCGAATGCGCCGCCAGATTCTTTGCAGATTCGGCCCCCTTGCGGTAACCGAGTTAGGCCCGCGCAAGCGCGTCTGGCTGCCACATTGAAAAGGTTTCTCGGGTACAAATTTTAGAATTACTGATAAAAATGAAGAATAATAAAATAAACTCAGAACGAATTTAGCACAAAAACCATACAAACTTATTACAAACTGAAAACCAAATATACACGCAATCTTTAAACAATATATGTTTGATAAATACTGAAATCGCATAGATTTTGTACGAAATTTAAAACTGGGGCTTCAGACGAAATGATTTTAGTATCACAATAAGGATTCAGTACACAATTTGTACAAAAACAGAAGAAAAATGTCGAATAATAAAATAAACTCAGTACGAATTCAGCACTTGTTGTAAGAAGATTCCGCGTAGATTATGTTTTGTTTTTGTACAAAATTTGTACTGAATCTGTATTAAGATACTATAATAATTCCGTCCAAACACTCAGTTTTAAAATTCGTACAGGATCTATGTGATTTCAGTATTTATCAATTATGTATTATTAAAAGATTGCGTGTACATTTGGTTTTCAGTTTGTATTAAGTCCGTCCGGTTTTCGTACTGAATTTGTATTGAGTTTATTTTATCATTCTCAATTTTTATCAGTGATTTAAAAATTTGTACAGATTTCACTAACCAGGAGAGTGTCTGAGTTGCGGGTCACAGATTTTGATGAAACTTCGGGATAAGTATTTAGGTACCAAAATATGAGTTAAGCCACAGCGGTACGGTCTAACGCTTGGAAAAACTGAAGTTATGGACGATTATAGTCTTATTTTCAGAAAAATATGAAAAAATAACTCCTAATTAAAGTGTAAATAATTCTGTCTAGAAATGTTTTTAATAAATCCACAATAACTAAAATGAAAGCAGAGAAGGCAAGCTTTAATTTGCTAGTTTCCGAATTAAAAAATAATAATTAGAACTAAAGTTTTGCTTGTTTAAAGTTAAGCATCAGAAGAGTACTAAAAATCACCATCCTTTAAAATTTAGACTATTTTTGGTACTATCTTACTACTCAACTTCAAACAAGCATCTTTAGTTCTAAATATTATTTTTTAATTTGGAAACCAGCAAATTGAGAGCCGGGCTGTGGCACAGTCGGTAAGAGCATTGGATTCGTATTCTCGGGGGACCGTAGATTGAATCCCGCTCGCGGCTGTTTTTCAAGCAAGCACCTCTGTTACATGTGCTTTGTTCTTATGAACACACTTTCGAGCTCCATCATTAAAGGACGAAAAGTAACTCAGTTGCTTAAGGCAGCTGGCTTGCGTCCTAGCGGATCGGGGTTTGACTCCCTGGGAAAATTGGGAAAAACAATTTTCGTAGTTTTCCGTGGGGAAGAGAACCCGAAGAACGCAAAAAAAATACAAAATAGAGAGTTCCTCGGAACAAAAAAAAATTGATGATGGCCTATGACGAAAAGTCTAAAGGCCAATAAAAGATAAAGAAAGAAAGAAAACCAGCAAATTAAAGCTTGCTTTCTGTGCTTTCATTTTAGTTATTATGGATTTATTAAAGACATTTCTAGACAGAATTATTTACACTTCAATTCGGATTTCTTTTTTCATATTTTTCTGAAAATAAGACTATAATCGTCCATAACTTCAGTTTTTCGAAGCATTAGACCGTACCGCTGTGGCTTTACTCATATTTTGGTACCTAAATACTTATCCCGAAGTTTTATCAAGATCTGTGACCCGCAACTCAGATACTCTTCTGGTAAGATTCATTACGAATCTACTATTTATTTGAATAATATTTGGTGCATACTTTACACAACAATTGTATAAATGGCGTAGTGATTTATACTGATTATGCTCTGAGTGACTTCACTTCATATTCACCTAAATATGCATTCGCAGATTCAATACTGATTTTATACATATTTTATTTAGTATTTGTGCTTCATTAGTATGAATTTCGTACTTTATTCGCATTGCATTTTGAGACTATTTTCCAAGTTCGCATAGTACGAATTCCGTGTAAATACCATGTTGATTTTACGTTGATGTAGTACGAATCACATACTGATATCAGTGTAAAATCAGTACAGAATCAACACAAACTTTTCTAGTAAGGAAATAATAATTATTTAGAGTTATTTACAATTTTTCTTTGTTATTTACACTAGTTTGCAGCTATTTATATTTATTTACAGTTATTTACATTTACTTACAGTTTCTTTTATAATTATTCACAGTCATTTATGATTATTTATAGTTTTTTACAGTTATTTGTAGTCATTTTCGGAAATTTTCACAAATTTACTCAATTTTTTTAAATATATGTGAAAATTTTGAAAAGTGAGTAACTGTAAATAATTGTAAATAATTATTCATAACATTAAATTGATTACTAATTGAAAATTTTTTTGAAAATATTAATAAGTGTAAATAATTACGAATAATTGTAAATAACTATGGAAAAACTATAAATAATTGTAAATAACTGTAGATAACTGTTAGTAACTATAAATAATTGTAAATAATAGTGAATAATAGTAAATAATTGTAAATAATAGTAAATAATTGAAAATAACTATTATTTATGTCTCAATTCTGATATTTTTTAACAATCATCTACAGCTATTTACTATAATTTACATTCATTCACAGGAATTCTTTTTATGTGAGTACTTTCGCTAAATTTATTTTTGCAAAATTTAAAGCGATTGTTGATCCAATATTTTGATCGCATATTGATAATTGCAATTTCCAATATATTGGTAATATATTTCTAATACTTTCGACTTCCACACGAGATAAGATTAAAAGTTTAAAAAAGCCATTTTTGAAGATTTTATAAATAATATATGAGCATATCTCTACAACTTTTAATCTTTTTATGATGTTTTTGAAAAGTCATTTTACAGCTGTTACTGGGTAAGCCAATGATGCACACTATTTAAACAAGGTTCACACCTTTTGTACAATCTTGTTCCTCTATTTTTCATGTCTTTAGTGAATGTGCCATCAATGCTACAATAGATATTTCTATAAAACGTGAATTTTTACATGAATAAAATTTCGGAAATTTCACCCATGTAAAAATTTACATTTTATAGAAGTATCTACTGTAGCATTGATGGCACATTCACTAAGGATATGAAAAATAGAGGAACAAGATTGTATAAAAGGTGTGAACCTAGTTTCAATAAAGTGCATCATTGGCTAACCCAGTAACAGCTGTAAAATGACTTTTCAAAAACATCATAAAAAGATTAAAAGTTGTAGAGATATGCTCATATAACAGAATTTTTTTAATTCTTTAAGAGCAGGCCGAACTATCTGTCCTTTTCTAATAGTGTTTTCCATCATTCATATAAACACCATTAGCTATTACATAAAAAAATGACAGCCCTCGCTAGATACTAGTATAATAGATAAATTTTATAATAAGAACAAAGTATTTTTATCACGTGGTTTTCGAATAATATGAGATTTACTAAAAATCTAAAATGTAACCTATCTTTTTTGGTAGGTCTCATATTATTTGAAAACTACACGATTAAATTATTTTGAACTTATTATAAAATTTAACCATTATACTAGTATCTAGCAAGAGCTGCCATTTTCTTAGTGTTACAGCCAATGGTGTTTACATAAATGATGAAAAATACTATTAGACAAAGACAGACAGTTCGGCCTCTTCTGGAGGGGCGAATTTTATGTAAAAAAAAGAAATTTCCAACATTTTTTATTTAATAACGATTGTAAATTGTATAATTATTGCAAAACTAACATAGGAGTTTTTAAATATATTACCAATGAGTATGAAAAAATTATTTTGTATTAGTACTATATAGTGAAACGCAGTTATAAAGAAAAAACAAAAGGAATTGAAGTGGACCCTATTGAAAATAATGACGTATTTTTATGATGTCATCTGTAACGGTATTCTACCTTGTTTGAATCTTGCGCGCTTGGGTATTAAAATAGGATAAACGCTCTGTCATATAGCTTGTCTAAGACGAGTGAAGAAGTGCGTATCTTGACGACTGGCACGCGAGAGAGAAGCTCGCCGGCCGTGAGGCGCTTCAGAGAGTTTCCAGCTACCATTGCGTTAACACGAAACCTAAGCCGCGCTGTGCTCATTAGAGAATTTCGCCACGTGGTCGTATAATACGGTAGACTATGTTCGCATTTGACAGCGCGATGACTTTGTCTTAATTAAAAGTCGTTAGTTTATACCGACTAGCGTATTATATCATATTTGCAAGTTGCAACTCTCAGAAATTCTTTCTGTAGAGTTTTGCTCGACCGCTTTTCGCGCGTCTTAGTGGTCAGCCATTAAGTGCCAGCAAATACGTTGATCGGCGTGTATAGGATTCCACCGATCTACGTCCAGGCAACCACGTTGGCAGAGCTCAGTGGAATTCTAGGATCGGGAAGAGACGTATTCCACCGATCTACTCCAGAGCATCTACGTATTGGTTACGTACAGGGGAGAAACTACGGTAACGGGCGAGCGGCGTCTACGTGCACGTCGGTAATTAGTGTAAGCTGGCCAGCGCGTTACTGTAAGTATAAATATACAGTGCGATACCTAAGTGTCTCTTCCTCGAGAGATACTTGTTCGGGTGAATTGTATCATCGGTTATATAACCGATCAGCGTCATAAGCGAGTTCTGTTTAGTTCGCGACGCGCCCTCCCTTTGCTCACTCTCTCAATAGACGCGTACATTACTTTTTATATATTATTCAATTTCATTCTCATTTAGTTTACACTTTATCTTTATTATATTTATATTTTTCTTATTCTTATAATAAATTAATTTTGTTTTCTATTAAAACGTGCTTTCAATTAATTTATATTGCCTGACTATATTTAACATGAAATATATTTCCCGTTGCTTACTCCAAAGCCTCCTCGGTCCTTGTAAGCAGTTATAAATTGATTAGTTACGTAATATCATATAATTTAATATAACGTATTTTGGAACCTGCCTCACGAAGGAAAACTGCGCTACCGGCAACGCGTCTCTCGATTAGCTAAGAGAGAGAGAGAGAGACGCAGTGTGTGCAGCAAGCGACAAGTATATCACATAAGATTTTGTCGTTTATCAATAGGATTGATTAGCTAGCACAATCGGAGTTCGCTGTTTAATATTTAGTAAATTTCTTATAGTTTCAGCGAATTCGCATAAAATTAAATTTAAAGACTTAGCTAAAATTCACATTAAATTAAACGCTCATTCTTTTTTGTAGCGGGCAAAATGACTATTACACATCAAATAATGTCATTAAATGACGTCATTAAATAACGTCATTGTATGACGTGTCAGGAATTGGGACGGAAAATGACGTCATGTTTGCAATACTAATAACGTAATTTCATTACTATTTTCTGCCCCATTCTTGCCATACAGAATTACGTCATTTCATAAACTCAATCATGTATTAAAAATGACGTCATTTTTTGTTTCAATTCAGTAATAATTACGTCATTTGGCGTGTCAGGAATTGGGACGGAAAATGACGTCATTTTTGTAATACTAATGACATCATTTCGAAACGTTTTTTTTCTGTCCCCATTCTTTCCATACAGAATAACGTCATTTATGTATTGAAAATGACGTCATTTTTTGTTTCAGTTTAGTCCTTATTGAAAATAATAACGTCATTTGCTGTGTCAGGAATTGGGACGGAAAATGAAGTCATTTTTATAATACTAATAACGTCATTTCATTACGTTATTTCTCCTGTTGAAGATAATGACGTCTTTTTAAGACTTCTTTGAAAGACGTCTTTAAAGACACGTCATTTTCTCCAAATTTAGGAAAAAATAACGTCATTTTTCATGAATTATGACATTGAAAAGTGTCTTTATATGATATTTATTTCCAACTTAAGAGGCAGTCAGAACCATTCGCCGCTTGATGGCGCTGCGATCAGGTAAGAGAAAAATATAAAATATTTTTTTATACAGCTATTTACAATTTTCTAAGACAATAATATACTTTTAATGTTGTCATTTCCTCTAGCCATATATATGTAGAATAATTATTAATGCTAATCTTGTTTGAAAAGTCTAAAATATGGTTATAAAGCGAAAAATGCGGCGCGAAATAGAGCCGATGTAAACATTGATATACATCGTTCTTTAGTATTACTTTCTCTGTCGCACTAAAGGGAGGTGCCCACATGTTTACATCAGCTTTACCTTGCACTGCATTTTTCGCTTTATAACAATATTTTAGACTTTTCAAGCAAGATTAGCATTAATAATTATTCTACATACATATGGCTAGAGGAAATGACAACATTAAAAGTATATTATTATCTCAGAAAATTGTAAATAGCTGTATAATAGTATATTACGCCCCAAGGGAGGGAAGGGGGACATTCTAACCCGCGCGTATGTTATCATAACGATATCACGCGCGTTTATCATAGCGATAAACGCGCGGGTTGAGATGTTCCCCTTTCACTCCCGTGGCGCGTATACAATTTTTTACCATAGCCAAGCCGAAAGTTGTCAACTAAAATTACGTATAACGTAAACGTTATGCTATATTGTACTAGATACACTACACGATATCACACTACACGGTAACACTCGTAATGATAATTCATTAATAAAAAAAAATGTTATGAATTATTCTGATTTTTCATCACACACATTTTTAAAGATTCTATGCTTTGTTCTACTATATACACTACACGGTAACACTCGTAATGATAGTTCATTAATAAAAAAAAAATGTATTATTTAATCTGATAGAGTTATTCTTTGATACACTCTGTTTCAATGCACACATTTTTCATCACACACATTTTTAACTAAATAATAATATAATACAATGTATACATATACATTATAATGTATACATTTTGTTTTTTTTGTTTCAAATTTAAGAGAATTTGAAAAAGAAACAGAAAAAGATTTTGATATCTGCCTTTGTTTTGTTCTTACTATGACTTTTGATGAAGAGCAAAAAGGCTAGGTATATTAGACATTATATGGGGAAAAGAAAGAGACGGAGAGATATAACGTATGCTATACTCTGTCGTTAGCGCCTGCGCAGAACGTTCTTTTTGCTTCCTGCCCCGGCAAGAATGTAAGACTTTCGGTTGAAGTAGTGGGGATGAAAGTAGAAACTTTCGGGTTGGATATGGTAAAAAAATATTTTATATTTTTCACTCATCTAACCGCAGCGCCACCTTAAATCTAGTGGTGAATAGACCTGACCGCCTCTTAAAGGAAAAAACAAAAACGTGGTAAATCTTGTAGTTTCAACTTTTCGAAAAACGAAGAGCATTTGCGATTAAACTGAAAACGTTCTGGCCTTATATATCTGCGTCTTTGAAATTTATATAGGGGATCGCAAAACTTGGAAATAGCCACCTGTTGATTTATAATTAAATTGACGCAATCGACTATCAATTCGACTGTAAGTCACTAGGTGACGTTTTTTTGAATTTTCTGATCCTTGATGCAAATTTCGAAGGTGCAGATATATAAGGCCAAAATGATCTCAGCTTAATCGCAAATGCTCTTCGTTTTTCGAAAAGTTGAAACTACGAGGTTTACCTCGTTTTTGTTTTTTCCTTTAAATGGGAAATGATCATCATGTCAAGTGATTTTTCAATGATATAATTCATGAAAAATGACGTTTTTTCCACGTCTTTGAAAGACTTCTTTGAAGACGTCTTTGGTCGTGTCTTAGATTGGAACAAAAAAGGACGTCATTTTCCCAATGTTTAGAAAAGCTAATTAACAAATGACATCTTTTTATAATTTTAAATACGTTTTTTTTATTAAAATTTGTAGAACAAGACGTTATTTTTATAAAAGAAATACGCCTTTCAAATAATAAAAAGACGTCATTTGTTAAATAGCTTTTCTAAACATTGGAAAAATGACGTCTTTTTTTGTTCCAGTCTAAGACACGACCAAAAACGTCTTCAAAGACGTCTTAAAAAAACGTCATTATTTTCAACAGGGATTAAACTGAAACAAAAAATGACGTCATTTTCAATACATAAATGACGTTATTCCGTATGGAAAGAATGGAGACAGAAAAAAACGCTTTGAAATGACGTTATTAATATTACAAAAATGACGTCATTTTCCGTCCCAATTCCTGACACGCCAAATTACGTAATTATTACTGAATTAAAACAAAAAATGACGTCATTTTTAGTACATAAATGACGTTATGAAATGATGTCATTTTGTATGGCAAGAATGAGGCAGAAAATAGTAATGAAATGACGTTATTAGTATTGCAAAAATGACGTCATTTTCCGCTTGACACGCCAAAAGACGTCATACAATGACGTTAATTAATGACGTAATTAAATGACGTCATTTAATTACGCCATAAAAATACGTCATTATTTTCATTAAGGGAAAGTATGATTCGCGCCATCCCTGAAAGGGTTAATCTACTTGGGTAAAAATAGTTTCTATATAATTATATATAATTTATCTACAATTTGAACATAATTATATATCAGTTTATATGTTTATAAATGGAAATTCTTATTAGTACATTAATATTGTTTGTGCATGATCCTAAATGAATAAATATAAAGATGTCTAATTATATAGAAAAACGTATTGGTACACATAATTTTTAATGAATATAAATTTCAATATTATAAAATCATAAAATTATTATTTTATATTAATACACTGTCATGCATGATCGTAAATAATCACGTATAGTAATGTGTATTAGTATATATTTTTATATTATTAATTAGGCATGTTTGTATAATATGCATCAACATGTATTTTTATTAGACATCTTCATATTCATTTATTTAGAACTATGTTTAAACATTTATATATTAATATAAATAACGATATGTATATATATATATATATATATATATTAGTTATATATGTTCTTTGGCCGTATTCAAACAATTTCAGCTCAAGCGACAAACATTGTTCTCGATTCATATTCCACCTGAATAAACGTCCAAAGGACATAGATGATTTTATGTCCGAAATAGGCCGTATGAGAAACTATAACTTATTAGTTGAAAATATTAATCTTTTTTTCAATACTTTTAAAATTATATTATAGTTCTATTGATTTTTTCTTTTGTTTTTTAAATTGACATTTTGTAAAGAGTATAGCTACTATCGAAGTGCGAGTCATTTTTTTTTAATAAACTACGTTCAATATGATTGCCCTATGACATATTGAACGAAACATAGTAGGATTGGTGATGCCATATTGATTTCTCCTGAGACATATTGAGTCTCAATATGTCTCAGGAGGACATATAAATCTTGTGAAAAATCGGGGAGCGCGTCTGAGACATATGCGATGCCAATACAAATTCAGCTTACTCTTTACATACTGACACGAATACAGCCTACGAGGACATAAATATATATATACATATGAGCCTATATAAAAATATAAGCCCATATAGATATATAGGCTTATATATAATTCTGTATAAATTATATTAGTTATATACGTCATTTTGGAGTAAAAAGGATGAATACGGGGCGAGTTTGTTGCGAGAACAGTAGACAGTCGAGGGCGCGCGAAGCGCGCCCGAGATTGACTACTGTTCGAGCAACAAATTCGCCCCTTATTCATCCTTCTTACTCCCAAATGACGTAGATGATTTTATGTCGTTGTAGCAGGTATGAGGGACTACACAATTACAAATGTACAAATTCGCAACCCTTCTTTATTTTGATTTGAAATTGAATAAACGTATGTTAACAGTGTAGACGCAGATCGTCTGCGGAACCGTCATTGATGTGTCACAAATTTGACAAGCTGTCCACGCATATCACGCAAATTTTATATTTAATTTTTTTTCTTCACTGTCTCACTTTCACTACAATTATTATTTATTTATTATTTGTACTAATTTTTTTCATTATTTACACTAATTTTTTTTTATAATTAATCAATTTTTTTTATTTTTTCATATTTTTTTAAATTTATTAAAGAACAAAATGTCAAAAGAAAAAACAAAACACGCCGATTAAACTAACCATTTTTACGACTTCAACGATCGTTTCGTAGCTAATTGCTACCTTATAGCGTGACGTATAGATGACTCCATACGTCACCATGTGGGGTATGGAATTATCTAAATTTTCTTATGTGAAGTATAGCAAACTGAATATAGATGCGCTACGAATTGAAATGTATGTAACCCCAAAACCCCAATACCCATTTAACTAGCTTTGCAACGCCGAATACCTGGTACGACGACATAAATAATTTATACACAATAGGGAACTTGCATGAAAAAATGCATTATATCCGTCAGATAGAATACGAAAAAAGAAAAGACCCGTATTTTTTCGTTTTTTTAAATATAATCAATTGCAAAAGTTATAGCCAGTATAAGTTAATACAATTTTGATATATATAGATGTAGCGCCATGACAAAAGCAAACATGCATTGTGACGTCACACAGATTTAACTGCCTCTATCTCTTTGAGTTTTTATTTTCACGAAAAAAGAAAAAATACGTGTCCTTTATTTTTTCGTATTCTATCTGACGGGTATAATGCATTTTTTCATGCAAGTTCCCTATTAGATGGTGAATTCTCCAAAAATTGACTAATTTAAAAAAATAAAATTTTTCGTTAATTTTTAAAAATGGATATTATTTTTATACTTATATTATGTTTTTGTACTAAAAAATACTGTTGATATCAAATTTGAACTTAAATACTCATGTGCTCTACAAAATCAGTATTCTATGTTAACGGAGGTTCATTTGTTTTGGAGTTTACATAACTATAAAAAAAAATAAAATTTCACGAAATAATAACTTTTATTGTTCACTTAAAGCTAAAGTTATTTTAAATAACATTCAGAATCAACAAATTGTAGCGAAATAGTAATTTTTGCAATAGATCATAATTTTGAAAAATAACGTAATTTCGTTGAACAATTAGAAATTTATAATAAAATTTAACAAAATAATTGCTTATGTACATGTTAGCATGTTATAATTTTAATTCATAATTATTTAAATTATTTATGAGTTCAGTAGCTATTACTACTTCTTGTGAATACTTTTTTTGTTTTCTTCTTATTATAAACTTAAGTTTTTTTTCTTTTCTTTTCGTTGTGCACCTTACATTTTTCATTCACTACGCTTATTAGCAGGCCAGAGCAGATTCGATACCGACCGAGAATCGAAAATCTGTTATTTAATTTTTTTCTAATATACGTAATGGAATGCATTAAAATTTTAAATACATTCACAAAATTTATTTCTCTATTGCGATCGCCAAAAATAATTGAAGAAAATTTAATAAAATAAAAAATTTTATACTAAAGCTGTTTATTAAACTCTAAGTACGGTTACTTACTTTTCGTTTGAAATATGGTGAATTTTACGATAAAACATCTATTATATAATAATGTATGTATGAAAAATTGCGCTCGATAACAATTTCTTTTGGAAACAGTATAATTATTTTATTTATGATAAAATAACATTTTCACTTCTCGGTCGGTAATTGAAACTGCTCCGGCCTACTCTTAACTAGGAATTGTCCATGCTATAATGAGTATACTTTCCTCTACAAGAGCAGTCATAACAGATCCTACTATTGAATTGAATATACATACTCAAGTATGTATTCACGCTTATTTTTAATAACATCTCGCGTTGAAGATCTGTCATTAATTTCCAGAGAATAACTTTTCTTTCAAATTTTTATTTTGACGCACTGTTATTGCAGAAACTTGTCTGTTTAACAGATAATTCAACACAAAACCTAATTATACTTATCATAAACCCAATGTAAACAAGAGGACGAAAGTAAGTCACTATTTAACTATGACTGCTTACGAGAGAACTCTCTGTTTGTCAACATAAAGCATACAAGCGATTGATGCGCTTACACTGAAAAAAACTAGTCACAAGAACTCAAAAATCTTTAAAAATTACCATTTGTAAGATATAAAGTCTTATCGGCTAGTTTATCAAACAGATTTAACGTGTGTTTCATGATATTCAACTTTTGTTTTAACAACGATAGCGATTGTTTTAGTCACCCAAGAAAATTCTGCTTGGTTACCTAATGTAGAAAGAACCTAAAAGGCGCTGCTTCGTTCACTAAGGCTATGATAACTTAACTCCCCAATACGCGTTACTTTGTTTTTGTTCAGTGAAGTTATATAACATACATTATTTAAAATAAGATTAAACGCAAAATATACCACTTTTAAGATAATTAAATGTAATCTATAATAAAGTAAGAAAATTAACAGGTTAACGGAGGTTACATTTCCAAAGAAAACATCTTTGAATCTACTTTGAAATTTTTTAAATTATCTCTTTTAAGATTTAAATTTATAAAGTTTAAAATTTTTAAAATATTTTGATACATTTTTGAATCATAATTCTAATCATTTCAACCAAATGGTCAGTTAACGGAGGTTATGCGTATTTAAAATAGAATTATATTTTTAGTCGAATTTTGCATTCTGATCTTATTTTAAATCAATTTTTCTGTTTTACTTTATTAATTTATCACACATTAATAACTAATACGTATCTAAACTTTTATTTTTTTTATTTTTAGAGTCCAATAATTACACATTAGCATGTAATTTATAACTCCGTTAACTTTTTTATGTTGCTGTAGAAAATATATCTTTGCTAATAATTACAAAATAATATTAAAAATAGATACTTTCAATATAATATACTTTTTATTTAAAGTAAAATGAATACTTGAAAGCAGTTGGATAAATCTTCCTTTAAGAAATTTAATAAGTATTAACAAGAATATTTTTTAACGGAGTTACATTTTTTTAAGGTTCATCAATATTTGAGTATATGAATTTATATATATTATTAATACTTTAAATTGGGATTCATTATAAAAAGTTATAAATTAACTAAAAAAAATTTTTTATTCATACATATTAAAATTCTTCTGAAATTTATAGCTAACAACGTAATTGGCCACTTTGGAGAAACCACCATAAATAAACTACTTTCACCCGGGCATTAGGTAAAACCTGATTGTTGACCTAGTATCATGGTCAATATTTTCATTCTCCGCAAATTAACCATTCATGCTCACTATACTTTATTTTATTTGAAACCTTTTCAATGTTACAGTATTCTTCTTTGAGTACAGTTGAATGAGCCAATGGTAATGGAGCATACTTGTTCGTATTGTGAAGGAGAACTGCCTTCAAGCTTCGCTTAGATGAATCGATGAGTAACCTCCACTCTTCTGGCCTGTATAAATTTGGTTTAAACTCATTAATAAGTCCTCGTACATCGGTGCAATACACTAGATCAGATTCGCTAGTGAAGTATGATCAAAACGCTTCTTCTAAGTTTCGATAAAATGTAACGTTTACATCCTTTTCTAATACATTGAAAGACTTTAATTGAGGAGCCATTAATTCAGCTGCATCTTTTGCTATTCCAGCATTCCTAAACATGTCATTAAGTTTAGCTTGAGAAATCTTTTTTTGGTCTTTCTTTTTACCAATGGGAACATATTCCTCATCACTGTCCGAAGAGAGTTCTTCCTCACTTTCGACGGATTCACTTCCTGCTTTCGTCAACCATTAATTTTCGTCAGTATCGTCGTCTGTATGGTTGTTAAGATTCGGAAAGCCCTCGTATTAAGGCCTGGGGAGGTACGAGGGCTATCATCCCTAGGACGGCTGACTTACCTGCGATTGGAACAGGAATTCTAGCGTGCTGATTTTTTAATAAATCCACGAGTACTAAAACTAATTTTATTTATATTGAGATTGCTTCGGGAACGCGCAAACAAGTTGATCACGACTGTGTAGGTGATTTCAATAGTTACTGTCATATTTGTACGAAATATGTGGGGAAAAAACATAAAAAGCATGTAACTGAAAGATTAAGAGATTTTGTTTTAAAGCATGATTTGAAGTAAAAATTTCCCATCAAAATTCAACCTGGGTTTAACATATTATATGTACTAAATGTTACGGAATGTTACATAAATTCGATAAAACTGGAGATAAAAGTGAAGTAAAGTTTCTGAAATCAGCTATTTGCAAAGAACCATTAGGTAAAAGTGACTGCTACACTTGGATGACAAATGTAACTGGGGTAAATGAAGTTTAAATATTGTATGCGACAGTTTCTAGTGTCATTCGTCCGCAGAAGCAAATAGTCAAAAGTTTGATAGACGAGGCTTCACGAGACAGCTTTGTACAAGGAATGGATAGTATGCAAGTTGATTGTGATACAGCAGAAGACGTAGAAAATCTTAACGACCATACAGACGACGATACTGACGAAAATTAATGGTTGACGAAAGCAGGAAGTGAATCCGTCGAAAGTGAGGAAGAACTCTCTTCGGACAGTGATGAGGAATATGTTCCCATTGGTAAAAAGAAAGGCCAAAAAAAGATCTCTCAAGCTAAACTTAATGACATGTTTAGGAATGCTGGAATAGCAAAAGATGCAGCTGAATTAATGGCTCCTCAATTAAAGTCTTTCAATGTATTAGAAAAGGACGTAAACGTTACATTTTATCGAAACTTAGAAGAAGCGTTTTGATCATACTTCACTAGCGAATCTGATCTAGTGTATTGCACCGATGTACGAGGACTTATTAATGAGTTTAAACCAAATTTATACAAGCCAGAAGAGTGAAGGTTACTCATCGATTCATCTAAGCGAAGCTTGAAGGCAGTTTTCCTTCACAATACGAACAAGTATGCTCCATTACCATTGGCTCATTCAACTGTACTCAAAGAAGAATACTGTAACATTGAAAAAGTTTCAAATAAAGACTTCTTCATTTGCTGCAGTTGCAGTTCTTCCAGATTTAGGTCGATCTTTAACAGTACCAGTTGTTTCAAAGCGTATTATAGTTTTTCCTACAGTTGTCCTTGAAATACCTGTAGCATTAACCCTAAATGTATTATTGAACAAAGTTACTACCTTGTTATGCAATCGATGTCTGTCTCCCCATCCCCTCATTATAAGAATAGTAATGCGATCTCGTTCAGTTAGATGGTTCATATTTTAAAGGCAGAAATTCAAAGCGAAAATTCTCATTTTTGTAAATAAGTAAAAAAAATTTCATTAGTTCAACTTAAACCAGTGTTTAAAAATTGTGTAAAATAAAAAAAATTCATAGCAGATAAATCAAGAAGTTCATAAGTTTCACCGAAATAACTTTAATCAAATAATAATGTACATGTTTAATACAATAAAGTAACATCAAGAACGTACAAAGCTGTTATTATTTAAAATATTATAATTTGATAACAAATAATAAATACTGTGTCTGTTTGTCTGTGTGTGTGTCATGTGACCCCTAGGGGGTAAATTTGACCCACGGTCAAATACGTAAAATTTTTCCCGATCTCTTCATTTCCGGGGTCAAAATTAGGGGTTTCCATTTAAAAAAAGAATTTGACCTTGAAAAAATAACTTTGGGGTCAAAGCCAAAGTCACCTGTAAATTCCTTGGACCATATTAAACCAAAGTGTACGACTGCGTTCTGTAATTAATCTTATAACACGATCTGCTTTAATTTTTCCATCTAAATTTCAAATGACCTCTATGTGAGCCCTAGGGGATAATTTTGACCCACGGTCAAATGCGTATTTAGTCGTAAAATTCTTCGATCTCTTCATTTCCGGGGTCAAAATTAGGGGTTTCTATTTAGAAAAAAGAATTTAATCTTGAAATAACCTTGAAAAATTACTTTGGGGTCAAAGCCAAGGTCATTTGTTAATTCCTTGGATCAAACCTAACAACTTTTGTCTTAAACATTTTCTCGGAAAATGCAATCCTGAAAATTTATCCAGGGGGATCCATTCTTTTGGAATACTCTGTATATGAATATATATATATATATACATGTATATATATATATATATATATATATATATATACAGTACCGCTCAAAAGTTCGTAAAATTTTTTTTTTTTAACTCAACTTCAAACTGTGATATTTCGGAAACGGCTCTATGAATTTTGAAAAATCCAGACGGCGTTTGAAAGATCAGACAAAATACTATTTTTTTATGTCCTGCCAAATATTTTTATCTTTTTTCTTAACTCTATTTTTAATGATTGAAAATTTTTTTATTTTTACGAATTTTTAAATTTTAATCAATCAAATGTAACTTTTTAAGGAATTAGTAAAATTAAAAAATTCAAACGCGACTGAAAAGTAGAGTAAATTTCCTAAATCTTTATATTCAATGATTTTTTTGTATCTATTTTCCGCGTGTAGCTAAAAATGCGCAAAAATGGAATGTACAATAAAATCAATTTTAGATATGATAATATTTCCCAATAATGCGAGTTTAATTTTGTTTACATTTCAGCATGTGTTCAAATCTGTAGTTCGTATATACATACGAAGAATCAAATTTCTAAATAACTTTAATTTATTCAAAAAAAGGACATTATCATTTATAATAATTATGATAAAATTTGTGATGATTTTGTTAAAAGTATTGCAATACCGTTCAAAAATTCGTAAAAAAAATTTTTTTTTAGAAACTCAACTTCATACTGCGATATTTTGGAAATGACTCGATAAATTTTAAAAATCCGGATGGCGTTTAAGAGATTAGACAAAATACTATCTTTTTGTATGATGCTAATGTAAACAAAAATTGACTCGCGACATTGGAAAATATTATCATATCCAAAACTGATTTTCTTGTACTTTCCATTTTTGCGCATTTTTAGCTACACGCAGGAAATAGATACAAAAAAACCATTAAACATAAGGATTTAAGAAATTCATTCTACTTCTCAGTCACGTTCGAATTTTTTAGTTTTATCAATTTCTTAAAAAGTTACATTTGATTGATTGAAATTTAAATATTCATAAAAATAAAATATTTTTCTATCATTAGAAAGAGAGCTAAAAAAAGAGATAAAAATTTCTGGCAGGACACAAAAAAATAGTATTTTGTCTGATCTTTCAAACGCCGTCCAGATTTTTTAAATTTATCGAGCCGTTTTCGAAATATCGCAGTTTGAAGTTAAGTTAAAAAAAAATTTTTTTGGGAACTTTTGAGCGGTACTGTATATATATATATATATATATATATATATCAGGGGGCAAGCGCACCTAATTTTTTTAGTAACTCTTATTTAAAATACTAACTAATTTTAATCATTCAAAAGTTTTCTTCAGGTAAATCTTCAATGATCTTTTAATGAATCTAATCATCTGTGAAGTCTTGGCTTTACACCAGGACAGAATTAATAATTAAATGTTGTGTATTATGAGGGCAACGTGTATATGTTTTATTATAATATTAAATAAAAAATAAAGTTAGTGATTGATTTATAAATGTTTTATCAAATGTTAGTCTAGTGGTAGAAAGACTCTACCAATATTAATTGATTTGAATTGCTGTCATGATTAAATATACTTAAATTTTAAAAGAAATATATAGAAATATAATTGTAATAATCTTACAATGATTCAGCGAAGTATACAGACAGGCAGTAAATAAGTACACTTGATTTAATAATTTGATTATAGAGATTTTATTTGATATTCTTATAATAAACTGAATATAGTGCGATTTAATATATTGAGCAAATAATTGTATAATCTTAAAGTGCGAGAAGTATAGTTGTAATAGTTGTATCTTTGGAAGTACTTATTGGAAAGTGCTCGTAGAAGTTCTTTGAAAAAGTGCTTCTTAATCTTGATTTGATCCGTCTTTTTATATTGATGATCCCTGCTTTTGTTTAAGAAAAATTGTTTTATGATTTAAATTTTAAATTGATGTCAATCGATGGAGCAATGCTTATTATGCATTTTGCCTCTTATTGAATGATATGATTAACGTAGTAAATCTGGTTCATGTAGCTTTTGCATTGTTCTTGTTTTGCTGATTTTGTAAATTGCATTGCACTTTCTTTTGTTTCTTAAAAGATGACATAATTTTACAATGTACTTACTAGGTTACATCATCTGATTGATTAATAACTACATATTTTAGAATAACAAATTTTTAAATAAAAGATACGTCGTGACGTAACACATCTACATAAATTTTTAAACATGTGTTTGCAGAAAAAATAACTATTATTTTTATATGTAGATTATTAGATGAAAAGAATACTCACGTTGACTGTAATATATTATATTATATTAAAGTGAAACCACTTTTTTCCGTTTCTCCGGTTCTCTGGATTTTTGAAATGTGTCTAATCTTTTGATAATAAGAGTAGCAATTTTTTATTGGGTCCTATATAATTGGTACTCATTAATCAAAAGCTTTTTTTAGAGCCATATTTTTTTCGGCCTCATATTATTTTGGGCCCTATATTTTTATTTAATGCCCATTTTTTTAGGCCCTCCTTTTTTTATTCTTATATTTTCTTGGACTCTATATTTTTCTGAGTCTTATTTTTTTTGGCCTTATATATTTTTTTTCCCAATATTTTTCTTATTCTTATATTTTTATAAGCTCTACATTTTTCTGGGCCCTATTTTTTGAGTCTGAAATTTGTTTAGGTCCTATATTTTTTTGGGCCTTATATTTTTCCGAGTCCTATTTTCTTTGGGCCTTATTTTTTGGGCCAAATATTATTTGATTTTTATATTTTCTTGGGCTTTATATTTTTCTGGGCCTTATATTTTTCGGGCCCTACATTTTTCTGAATCCTATTTTCTTTTGGCCTCATATTTTTTTAGGCATATTATTTATTTGGGCCTAATATTTTTTTTTATTTTCATATTTTTTTGGGCTTTATATTTGGCTGGGCATTATTTTTTGGGTCCTTTATTTTTTTAGGCCTTATTTTTTTGGGTCCTATATTTTTTTGGGCCTGAAATTTTTATCATAGTCAATTTAAATAAAAACTTAATGTCACTTAAAAATTCCTTCTGAGAATAATTTCTAGGCCCATTATGAACATTTATGCACCATTGTTAAAATCGGTTTACATGGACGATTTGTAGAAAAATATATAAGAATGAAAAGAATAATTCAAAACTAAACAATTTTATTTTGTTTATAAAAAAAAACGATTGAAAGTGATCGGAACGTAGATATAATAGTAAAAATATAACAAAATTAAAGAATATTGGTCTTATGTTATAAAGCTATTGGGCTGGAATATTAAAAAAATCGTCAAAAATAATTCTATAGCTAGTTTCGTATGGATACATAGTATTTAAAGAATGTAAATATTTGCATCGATGCTATCTTCGAACATATTTTTTAATTTCTTTAAGTTCATATCATATGTCAGATTTTGAACGATTCAGTCGTAATTTAAAACTTGCTTAACCCTTTCAGGGGCGCATTAAAACTGTGCATTGGCAACGCTATATTACAAGTGAATTTATTCCCTATCAAAAATCAGGGGAAATTGCGAAAAAATAAGTGGGTCTCCAGGAGACCCACTACCCCTGAAAGGGTTGACCTTAGAGCATATACTATTGGAGGCAGCTTCAAATGCGCCGTGCGCGTGATTAAGTTGAGAGAGAGAAAGTATATTAAGGTTGACAGATATCTCTTTTTCTCCGGCACGTGATTGGTTTGTTTTGTTCCCTACTCCCTTATCACATGACTGAGAGATAAAGATATCTATCAACCTTATTATATTTTTCTCTTTCTCAGCCTAACCACGCGCACGGTGCATTCAGAGCTGCCTCCAGTAGTATATGCTCTAAGGGGTTAACTAACAAGGAGAAGTCCTCACCTCTAGGAAACAGATTCAGCTGATACTGTAGGTTATGATTCTTTAATAAAAAAAATTAACCTGTATTCTTTCTTTTCGTCTAATGAACCCAGTGACTAAGATAAAGCCATTTTTCGAAAACATAATAAAAAGAAGCGCTTATAATTACTTGATTAAACAAAAAACTGAAACGCTCACAGAAAAATATAGTAAAGATAAATGAGAGTATAAGTTTAATACTTCGATTTAAGCTTTATTGTATCAGGAGGTATTGCCTAGTTCACAAGTTATAGCTCACACAGCACGGAAGATTTCACTGAAATAATCCTACAAGATTTCTGAAATGTTTTAATGAAAGATCTGAGATGACCCAAATCTTCGAATAAAATATTCTTGGAATCTTTCAACAATATTCCATGGAATATTCCAATGTAAGAAAAATTAAGGACACACGAATAATACAGGAATCTTCAATGGAAGATTCCTAAAATATTCCAAATCTTCCGTGCCAATATTTCAGAAAACTTTCATAAATATTCCATGCTGTGTAAATGGTGATCAAAATATGCTAAATAATGTGAAAATGTATCATATGTTACATGCTAAGAATTTTAAGAAAATATGTAGTAATATTTAATTTAGCATAACTTCTGAACCACAAAAACTTTCGTAACACAATAAGGTTTAAATTAAAGTTTTAAACCTGTACTTTTTTATCTTTCATGCATTTTTTTGTGAGAGTTTTAGTTTTTTGGTTATTAAAGTTTTTACAAGTACTTCTTGTTATCATATTTTCAAAAAAAAATAACCTAATCTTTTTCTCTGGGCTTATTAAAGGAAAAGAAACAACAAGGATTCATTCTTTTTATCAAAGAATCATAACCTGCAGTATCAGCCAAATCTGTTTCCTAGAGGTGTAGAGACCTCTCCTTATTAGTTGTGCTAGTTTCAAATTACTACTTTAAGTGTATATTAACAGATGTCATCAATGTAAATATTCCCATCATCACATATGGGAATATTGCTTGGGAAGGTGCAAATAGAAGTAGGTTAAATTTACTACAAAGAATGCAATATAGAATACTAAAAATAGTAAATAAAAATAATTTTAGTCGGGAAAATCCGTTAAATTTAAAACAAATTTTTGCTTATGAGTGTGTAATATATTATTATAATGAAATGAAAAATGTATATATAACTTCAACTAGTCAAACTAGAAAAGAACTTATAGTGTTACCGATGTTCTTAAAAATTCTTAGTGAGAAAAACAGCTATATAAAAGCAATAAATACATTGAACTGTTTGACAACAGAAAAAGAAAATTTAAAAATACTAGATATTTCTAAAAAAAGTAATAAAGAAAAAATAAAGAAATGGATTAGGTTTAATATACTATGAATAAATAGATTTTTGTATTATTTTTTTTTTTTGGAAATCTATAAGAGATATTAAAAATGATTTTCCAGATTTTTTTTCTGGAGGGTTATTTTGATTTAGGTTAATTTTAGTTTTTATGCCGGATCTATGTACAGATAGCTTGTCCATCTTTATAGGATGTTTTGTCTCTGGAGGCATTTTAATGCTTTTAGAGGCTGATCATGTATACTAATTATATGTCTCTGATAAATAAATAAATAAATAAATAAATTTACATACTTTAAATACTATGTATCGATACATAAATAGCTATAGAACTATTTGTCGACGTGAATTTTAATATTTGAGCTCAAGAGCTCCATAATATAAGGCAGATATTCTTCAATTTTATTATATTTTTACTATTATACCTACGTTCCAAACACTTTTGAGCATTTTATTTATAAATAAAATTGTTTGGTTTTGAATTTTTTTTTCCGTTGTTACCTATTTTTCTCCAAATCGGTCATGTAAAACAATTTTTAAAATGATGTCTATATTATATAATGGGCCTAGAGATCATTCTCAGATGAAATTTTGAAGTTACATTAAATTTGTATTTAAACTCTCTCGAAAGCACCGTGTGATATTTTAATTTAATGGTATTTTATTAAAACATGGTTCATGACAAAAACTTCTTATCATATCCAATGGATCATCGTTATTAATATTTGTATTATTATGATTATGTAAAAGTGGGAACATTCTTATTTGTTGCCTTTTAAAAATTTCTTATAAATGTAATCGCATTTGAGAAATATCATATCTTCAACAACATGAACATCAATTATAAAGTATTGCAACAGCAAAAGCAATTGCAAAAGGCTGCAATCATAATCATTTGTTTCTGATGTACTGTTTTGAAAACTATGCTCCATTTTGATTAGTTTGGGAATAATCTCTTTATATATACCTCATGCTCATCTTCTTGTATTATTATTATAATACATACGAACCCAGTGACCTTTTTTAAAATTTCCGGAAAACAATACTTTTTTATCAGTCGGTACTGAATTAATATATTGCAGTTTTTTAATTGGTGAAGTTGTTTGCATTTTAAATGAGGTGCAACGATTAAAAACAAATCATAAAATTCTAATAGATTAATATCAGTTAAAATGGAAGCAATTCTACTATACGATTCTTGTCCTTCAACAATCAATTTATTTTTCCTAGTCAAACCAATAATTGAAAATTAAAAATCTTTTGAAAATTTTTATTCATTTTAAATGAACTTTTCCTAAAAATATTTACAATAGAATTACTTTTATACAAACTAATTTAATTCAGTTTATTTTTACTTTTTAAAACTGAAACATGTAAGAAATTATGAAAAAAGCTATGAATTAATTGTAACAAGATAAATTATAATGAAATTTTTTTAAAATGATATAACGGTTTGAAAATGTTTATTTTCGCCAATTATATGTACAGGGTGTCCCATTTTAAAGAAACCACTGAGATATTTTCGTCATTTGAAAGTCAGAGTGATTTTTTGAATTGGAACCCCCATTTTTGATCCTGGATTCGGAAAGAGCAAGAAATTCTACGTTCAGATAAGGTATTATGTGTGAGGTGCGTTTGACCCCTCCAAGGTCATGTAGGGGTCAAATTTATTATTTTCTTCATCCATGCACACGAATGATCGGGCAAGGCTGAGGTTAATAATAATAATGATCATAACGATAACCCAATAACCCAAATAACCAAAACTTAATAACCAAAATAAATAAAAAAGGTCCACTATTTTCTTTAAAACACCTAATTTTTTCATTTCGGATTCGGAAAGATCAATAAAATTGACTTGAGTTGTAGGTAATAGTAGGCGTCAAACAACAATATAATTGAGTTTAAACTCCATTTTGATTTTAAAAGCCAAATTTATGCATTCGAAGCCTTCATGAGAAGAATTATTTTCCATCTTATGAAAAAACAAATTATTTTTATTGTTTTATCTGGTGTGATTCTACAAATCTACAAAGATTCATCTAAATCGTTAAATAACAGTTCTTTAGTATTATTTATGACAGAGGTGACTCGTGAACAGCCCTTCTCAGGATAGTTCACGTGGAAATTTCTTAGTGTCTAGCGACTCAAAAGGACCAAATATGTCGGATTATTCGAGAAACAAAATTGTTGACATTTTAATGTCTCTCGGGGCACACAGGCTTCACTACCCGGACCACGTGAAAATCCGAATCATTGAGCGAAGAAAGAAACGTCGACCACGAATACGCAGAAATCGTCGTCGCATTATGATACAGAACAACGATGATCCACGAATTCTCGTCGTTTTGGAAATGGTTGATTTGGATCATCAGATCTCTTTGCGTGACATTGAGAGACGTACTGGAATCCCAAGATCAACAGCCGGTCGAATTTCGAGGCTTCATAGATTTCATCCGTATCACATAACTTTGACTCAAGCTTTGATGCTAGATAATCTCCGCCGCAGACTCAAATTCTGCAATTGGGCACAAGCAAATATCCGTGAAGATCCTAAATTTTTTAGATACGTAATTTTTTCGGACGAAGCTTCATTTCATGGTGATGGGCAACTCAATCGCCATAATAGTCATTATTGGTCTATCCAGAACCCTCATTGGGTACATCATGTTGATAATCAGCATAGATGGAGCCTCGTCGTTTGGTTTGATATAATAAATAGTTATCTTATAGGACCTTATTTTTTCGATGGAAATGTCCACGGTGCAGCAAATCTTGATTTCCTGCAGAATGAGTTACCAGAATTATTGGAAGATGTGGACTTGAAAACAAGACGTCGATTATGGCTACAACATGATGGTGCACCATGTCATCGCTCACCAATGTTTCATCACTTCTTGAACCAACGATACCGAAAACGATGGATAGGCATTGGTAGTAACATTACCGAGTGGTATCCAAGATCATCAGATCTGACAAGTCCAGATTTCTTTTTATGGGGCTACTTGAAAAATTTTGTTCATGCACAGCAACTAACAACACGGCAAGATATTATGCAACGCATCACACAAGCTTGTAGAGTTATTCCACGTCACGTTTTGTTGTCCACGGTTGAAAACTTTGAACGTAGAATTCATCATTGCATGAATTTAAACGGGGCTATTTTTTAACATCTTATAAGATAAATGTTTGCGTTCCCACCTTGCCTTGATTGGCTGGGTTATCAATACCTTGCCTTCATTGGCTGGGTAGCCATCGTCTTGCCTTGATCGGCTGGGCGTTCCCACCTTGCCTTAATTGGCTGGGTAGCCAATATCATGCCTTCATTAATTGGGTAGCCATCGTCTTCCCTTGATTAGCTGAGCGTTCCCACCTTGCCTTAATTGGCTTTGTAATCAATACCTTGCTTCCCTTTGGAACGATATAGAGAGTACTGATATATATATATATATATATATATATATATATATATATATAGCTTTGGAAAAAGATCATAAGTCCCATTCGTTTATAAACAATGCTTTAAGATCAATGACAGTGTACAACAGTTATTAAGTGAACGGAGCTTTAAAATGAAACCGAATTCATTTCTAAACAACAGTACCCAGTTTTACAACAGAATAAGTATAAATAAAAAATTGACAGATCAAATTGTCTCTGACACAAACACACCAAATGAAGAAGATCTAAGTTCACCTGAAGAACATTCTCTGGATAGTGATGAAGAGTATATTCCTAAGGGTGAAGAACGAACTGTTGAAAAGTTTGATCAAAAAAGTCTGAACGATTTATTTAGAAAGAGTGGTTTATCTAAGGAACAATCAGAGTTTATGGCTTCAGAGTTTAAGAGACGAAATATGTTGACAAAGGGTACTAAAGTATGTGCATATCGTAATCGAGAAGAGCGCTTTAGAAATTATTTCAAGAATGATTCTAATATGGTTTATTGCACGGACGTGAAAGGTCTTATTGATGAATTGAAACCCAACATATACAAACCTGAAAATTGGCGACTATTCATTGATTCATCAAAGCGCAGCCTTAAAGCAGTACTCCTCAATATCACAAATAAATATGCTCCTATACCATTAGCACATTCAACAGTACTTAAAGAAGAGTATTCCAATCTTGAACTACTTTTAACGAAAATAAAATATAGAGAACATAAATGGCAAATATGTGGCGATTTAAAGATTTTATCTATGATACTTGGACAACAATCTGGATTTACGAAGTACCCATGTTATTTATGCATGTTTGATAGCAGAGATAGAGAAAAACACTATAAAAAGAAAATTTGGCCATCAAGAGAATCGTTTGAACCTGGAAAACAGAATGTTATAAAAGATCCACTCGTTAATCCTTCGAAAATTTTGATACCGCCTCTGCATATAAAGCTTGGATTGATAAAGCAATTAGTTAAAGCTTTGGACAAGGACGGTCAATGCTTCCAATATATAAGCAAAGTATTTCCCCATAAATCTGATGCTAAATTAAATGAAGGTATTTTTGATGGTCCTGAAATCCGAACTTTATTTAGAGACGAAAACTTTGAACAAAGCATGACTGATGTTGAAAAGGCAGCATGGTTAAGTTTTAAAGAGGTATCGACGAAATTTTTGGGTAATGCCAAAGACACGAATTATAAAGCTATTGTGAAAAGAATGGTACGTAATTTTGAAAAATTGGGTTGTCTAATGAACTTAAAACTTCATTTTCTTGATTCACACGTTGATCAGTTTCCTGAAAATAACGGAGACTTTAGTGAAGAGCATGGTGAACGATTTCACCAAGATTTAAAGGAGTTTGAACGTAGATTTCAAGGAAACTGGGGTATCAACATGTTAGCAGATTACTGCTGGATGATAAAAAGAGAAACAGCTGCGAAAAAAGGACAAAAACGTGTCAGAAATCCACTACATCGGTCATTCGAAGAGAAACGTGTACGTAAGCGTAAGCCAATTTAAAAAAAACATCGGAAGAGAGAGAGAGAGAGAGAGACAAACATAGACAAAATGTTAAGTTTAACGTACACAATAGGCTAAGTTAATATCTTGAATTTACAGTCAATGCTGTGAAAGACTCTAAAATTAGTATTTCAGACGTAAAATTTTTAAAAAATCGATAAATTTACCATATACAGTTCTTGTCACCGCCCTCTAGAAGTAGTTTTTACACAATCTGACTTCAAATTCATGATCAGCAATCTGAAAAACCCGCAGGATAGTATTTCCAATGTTTATCGACTCTTCAAAAGACGCATGATTAAATTTTAATATTGTTTAAATCCATTTTAGGCAAAATTTCGACTTTTACCGATTTCCTCATCTTTTCAGCCCCATACAGAGGACTAGAATCGCGTTAAAAAAATTTGAAGGTATGGTTTCCCGTGTATTTTTTCCCGTAGAATTCGATTTTGAAGTCCAATTAACCGTATCTCATGATTTGTTTTTTCTAGACTCGAAAAACCGCAAAAAAACCGTAAAAAATGAGGTTTTTTCAATAAAACTCTGAGAAAAGGTAGGAAAACCCTATATTTTTATTACAGATTCGGATTCAGCGTCGAAAAATACATGGGAATATGTATGTCCGGTCAAAAGTTCAGACATTTTTTTTCAATTTGTGGGCCTGTGTAATCGATCTTGATCTATTGGTTCAAGAGCGGTGATTTTTTGAACATGTACTATTCGGGGGCATAATGCATCAAATGACATCATAAAAAATCATTCATATTATTAATTGATAGATTTTAGAAATTGTAATAACCGTGTTAGTCATCTTACACAGTACTCAAAGCATACGAACATATTTATCTTATCTGATTCATACACAAATTACAAATTTTTAAATTTACGTATTTTGGAAAAATAAACAATTTACGATGCCATTCGATTTTTCGCTATTCAAATAACATATGTACCAAAAGTCACCTTTATATTTTTATTAGATCAATAGATAATCGATCATGTATCGATTTTTGATCTATTGATCCTAGAAAGCTGATTTTTTGAGCATATACTGATCTGAACATAAGAAATCAAATGGTATCATAAAAAATCATTTATATTAATAATTGATCGATTTTATAAATTGTAATTACGGTACTGAAAACACACGAACATGCTTATCTTATCAGATAATTCATACACAAATTACAAATTTTAAAATTCATGAATTTGAAAAAAATTTAACATTTTACAATGCCATTCGATTTTTTGATATTCAAATAACATATGTACCAAAAATCACCTTGATATCTATATTAGGTCAATAGATAATCGATCATGTATCGATTCTTGATCTATTTATCTTAGAAAGCTGATTTTTAATATTCATACTAATTTTGATATAAAAAAACAAATGACATCATAAAAAATTGTAATGACCTATTTGATTGTGATTCGATATATTACTTCGTATCAATTTACTTTTAAAGATTTTAATTTTTCTATTTCAATACTGTTTAACCCGACAATGATTTAAAAGAAATTAGCACGTGTGGCTTACAATTTTCAGAATGCTTATTATTGCTATTTTATTGTTTCTTCGTATAACACGTTTTCATCACATACCACCACATGTGTGCTTGCTTATACTATTGCTATTTTATTGTTTCGTAGTATAGCATGTGTTCATCATCATCACACGTGTGCTTGTAATTTTCGGAATGCTTACTATTGCTATTTTGTTGTTTCTTGGTATAACACGTACTCATCGCAAATCATCATCATCACACGTGTTCTTGCAATTTTTAGAATACTTACTATTGCTATTTTATTGTTTCTTAGTATATAACACGTGTTCGCCAGATATCATCATCATCATCACACGTATGGTTGCAATTTTTAGAACGCTTACTGTTGCTATTTTATTGTTTCTTGGTATAACACATGTCCATCACATATCATCATCACACGTGTGCTTGCACTTACAGAATGCTCACTATTGGTATCTCATTGTTTCTTGATATATAAAATTGTATCTTTTTTTTATTAGCGCCACAACTGCCCCTTATTTCTTTTAATTTGACAGTTATTAAATCCGCTCGAATCAGTGCTTGCTCCACAGTTGGACTTGAAGATTTGATATATAATCATGGAAAACGTATCTAGATTTCACGCATTTAATGAGCTCAATTGTGTGCTACGTTTCGCTATTGCAAACGAACCGATGATACGTACAATTTATCAAAATATACAGCGTGGTAATTTAAAAAAATTTACCGACAGAAGCGTTATTAAGTAGATTACGTTTTATTTTATTACACTGCACCGTACGAACAGTAAATTATTTACAACGACGAGAATTATTTTCTTATAAATTTATACTTGATATGGTCGACAGTGTCATAAGAGAAAGAAATCTTTCAGATCCAGATTCAAACGAGGTTCAAACGAGGCGACAAAGCGGTAATTAATTTAAATGATTTAATCAGAATTGAATATATATCTATATCTACACATATTTAATACATCAATCATTTTAGCGCTACAACGGATGGCAGACGATATTGAAGGTGACAAGGTTATCGCTGGTTGTGAATACGTGTTCGATGAGTAAGAGAGGTTTTTACAGAAGAATTTTACAATTAATTTTTCTTGTATTTCTAGAACCTACAAACACAAGTGTTGTGGAAGAAGAAAAAGAAGATGACGATAATCCCGTCATTCTATCATCATCAAGGAGAGTGTCATCCAGAAGGTTATCATTATCATCATCATCGTCATCGTCATCTTCATCGTCATTGTCATCATCATCACCTACTGATAACTCTTTATCATCTTCCAATGACGTTGGCATGGAGCGTAAGGATAATTGATATATATATATATATATATATATATATATATATATTATCACTTCTATGTTTTTAGTAATACATACAGATATATATTAAGATTTGAAAAAAAATATAGTTGATTATTCACAGAGTGGTGAAGGTACGGAGAGAAAAGTGAAGGAGCCACAAGAATGACCATTCTTAATTGAAAACCAAACTTCTCGATTTTACCAAAGGTTTAATGCAGAGGGTGTAGAGATTTCGGGAAGAATATCATCACCACCACCAGGGGCAAACATTTTTGAGTAGTTGAATGGGTCTTTGGATGATCTGCGTAATCAATTATTGAATGGACGTAGTCCTGCCGATTTTATAGGCGTGACGATACTATTTAATCATTTCGTTCATGGGCCATTATGGCTATCTTTCAGAGCTATTAGAAATTTCACTACTCAAGATTTGTGGGAAATGATATTTAGTGTCGCACAGAGTTCTCAAGACTTTGACATAGATGTAAACTTTGTGATCAAGTATGTTATAGTGTCAGATATGAGGGGAAACGGGCGTGTTCGATTAAGTGACGATCATGTGTACAAAAAATCAATTTCAACTATATGCAATGACGAAAAATCTTTGCTTTCCGAGATCATTAGTTACGGCACTCGCCTATGCTGTAAGAGGAAAAATTCGCTCTGGTACACTACACGATTACTAGAATAGTATTGGACAGCACAATAGTAGGGAACAAAAAAGAGCAGCTCTTGATCTCGTTGATCAAGCACAGGTTACTATACCATCAACAGGGTGTGGTGTACAAGAAATTTAGCAGTTTCAAATCTTTTTTTGGCTACAAAAAGCACAGCTATAGTGGTTTACTCTTCCCGGAAAATTGGGTCGTGGGGACATGCCTCTTTATGATGATACAAGAGTTGTACTTGATACATGCCAAGACGTATCTTATACACTACGTATAATATATTATGAAAACCAAGGACATTATCAACCTATTCTAATCTTGACTGGTGTAGCTGGTAGTAGAGGGTATTGCATGCCATGTAATAAAATTTAGGAGTTTGCTATGGATCATAGGTGTTCCAATAGATGTTCAAAGTGCATGCAATCACCAGTTTGTGACAACAGTGTAAATATAAAAAAGTGTTCAAATTGCTAAAGCAGAGAGTTTTCCGGTAATACATGTTTTGATAATCATTTGAAATCAGAATCGTTTGCTAAAGCAGAGAGTTTTCCGGTAATACATGTTTTGAGAATCATTTGAAATCAGAATCGTTTAAAAGAAACGTAAGTATTTGCACAGCGGTGAAAAATTGTCAAATTTTGTAAAGAGGCGGGAATTTTCCTCTATGAGTTTTGCCTCCCAGAGGATGATCCCGCCGTCGATAACGAATTTTTATTTTAGTGAGACATAAAGATTAGGCTAAAATATTATTTTATAAGAATTACTGTACTAATTAAATTTCAAAACAACCTCTTTATGAAATTTTCTCTTTATTTTCTGGATTATTTAAAATACAATTATATTTAGAATTCACGATAAAGTATTGACAAAACAGTAAATGATTGAAAATTTCCACTGATTTAAATTAAAACTATACATTTAAGTCAATAAAAAAAAGCGCTGAGAAAATTTTCGGATTTAACACTTCACCAGTTCCGAAGTTCTATATCTTGAACAATATTTCGTTAATATATCTTTGTACGCATATTTATTACATATTCAATCAGCTGATGTTTATAGATGTTATTATGCAAATTAGAATTTTGACTAGGTTACTGAGTTTAGGTTTGTAACGGCCAATGACAATCAAACATTTAATTACTATTGTTCATATATTTTATGGAGTTCTATTCATCAGTTAAGTAATAAATGATTAAATTAATTTGTGAATAAAAGTTCCATATATGGGTAAATCTTTCATAATGTTAAAATTTCACCTGCAACAAATTAAAAAAAAAAAAATACAGGCACACGTATAAAACTAATTTTCTCTGAATGTTGACGTATTATAATGAAAAAAAAAATCGTGTTACTCACTTTTAAGGGTAGTCTTTTTAACAAACATCAAAAGACAGATTTTCGAGTAAATTTTTCATAGTGTTAAAATTTACTTTCAATAAATTAAAAAAATTGAAGACACATGTATCAAATTTATTTTTTTTAAATGTTGATATATTAAAATGATAATAAAAGAAAAAATCGCATTACTCACTTTTGAAGATAGCTTTTTTTAATATAAGACATTTAAATATATTCATTATTATCACACCCAGGTATAATATTTTACATATCTCAGATCAGTTTTTTAAGTATTTTGGGCTATAATAGATCATTTTCCATTGAGCTTTTTCATTTTTACATGTTTAATATGTTACAGAAAATATTTAAATACGCAATTTACATTAATAATTACAAAATTTTTTGTAATAAATAAAATATGCCAGAAATGCCAATTTTTTTGGAAAATTCATTTTTGGCGATTTGGGTATTAAAATTGAGTGATATTAGTTACCCAATGGCTTTTGGGATTCCTGATTACAAATCATAAGTGAGTGGAATATCAATTTATTTTTGCTAAAATTGTCAATCTTAGGGTATGAAATTTGACATGGATTTGTATATGATTTGTATAGATATGTTTTCGAATAAAAATACTTATATTCCTTTTAACCAAATATTTTAGTTTATTTAATAAACATTAAATCTAAAAATTTTAAATTTAAAATCTAGAAACTTCAGTGATGATTCAACTCAACGTTCTAGGTGTAAGCTATTAAATACATACTAAAACTGAGCTTTTTAAAGTTTAAACTCTTTAGAATTAAAACATTGATAGAAACTAGGTAATCGATGTAAATTTGGAAAATTTAATAGCCGGGAAAAATTCAATGATTTTCAGAATACTCGAAATAATACTTCAAAAGCAACTTAAAGATTACATTGAGTATTATAAAATAGTAAATTACAAAGTTCACAACAGAGAAAAGGTGAATCAAAGCTTAGGTTTTCATATTAGTGGATAAAAACCTATTTTCAAAAGTGAGTCACGTTTTTTAAGTATAATTTCAAACGAACAAAGAACTTTATCTACACTAGGCACACGTTCCTAATAAAAAAATTTCTCTTTGTGATTCTAAATATTACCTTTTGATGTAGTTTAAAATGTCACCGCTGAATAGTCTTTTTTACAGCATCGTATTTTCCAGAAAAAAGTAAAATATATAAATTTTTGGTAACATTTTAATAACCTTTCAGAAAGTACTTTTGTTAACAGGCACACACCCATGCTCTTGATTTTCCAAAATTATGTGTATAGATAAAGCTTTGGTGTGAATTTCAAATCAAAAAAGCAGTAGTCATTTTTTTTATAGCGGTAATTTATCATTTTACATGGCCTGGTAACATTTAAATTTCAAAAAAAAAACCTCTTTTCCCCATCCGCCATAAAATGACACGTCTAATTATCATTAAAAATATAACAAAATTAGTTTCTAATAACTCAATAAATCAGTGAACATTTGCTAACAAGATGTGCTATCTCATATTTAGGAGAAATGACGCAGTAACATGATTTTTAAAAGTATGAAAGAATTACCCATATTCATTTCCAAAGTAATTATAAAATGCATATGCTTGTTATTGTTTAACAAGAATATAGACACCAAATTAATGTGCTATACCCTACGTAATTTATCGCAAAAATTAAATTGAATTATATTGTCTTTCTTTATTTATGACAAAAGTAAAATGGAAATTTTATTTTAGTGAGACATAAAAATAACTAGTATATCATTGTATAAGAATTACTGTTCTAATGTTTTATATTAAAATTGTAGTACTTATCTTAAGAAATATACATGCTGGTCGGTGGGGATTGCGTTGCCGGCTTTCCTGGACTCTCCAGCCTGCTCCCTAGCTGCACAAAATACTACTCCGTATTCCATGCGCGCACCAGATCACCCAACACAATACCCGGCAAACAAAATCCCAGTTTGAAAACGATTTAAAAAAAAAATAAATTATAATAGTCCCCAAAGAAAAGTTCTTATGCACTTAGCACCATTAAAGTAAATATGAGAAGAAGAACTAACTGAAAAATAACATATTGCAAAGTTGAAGTTAGTGGCTGCAGCACACACGTTCTGCCCTTAGGCCTGGTCGCGCGCGTCTCTCTTCAAGCTAGGCCCGTCGTTAACGCTAGCACCGTCAGGCCAACTTCAAACAAAGCAACTGGTAGTGAGAGGAGATGCAATAAAAAGAGAGATAACTCTCTTTTTCCTTCTCGCACTCCCTTGTCCAGTGCATTGGAAATCATGAGTTCCCACTCTCAATGCAGAAAAGTAGAGAGAGTGGAGACTGCGACGATCTCCGTCAACGGTTAAGCTGTTGAATTCCCAGAACCCGATAAGAAAGTGAAAAGAAAGTAGCCTTGATACTTTTAAGACCTCTTTCTTTTCACTATGGGAATAAATGATTAAAAATTTTTTGAAAAATCAAAAATATTTTCTCAAGAACAAAAAAAAATTAAGTGAAAAATTCTGTCACTTAACACTCCCCCTTACTAAAAAGAACTGCTGTCCCCGGTAGTAGAAGGTCACACAGGAGCAAGCTTTGAGAATCCAAGAGAACCTGCATTACAAAGTCAAATGTACATAATAATTATACTACTGATTATAAAAAAAAAAAAAATAGCGGATGGAAAGAAAGGTTGATAATTGTTTACTTCATAAGGTGGGTTGACTTAGAAATAATTTAGGATTTGGAAGGAGATAAGGATTCTGCTTTACAAGTATTGATTTGAATAAAAATAGAATTTAAATTTAGTATGTAACCGAGTTGAAATTTAAAAAAAAATGATTTAATAGTAATTATTACGCTAAGAATATAATGTGATAAACTGAAATTAATCGTTGATAAAAATTGAAATTAAAATATTTAAATAGTTGTTCAAAAAATTTTTTTTTTCGTTTTGCTGATGGTGGCGATGTACCGTCTTCACAGGAGGAGCGGGGTTCTCTTCCGTTTGCTCCCCCTGTAGGTGGGTTGATTTTTGTTTTTATTGCTGCCCCATAATGTCGATATGGAAGTTGGTCAACTTTGATAATACCTTCGGCGGTCGATGTTGGTGTATGCTGGCAGTTCATGCTGGCAGTTGTGAAGTCCGTTTTTCGCCCCTTTACCTAAAACAAAAGTGTATTAACAAAAATGGTTTTGAAAAAGAGTTAGGTTAGTCGCATGCATGGTTAATTAAATGCTATTTACACGTTATTAAGCATTAGTAAAAACAATCTAACTGGTTAGTCAAGTTCTAAGTTATCTACACGTAGGGTAAGCGGTTTAGGTTCTGCAGGATTGAGAATGAGGCGTATTGCCTGTTGGAGCACTTCATACTCCGTCAAGGAAAAAGAATTCTTTTCAGCATTGTCGCAAGGTACAGAAGCGGTGGGCGGGGCTGCACTATTGGTAGCCGCGTCTGCCCATGTCAATGAGTTAGGTTGTAACTCAGTCTCAGTGGATACCTGGTTAGAGGTGGTCTCCTGTAGTTTAGGTATGTCCAGCGTGTGAACGCAGTCTTTGCTATGCAACGCGTAATTACCTGTAATTGGTTTTTTACACAAGTTGCATATAAAGTAAATGTGGTCATCATACAGTCTCGCGGAACCGTCTGTCGAGGGTTGCTGGTCATGGCACAACAGCATATGTGTGCGTCTATACTGTGTAGTAACGTCGTAATTACAATTACTACACCTAGTCCAGATGTTTTGAATTTCGTTCCGTTTACGTTTTTGTCGTAAAGGCTCAGCTTGGCTCGCTGCGTATTTATTACGGGTCTGTAGCAAAGCTGTTTAGGCGTCAGTCTTATACAAAAATCTTACGTATCCGTACCGATTTTTCGTTTTTTTCCCACAAATAATATGTGCGTAGTCTAATAACCCGAAAGGTCTAAATACAGAAGCTAAAGTTTGCATCGTGTCATTTTTTGTTACTAAACAAAAAAGTCGGTTAGGGTCAATGTTTTGAGAGTCAATTTTATCGTTAGGTGTAGATTTTACTACAGAAAAATGGTCGAAAAATTTTATTTGGAGTCTAGTATACTTATGGTTAACGTATTCTCGTGTCGTTATTTGTTGGGCAGGCCCTTGTCGTTCGAGATCTCGGATGATTTCCCAAAGGGTCTGGTCTTTGTTATTGGTCAATTGCAAGGTCTCATTTCTCGACACCCTGATGCGATGTTCATCTAGGAATAGAGACGTCAAAATTTATTCACCAATTGTCTACTACGGCTGTTTGTTTTATCCCTCGTACTGTCGTAACAGTGGTCGTAGTCTGGTCTTTGTCAGTGAAAGGTAAGATGTCACTTCCTAAACCCGCGGTTACGATTTCTAGATCATGGCAGGTTCCAGGTTGATAGCATTTTCTTGCCCGTGGTCTGTAGGTCCCAACGGAGCGTCTGCATTTAATAGTCTTGGCTGCCAACATCATAACTGCAAAACACAGCAGCACTCCCAAACTGTAACTTCCATACACGGTATGTTGGATTTCACTGTTGTCTAATTTATGCTGTGCGATTTCTTTTAGCTTATAAGAAATTTGTTGTACGTCACGATTGTTCCAGTTGTATTCATCCATGAGTTGCAGAATTGGAAATAAATCCTTAGGTTTCATAATATGGTCAGGAATACTTTTTGTCAATACATCTGTAATTTTCAGATATAGCTTAGGTTGATAGGTGTAAAACTCTGTACTTGTACGAGTTGTCATACCTCCTAGAGTCACTTGCGTAGTCCTACCAGTACAACCATCAGGTATCTGAATCTTCCCAGTCCCATTTAATCGTAGTATCTCTGTTGGTTACAGGTAATTCGAATAGTTGTTAGTTCGACTAAAGAGTACAACCATGCAGCTTCATTATGAAGATAACTCCATTGAGAGCTGGCTTCAGTCAGGTAGATTATAGTGCAGTGTCTAAAGTGATTTTCAGTAGGACACGTCAATAACAGAAGTTCATAACCTTTAGAAGTTGGAACGTCGAGTAATGGCAAATGAGTTTCACAAATCATCCCATAAGCATGGTTTGTACACTCATGTAAATAGTCATGGTCGAATTTTACATATTGTTTGTTTTTCTCATTTAGCGCTAAAAACGCATGAGTTGGCTGGATCTTCGCAAAACCGAGATGCTGGTCTTTCCATGATTGAGTAGTCAATAATGGGTACATACGGTACAGTACATACGGTTCTGTTTCAACCATAGGCAGGTATAACATTACTATTAGCCGGTTGTTATCGTAGACAGCATCTATTTTCGAGATCCTTGCTATTTCTTCAGGACTCACGTGTTTGGTAGGCATAGGTAAATCCCAATTACTCGAATCCAGGCTCATTTGGGCTAAGAGCTGGAACGTCAATAATTCGCAGGGTAGCTTCCCTTGTAATAAGGTTTTAACTAGTTCGATTAACTGCTTGAGAGCTTTTTGAGCTTGTTTATTAGCCATTGCTAAATGATTATAATGTGCAGTGAGACTTCGGAGGTAGGAGTCTCGTTGTTGCTCGGATCCGAGTGTTTAAATCGTCTTTTCCAAGTTTTTCAGCGCGTCAGCATGATTATTTGTGATATTCTCTAGACTTTTGAAATTTGCTGTGATTAAATAAGTCTTTTGATTTGTTAGTTTAATGATTTCTTTATTATTATTTAGCAACTTATCGATATTTTGGTGTACTTTTTCTATCTCATCTTCCGTGACTAGCCCGAAAAGTGTGTTGCTAACACTTTCAATGATACCTAGAGGCGTCATCGATCTTTTGATAGTCTCCTTCCAGGTCCGTTATTAAGTCTTCGACAGTGTGCTTTGCAATACTCACAATTTCATGAATTTCTGACATTTGTGAATCTGCATTTTTTTCTACAAACAACCAGTCTCCGGTATCAAACCAGTGGTCTTGAAGACTTTTCTCCAACTTCCTGGATTTGTTGGTGCAATCGTGCCTAATACGATGTTTGTCTGCAGCGGTAAGCTTAGTGATGCTTGCAGGTAACGTCACAGCAAGGTCATGTCGATTGTCTTGACCTTGACTGAGGTCATTTATTCCTGTTGATGACAAAACGGATTTTGGAATTATTTCTTCGTAGTCAGGCAAGTCTGAAATATTAACGCGGGAATCACTGGTGTTTATCTTGCACTCAGTGGATTGGTTTTTAGTGGGAGTAGTAGTTGTAAGTTCCAACTGACTACATTCACAGTTTATATCCATTCCTTCACCTGTATCACTTGGTTGCACAGCTTCCATTTGTATAACGCATGGGTTACTGATTTCCGTTGTTTTACTTTTTTCGACATTTTCCTGTGAACTGGTTGGTTCTCCAATTTCTGTGGTAGAGAAATCCCGTAGGCAAGTTTGTCTTGGATCTTTTATAGGAGGTCGATCATCGGTGTAAGAAGTGCTTGCCTCGCTTTCGGTGTCAGAGACGGCAGTAGTTTTTCTCTTGGTTAACCTCTTGCTTTTGGTAGAAGCTACACTGAGTTGGCTACTGCGATCACTTGATATGTCAGTAGCTGTCAGGCTACTCAGCATTTCTTTATTGGTCACAGCCTCACGAGCTTGACTCGCAAGTGTCTCCCGATACGCTGGTTTAGTTCGAGTGGCTGCTGGTTTTGTTACTCGCCCTTGGTGAACACCACTCGTTGTTTTTGGAGGCGTTACTTGCTTGGATCAGGTTCTCTAAGCTACTACGCTGTGCTCGAGTTCAGGTAATTTTCGTCTATTAAGGGGACCCGGTGGTCTCCCCCGTCTTTTTGGTGGCATAGGCAATTCTGGTTTGGAAACAGATGATTCGAGAGTGTGCGGAGGTTCGTCAGTTTCAGCAACTGTCAGTCCCTCTAAAGTTTTCTTGCCTTTCCTATCTAAGGTCAAAATTCTTAGCTTTGGCGACCGTTCATTAATTTCCTGCTCGGTCGGTATTTCGACTGGATTTCTCGACAAGGCGTCAGCATTGGTGTTTAATTTGCCGGGCTTGTATCTGAATTAATAAGTATAATCAGTGAATTTCATCATCCACCACATCAGTCTTTGACCTGGGTCTTTTCGGTTGTGCATCCAGTTTAAAGGTTCATGATCTGCATGAAGTATGAATTCCTTGCTTAGAAGGTAAGGTCTGAAATGGTGCATAGCATATAGTGCTGCTAGACATTTCTTGTCGGTGGTACAGTAATTCTTTTCTGCCTGATTCAGTGATCGCGACAGATATGCTACCGGATGGTCGAAACCATCCTTTTCCTGACTCAACACCGCTCCGATAGCATAGTCAGAAGCGTCGGTAGTTAAAGTAAAAGTCTTGTTAAAATCAGGAAAAATCAGTATTGGTTGCTTAATAAGATGTCCTTTTAGAGTTTGAAAACTTTGTTCCTAGGCCTCCCCCCACTCGAATATTGCGTCCTTTTTTAACAAGTTCGACAGAGGTCTGGCAATTTTAGAAAAGTCTTTTATGAATCGTCTATAATATCCGGCTAATCCTTGGAATTGTCGAATATTTTTAGGTGTTTTTGGCGTAGGAAATTCCTGAACTGCTTTGATTTTTCCAGGGTCAGGTTCAACCCCTCTTTCGCTGATTGTATGGTCTAAAAAAGTCACTTCTTTCCTTAAGAATTCCACTTTTTCCGGCTGGAGCGCAAGATTCGCTGCTCTAAGGCGTCCGAAAAACTTACGAGTCTTCCTTTCATGATCGTGTAAGTCCTTGAAGTAGATGACAGTGTCGTCTAAATATACTAACATCTCTGTATTTTGTAATTCTAACAATATTTTGTCAACCATACGTTGAAACGTTGTGGGAGCCCCTTTGAGGCCCTCGGGAAGACGTGTATACTGGTAATGTCCGCTGGGAGTGGTGAACGCACTCTTCCAATGATCGTCCTCATGTAAAGGTAGTTGTTGGTATCCATGAGCCAAGTCGAATACTGAGTAATAAACTGACCCTCCAAGTTAGTCCAAGATATCAGTTATGTTTAGCAATGGATAAGCATCTCCTATTGTCTTTTTATTAAGACTATGAAAGTCGATGACGATCCACTAACGCGGGTTTCCGTATTTGTCCGGTTTCTTAGGCACTATTACCACTGGAATGTTTGAAGGTGACCAAGATGGTTCTATAACCCCATCTTTAAGTTTCTTGGCTACTTCGTCCTTTATTACCTGTTTGTGAATAGGCGGATGCTTATACTGTTTAGTATTTATTGGAATGTCGTCAGTCATGGGTATTCTATGCTCAGTTAAATGAGTAACTGGTAGGGGATCTCCAGGTAGAAGAAATACATCATAATATTCAGTAAGTAATTTTTCTACATGTGCCATTTCTTCATGATTTAAATGGTCCAATGTCATGATGTCCATGAGCTTTTGCACTCGTTGGTAAGGGTTGGTGATACGCTCTTCATCAGTCTCGGTCATGGTATCTAAATAAAAATCAGGATCCACATATTCAAAAGGTAGGATCTCTCGAGGATTTATGTTTATTAAGGCATCCTCTTCACTGGTGTTTATGACAAGGATTCTACATTTTCCATTGTCATTGCTGACAAGTCCTTCTCCGAGAAACACCTGGTCATTACCTACGTCGATTCGAGGTAAATATCCTTCTTTCAAATGTGTGTTATTTAGATTTATCTCCAATACTTGTCTGCTTCTACTAGGAATGCAGTACTGGATTGCAGTTTCGTTCAAGGGATATACTGAAGTGTCTAGTTCGCCCAACGATAATTGGTCGATGGAACCTCCATGAGTAGCATCATCAGTATAATTGGTCTTATCTTGTTCTTGATCGAGAAAGGGAATGGGGTGCATGGTGTCTCCAGATATCATGAGCACGTGATTATAATAAGATATAACTGCATCTTCTTCCTTAAGGTAGCGTCTACCTATTAATCCATCCTGATCGATGGGAAATGATGGCCCTACTAGATGGAATTTCACTGGTCTTTTCCGTAGAGTGAGTCAGGTGGTACCATACGTTTTTATACATTCATTGGTAATACCGCTCAGTTCAGTACTTCGAGTCGGATCGTATGGTATGTCGTCACGTAAAGCAGTGCACTTTACCAAATTTACTGCTGCACCGTTATCAATCATGAAGGTCATCCAAGGTTGTCTACCTTCAGTCACATACAGTCTGATAGCAGTAGGCTCATCTAGTTCGTTATCGTTGTCAGTAACTCCCCTGTACATGGAAACTCGTTTGCAGTCTCGTTCATTAACATCACCTGTGTTGAGTTCTGCTGAGTCTTGGTTGCGACGAGCCAGCTACCAGTTTAAAGCAGGCTGATTATTGAATGCAGGTTGTCGTGGAGCTTCGGTCTGATTGGGAGGCATCCGGTTATAATTATTAGGTGATATATAGGTGTTATATCCCTGAACATACCCTTGTGGCCGCTGATAGTTGGTCGAAGGTCTCTGTTCTCCGGACCCATAAGGGTTGTATAGACGTGCATCCTGAGAAAACATTTGCTGTTGTTGTTGAGTATATTGCGGTCGAGGCGTATAGTGATTTTGATTAAACCTCTGCGGTGAGTTATTCACGCTATAATTTTGTGATATCTGTCTGACTTGAGGTTGATTGGTTCTTTGCACATTATAGTTTGTGCGTCCCTGCCTCTGTTGAAATCCAGGTGGCGTATTATTATTTACCATGGGTTGAGATGCGTAGTTCTCGCTTTGATGCCTATTTTGTCCATTATTCCAGTTGCTGTTTGGATTTCTTGGCTTCCAGTGATTTTAAGCCGAAAATTCGGTCTGCTCCCAGTTTACCTTGGGAATTTGTCCATGAAATTTATATCTGGTATCAGGCAATATTTTTGCCTCCATGCGAGTCTCTATTCGCACTGCATCCTTGTAGGCGTCAGCTAGAGTGGCGGGGTTTTTCCCACCCACTTGCACAGATATGTCAGCTGACAATCCTCTGATGAAGATGTCCTTTGCCGCATACTCTAAAGGTTTTATCATGTCGTCCAGGTTAGCATCGGTCACTCCTGGGATGTCGTCCTTTCGAACATTCTTGGCTCCACTGAGTAGAATGTTAAGTCTATCGTAAAAAGCTCCTACAGTCTCTCCCTGCTTCATCCTCATGTCATTAATCTTTGTTGTATAGTAAGTATACGTTTTGCCTGGTGCGAATCTAGTCTTCAAATGATTCACTAGGCTGTCAATGTTGGCAAATGAATGTCCATATGCGCAGTCTCTGGCATTCCCGCGCAACTTCGTTAGCACGGCCTTGACATACTGTCCTTCGCTTCCTGCAGGCACATATTTCTTTCCATTGCGAACATCTTGTATAAAGTCTTTTAAAGGCATATTATGTCCGTCAAAGCTGCGCAGGCCCTGCAAGGCATTATGTAAAGCGAAACTATTCGCCATAGCCGTCATCATCAGCATGGATAGGTCGGCTTGTCCGTCTCGTGGCTGAGCGTTTATCATTTCGTTTGACATTTCTACTTTCGGTCCGCGTTTCTTTCGTTACTAAGTCTTGCTAAATACCCCCAAATAATAAAAATAGACTTATTTTAGTGATTACCTACGGCAAACCTATCCTAGAATTAAACTTTCTAGCTATAGATTCAATTCGTAGAGTTTCGCACCTGAAGGAAAATTTACACAATTAGTGAATTCAAGTTTCTAATTTCTTAATTAAAAATCTGGCAAGTTGCCACGCATTCACACGTCCAGGTGCTGTATAATAGTTACTGTTTAAAAATGATAAATAAAAGCAAAACAATTAGTAAAGAAAAATTTTAAATTAAACAAAAATAAAGTAAATTTAAACATTTTTATTTTGTTTTTGGTAATTCCCTCAGTATGTTCAGAGCTGTATACATAGTATGTGCGCGTTTATCGACCCTACTTTCGAATCAGTCAATCCACCTCACTATGCGCGTTCAATGAACGTTTAGCAGCAAAAAGGATTCAGCAATTCAACAGCTATAGTTTCAGATTGAAAGCTTTGGAAATCATACTGACGTCCGAACTTAGACCGATCGAAGATCTAAAAATTAGAAATAATGTACACAATGCAATATTTCTTGTGGTTTTGGGAATATAGCGAGAATATATGGACCTTTAGTCAAAAGATGCGTATCGGTAGCTGCAGTACGCTAATAAGAGATTATTGTCTAGCAACAATCTCCAAACGCATTTGCATTGTAACCCGATGAAATCACGTTAAAGGAAGAAATTGGGAAGGATTTAGGATAAGGAAGAAACAGAATTTAAAAAGTTATTAATAGTTATCTAGAGCTATCCGTAGTATTACAAACGCTGTGGCGTGGTTGGTTTTTATTAAAATAATGATTAAGTTTTTCAGTTTCATGCGAATGTTTAAATTAAAGAAAATATTTACGACTGAAATGTAAATTTTTTTATGTTTTTATTATTGTTAATAATGTTTAGTCTATTTGAGTTTATTAGATTGAATAGGTAAAGAAAGAAAAGTTTTTAATTTTGGACGTTTTAGGTTTTCTTGATTTTTGAAAAGAAAGAGATTCTGAAGTAAAATTTTCTTTATAATGTATGTTTTCATTTATTATTTCTTAAAGGGGTTTTTACGTTCTTTTGTTTTAAGTATTTCACCGGAATGGAATTTGTAGTAACTATTTCTATTTTAAAATTTTGTTTGGGGTTCTATATGTTTTTTCTTAAAAAAAAATTATTTATTAAAAATTAATTGTATTTGGTTTTTATTAATATGATTTACGATTGTACAAATTGTGGAAAGATTTTTTTTTCGTTCTAATATTAAAATGAATGGTTCTTTTATCTTTTATTCCGTTATAACTCTAATATATTATTAATGAACTATTATAAAAGTAGTAAACATAATTAATTACAAAAGGTAAATGTGATCTTAAATACCATTGTGACAGCACAGAAACAATTCCTGTGTTACGGCATAAATGATACATAAATAAAAATTCAAGCAAGTTAAAAGAACAATATTTCATCAAAATTAAATTACTTGTAATAGAAAACGATGTTAATTTAAAAGTAAAAGGTTTTAAACATCATTCATTTAAATATTATAAAGCAGGGATGCTTTTATGCTTAGAGCGTACTGTGAACGCAGGCCAGCATGATGTCACGCTGCTTCAGACTCGAGCTGTTTCAACAGAGTACGCTAGCACATACAATGTATACTTCAACGTAGAGATTGAAATGTGCGTTATCGCGCGCACAGAGCTACAGTCTCACTGTCCGAGAGCAAGTACGTTTTACGCTTGCTTGATTTCAATCATAGATATTATTTTTAAATTTTAAAACATTGATGAGTTTCTTTATTTAACAATGACTATTTTATTCGAGTTAAATATTAATATAATTTATACTTTTTATTTTAGATGTAAAAAAAATTTTACCAAATTTGTAGGTTTTACATATTTCAGTACTTAAAAGTAATTTTAATTTCTATTAGTTTTTTTTAAATTATTATTGTTACATTCTACTTTAGTTATTTTTAAGTTTAATTTAGAACTTTGAGTTAAATTTATTTTTAAGTTTTTAATTATGTTCTGAGAATAATTTATCAAAGAAAATTTTAAAGTGTAAATGATAAATTTAAATTGATTAACTACTATGTTAACGTTATTGCTTTGTAAATTTATATTTTAATTAAACTTTGATCGGAATTTATTAATTGTTTTGAAAAATTTTAAATATAGTTTAATAAAATGATGAATTGTACACAGTGTTAAAATATTTCTCCACGGATTTTGAAAGTATATATATACAAAGAATGTTTTTGAAAATTTAAAAATAAGAACATTGTTCTTTTTTTTTTTTTTTTTTTTTTAAAGCTTTCATTTACTATTTTGGTTTTAGTTTTTCTTAAAAGTATTAAAATTTTATGGTGCTATTATGATATTTACCGGTTTAACTGCATCTGTTTAAACTTTCGAAAAATTTTGGAGTTTTAATCTATCTACGGCTTATTGCTTTTGAAATTCTGTTTAAGTGCGTGTTTTTGAAAACACAAAATGACTTACATTTAGAGTTTTTATGGCACTTTTAGAAAAAGGAAAGTTATTTTGTTGATTTTAAGTTATGGTAGTCTTTACTTAAAAAAAAAAAACGGGTCTATTGAAAACTAATATGTTAAGGAAAATATTAAACACAAGGTGTTTTTATTCGTTTTTGTTTAGAGATAACCTTAATAATATTAAGTGAATTAATAATAGTATATTACAACGTTGAGTATCAGCCTTTCACTTTTCTTTCTTTGTTTCTTTTTATTTAAAAGAATTTTAAACAATTTATTTTAGAAAATATTTACTGACAAAAATTTTATTTATATTCTCGATAATTAAATCGTTAAAATATTAAGTACTTTATTTCGTTTTACAATCAGCATTTCTTCTCACGCGCATGGTTGTTATAGTTAAAGATTTTATTTCAGTTTAACTGCTAGGATTAAGTTGAAGTTTATTCCGAGCAGTAACGATAATAAGCAAGCCGATATTTTAGCAGTCTCAAACTCGAGCTGTTGTTTTAAGAATCGGTTTTTGTCTGGCAAGTAATATTATACTTTAACGACTTGGAAATTTTTATTTCTTTATCGCGTATGCGTAGCGAGTTTGAAACCCATCGTGACATTTTATTACATTACGTTGATTCTAAAGAATTTTAATATTTTATTTTGGTATCATTTTAATTAATATTATTTATAAGCTGTTCAAATTTCCATTAAAATTGTAAATTCCTAAGATTCATAAATACCGAATTTTCGATGTATTATGCATGAAGTTTTTTTTTGTGATTTTACAAATTATTATATGGTAGAAAATTCGAATTTTATTATTTTTAGATATATTTATTTAAATTACCAATTTTGTTTTAATTTTTAATAAAGCGAGGTTAAATTGCTTGTGCTTTTCTCTTTTACCAAATTAAATCTTTAATTATTTTAGCCATTATTATAGTAATGTTTGTTAAGAAAAGTTTAAGCTTTTATTAAATTTGATTAAATTTGTTTTTTTTTAATTTAAATTTTACAAATTTCACAGAGTTCTGAACACCAGAAACGAAAGGACCCATCTTCCTCAATACTAGTGTGTCTTTATATATAAAAATGTGGGGAGATCAAAAACTTTTTCTTAAACTTGTTTTGACTTTAAGAATTTTAGTAATATTTCAAACGGATACATTGAAACTGCTTAAAACTCTATGCCTTCACACAGGGTACTCTATGCCTATTGTTTTACACTTATGAGTCTATGCTAACTACGCATTTTATACCTGCCTACCCACTACCTGTACTTTGTAATGCGGAGGCTCAAGGCCAACACTTATAAGGGTTAGTGCCCTTGCTAACACTCACAAATGCCAGATTTTACCTTTATATTTTAAAATATCTTATTTTATGATAATGTAATTTGTTAAAAATGGTTTTCAGTTATTCCCTCGGGAATAAGGGAAAATTCAATTTCAAAATAACTACAATAAGGTTTTACTGTTTTAATTGAAAGATCTTATTTAATCGTTAAAATTGATGCTATTAATTTTTTTCGAGAAAATCACATCTCTATATATTTTTTTCTTATTTGTGTTATTGTTAATAAAAAAAAAGAAACACAACAACTATAATAATTTGTAATTATCTGATTGTTTTATTACTGTTTAACATCAATATCTATAATTATTTAGAATGTACATCAGTTTATTAGTTAAGTTAATTAAAATTGTAAAAAAAAATTTTATAGGTTACTTAAAATATTTAAATAGAAATAAAATAAAAGAGAAATTTATTCAAAAACTATTATATGTAAAAGTTTTAAGATTTTTTTAAGTCATATTATTTAATCGTCATTACGACACGCTTGCGTTTGTACGTCTTCGGAACACATTGTATTTATCTCGAAGTTACATTTCTTGAGTTACATTTTATTATTTGCTGACTCGTGTGAGACCAACAACGATCAATTCTGAGTAGCCGGGATATTTATGTAAGGAGATATTCTTTTAAGCTTCAAACTCGAACTTGATATTTTTATTTTTTTACTCGACCGGATGTAACTGTATATTCGGCTACACGAAGCTACGTGAAAATACGTTATTGTTTAACGCACATGCACTGCATGACGCAGTGACATTCACGATAAGAAATTTTGGTTAATGTTCACACGGTTAACTGAAAAGAAAGTTTTCATAATTTGAATTATTTCCAATTTATTTAGCTTTGAATAAATTAAAAAAAAAAATTTTTTATCTTAATGAGTTACGATCTTTACTTTCATTAAAAGTTGATTATTTATATTCATTGATGAATTACTTATTATTCTTAATTATCAAGTTTTTATTCAAATTGCCTAAAGATTACTATATTGTTGAATTTTTTTTTTAGTTTTATGTTAAGGTTGAAACGAGAGAGTTTATTGATTTTTTTATTTGAGTATGTACAGGATTTGAACTTAGTTTTAATTAATCCAAATTTACTAATTTGATTTATCTTATTCTTAGAAATTTATGATTTGGCTTTTGAGAAAAGGAAAAGAAAATTCTAAAATGATTAAATTTTAACAATTTTTATGGAACATTGCTTAAATTTTATGGCAAGATTTTAAAATTCTGGTTACGATTGATTTTTATTTATTTTGTTTTATTTAACCCGCACAGGAAATTGTATTATTAAAGTTTTTGTTGGAATTAAACAATTTTGCAATTTTATTTTATTATTAAAATTTTATAAGTTTTATTATAAATTGTTATTCTTCCAAAACAAATCTTCTCCTTCCAGAAGGAAAGTTTTATTAGCTGTAGATATTATCTTCATTTTATGGTTTTGTTGAACTGTTTCAACCGTCTCTAAAAAGAAAATCTTTTTAAAAAAAAAATTTCTTTGAGAGTATAAATTTAGGATTTTCCTTGAACCCTCGCATCAAAAGCAGGTAAACTGATTTTCCTTCCAATCATTATTTTTATTCTTACCGCGCAACTAAAAATCTATTCATAAAAGTTATTATTTATTATCTATAACGCCTTGCATCTATGTAATTTTCTTTATATCGACACGAATTTTCGATTGTTTTATCTTTTCTCACCTTTCCCGTTTACAAAAAAAAATTATTTTATATTAACATCTCTTAATTCTGAATAATTTTCCCCAGCACGGAAAAATTGTATATTTAAACTAACTAAATTTTCGCTGAAATCGCTTTGAGTTTATATTCTTTTATGACTCTATGATTCTAAAAGAAAATATTCTTTAAATTATTTGTATCGGTGCATTTCTAAACCCTTGTTCCCTTGCGGAAACATCTCTTGATTCTTGCTTCAATTTCCTACTTTAGGAATAATTAAGCATTTTATAATAAAGGAATTTTGGAATCAACAATGATGATTCCTTCGCGAACACGGTTGGGCCAGATAAGAAAATTTCGTTTCTATATCATTTCGTTGCTAGTTTATTTCTTTTTATATATATTTTTTATGTAGGTCAGATCGCGTTGTTTAGCGCAGGTTAACGAACGTGTGGCAAATGATTTTATTTTTATTTAAGAAAATTGTTGTTAAGAATGATAAACAAAAAAGTTTTAATTTTTGCGATATTTTTCTTTTTTATTAATTCCATGGTCCATCTGAAAAATTTTTAGAACGAGGGGAGATTCCAATTCGTTCACTCCCCTTGGTTTTATCGTGGCCTATCTTGATCAGACTGTTGGTTTCGGCAAATACTAAGTGATGGGCCTACTCATCACTGTTCGAACCCTTCCGCAATAGCCGATATGGCTAGAATTGTGGATAAAAAAAAAGAAAAAGTACATTTTAATTAAACAGTATATATGTATATATATTATATTATTATATATATATGTATATTGAAATTTATTATTTTAGTAATTAGATAAGATACAGCGGGCTCGTGGGTTCGAGTCCCGGCCGCACCAAGAAAAGAAAATTGAAGCAACAATCAAGAAGTGTTTTTGTAAACCCAAGCAGAAAAGAAACTCATAATACGGCCATAAATTTGATTTTTCGATGGAACACGCTTATTCTTACTATTCTTTTTTATATGCAAAATTGCATATAAACATATATTACTTTTAAATACATTGACATATGAGTAAACCCTCCATACCCTTGGTTTCCCTTAATACACCGGGAAAAAAATCACCAAATCAATGAAATGATACAATCATAAAAAAAAATCTAATCGATTTAAATAATCATTTAATCGATCTGATAAAGAAATTAATTAATACACCCTGGTAGAAAATTAAGGATAAGATATGCTCAGATAACTAACTGTTGGCTATATCTCGTCGCTACGCAGTCGCGATAAGTGACCGATAAATACACGATAATATATTAAAGATTACAGAGTTGATATAAAATATAATCACTAAAATAATTAAAATTTTTTTCTTCTGATTCAAAATAAATTATAAATATTATAATATTCATTATTACAATTCATATGAGTTGTAAATAATTTTGCAATTAAAATCGTTTATAGAAAGCGAATCTGTATATATACATGCTGCCCGCGATGGCGCCTGTTTGTACAATCGTAAAATATATCCTATAGTTGTGAATACTGAATGTTAGCTGCGCGCGCATCACTCGACGCTTCGTCTTCTATAAGTATCTATCTTCATCACTATATGTGCAGGTTAGATTGACTTGACTTAACTTTAAAATTATTAAAGATGCATATACTGTTATTGTAATAGTGTCAACATTTTCTGTTCTTTATTGTATAACTTAAATTTATTTGCGAACATATACAGTATGATTATGAATAAAATATCCATGTAAAATCAGTGAGTGCGAAGTGCGAGTGAGCGAGTGCATATGTAAACTTAGTGTGAGAGAATACACTGTAAAAGAAAATGGCGAGAAATCACGTCGTTGGTCGACGATTTCAATGCGACCATGCACCGTCGATGTTATTTAACATTGTTGAAGCGCAAAATCTAACTGATTTAATCTAAAAAATCTTGTGTTCAGTTTACGTGAAATTACGCAAAGCACGTTAAAATGTCGCCGTTGAACGAAGTTAAATAACCTCGACGGTGCATGGTCGCATTGAAATCGTCGACCAACAACGTGATTTTCTGCTATTTTTTTTCAGTGTAAGACTGTCCGTTTAGGAACTGAAAAGGAAACAAGGAGTGAACAGCCTTTCTCTTTCTCACTAACTGTGTTCCCATATGCGTGCTCACTCACACTTTGTAATATGCTGTTTATGAATATAGTATAATTCAACATTGACCATATCCTCCCGATACCATCGCGATAATTCGTTAAGAGTAATGGAGGTTTATCGCGATATCTAAAAGCATATGATCGCGACTGCCCATAAAATACGGGATGATATACTGAAAATATGCTCAACTTTCTACCAGGGCAACTAAATATTTAGTTGGAACATAAATAATAAAATATTTAATTGCTTAGATAATAATTAATTCAATTAATCACCGATTTCATAGACGCAATATAATTAAATAATAAAAGTAATAAAATAATTTTATAGGCATTTCATTGATCAGTGACACAATTTAGTATAAGTCATACACCATTTAACTGAAACAATGAAACATCCTTTTGCTACTATTCAAAATCTACTGAGTGAATAAAACAATAATCTTGACATTATTAAATACTTCATTAACACAACTAAATACATCACTGAACAGTAAAGCAACTTAACAGAGGTGATACAATAATCAATCAAATCAATGCAATATATTCTTCTTTCAATCAAAACTTGATAAAAATAATAGAATAAATACGTTAGAATTAGTAAACACTTCATTAAGATAATCAAATATACCATTAAACATCAAAGTAATTTAGCAGAAATATTATAATATCCAATTAAATCAGCGAAATATATTTTTGTATCAATAATCTTATCGTAGGAACAAAAATTGTTGTATAAGTGCCAAAAAATGTCTATAAGAATAAAAAACGTAAATAGTAAGTAAGAGTATCCGTAATATTAAAATGAATCAATTTAATAAAATATAAAAATAAACTTTTAGTTTTGAACTATTATCAACTAAATATTTCACTGGGATAATTCAATATTTCAGTAATATAAAAAATTATTATATTAATATAATGAAATGTTTAATAAAAGAATCTAATGAAGTAATTACAACAAATATAATTTTGTTTATCTAATCAAATATTTAATTGGTCTAATTAATTAATTATTTTAATCCGAACATTTAATCAAATATTTAACTAAAATTAATAAATCTTTAATCAAGTCACTTGCTTATTTCGTTAATAGCATCTAACATTTTGTTCAGCTAACGAGACATTTCATTAATTTGATTAATCATTTAATTCATAATATTTATCCCTTCAATAATCAATAAAATATTCAATTGCGACATCATGATTAAATTGTTTAACCGTTTCAATCAAATTCTCACTGAACTAGAAAGTTTTATCACTTTGTCTTTCTATACACATTTTTCTCTTTCTCGAAAGGTCGCGGTTCGCGTTGTTAAACAGTTCTCTATGTAGAACCGTCAACATCTTATATGCATAAATGATTGAGACCCTAGCAAGATATTTTGTCAAAATCTCGGTCATTTCTTTGACCTGACGGCTCCACGTGCGGGCGCCAGTGTAAAGAGGCGGGAATTTTCCTCTAGGAGTTTTGCCTCCCAGAAGATAATCCCGCCGTCAATAACGTATTTTTATTTTAGAGAGACATAAAGATTAGGCTAAAATATTATTTTATAAGAATTACTGTACTAATTAAATTTCAAAACAACCTCTTTATGAAATTTTCTCTTTATTTTCTGGATTATTTAAAATACAATTATAAATAGAATTTACGATAAAGTATTGACAAAACAGTAAATGATTGAAAATTTCCACTGATTTAAATTAAAACTATACATTTAAGTCAATAGAAAAAAAGTGCTGAGAAAATTTTCGGATTTGACACTTCACCAGTTCCGAAGTTCTATATCTTGAACAATATTTCGTTAATATATCTTTGTACGCATATTTATTACAGATTCAATCAGCTGATGTTTATAGATGTTATTATGCAAATTAGAATTTTGACTAGGTTACTGTAACGGCTTTGTAACGGCCAATGACAATCAAACACTTAATTACTATTGTTCATATATTTTATGGAGTTCTATTCATCAGTTAAGTAATAAACGATTGAATTAATTTGTGAATAAAAGTTCCTTATATTCATTTCATATCATATTTAACAAGAATATAGACACCAAATTAATGTGCTATACCCTATGTAATTCATCGTAAAAATTAAATTGAATTATATTGTCTTTCTTTATTTATGACAAAAGTAAAATGGAAATTTTATTTTAGTGAGACATAAAAATAACTAGTATATCATTGTATAAGAATTACTGTTCTAATGTTTTATATTAAAATTGTAGTACTTATCTTAAGAAATATACATGCCGGCCGGCGGGCACTGCATTGCCGGCTTTCCTGGACTTTCCAGCCAGCTCCCTGGCTGCACAAAATACTACTCTGTATTCCATGCGCGCACTAGATTACCCAACACAATACCCGGCAAACGAAAACCCAGTTTAAACACGATTTTTAAATAAAAATAAATTATAATAGTCCCCAAAGAAAAGTTCTTATGCACTTGGCACTATAAAAGTGAATATAAGAAGAAGAACTAACTCGAAAATAAAATATTGCGAATTTGAAGTTAGTGGCTACAGCCTCGTGGGCTGCAGCACACACGTTCTGCCCTTAGGCCTGGTCGCGCGCATCTCTCTTCAAGCTAGGCCCGTCGTTAACACTAGCACCGTCAGGCCAACTTCAAACAAAGCAACTGGTAGTGGGAGGAGATGCAAGAAAAAGAGAAATAGCTCTCTTCCTCCTTCTCGCACTCCCTTGTCCAGTGCATTGGAAATCATGAGTTTCCACTCTCAATGCAGAAAAGTAGAGAGAGTGGAGACTGCGACGATCTCCGTCAACGGTTAAGCTGTTGAATTCCCAGAACTCGATAAGAAAGTGAAAAGAAAGTAACCTTGACACTTTTAAGACCTCTTTCTTTTCACTATGGGAATAAATGATTAAAAATTTTTTGAAAAATCAAAAATATTTTCTCAAGATAAAAAAAAATTAAGTGAAAAATTCTGTCACTTAACAAATTTGTTGTAAAACTATCCGTGTAAAAACCCGCGGTGAAAGACATGAATGCAGAATTGTATTTTGTGACATTTGTAACAAACGGCTACCGATCAACCACTTTTGCTATATTCAGCCTATAGAACAAGGTAATGAAAGATCTAAAATATTATATTTATTTTATGATTTTGAAACACAACAAACTCTTTCTGTGTTAGGTGATGAAAATAAAAAAATACATGTACCTAAACTGTGTGTTGTACAGCAGATTTGTAGTTTTTGTCTAGAGGATACTAATATATCAAATATGTGTGAAGAATGTGGTATTCGTGAATTCGTATTTCAAAAAGATCCAGTAAAACAATTTGTAGGGTTAGCTCTATCACGACGTGAAAAGTTTAAAAAAGTTATTCGTATAGCACATGATTCGCAAGGATTTAATTATCAATTTGTATTCAAGTACATCGTAGAAAACCATTGTTTACGGGAGAAACCAACGGTGATTTTTAACGGTTCCAAAATAATTCTGATGCAAATTTCAAGCGTTAAAATTACCGATAGTCTAAATTGTTTTCATATGCCACCATGTGATTTCCCAAAAGCTTACGAGCTGTCAGATACAGAAAAAGGGACTTTTTCACGTTTATTTAACACAGAAGAAAATTAATTATATATCGGACCTTTACCGAGCCTAGATATATACGGTGTCGATGGTATGAACAGTAAGGAAAGATAAAAATTTATAAAATAGTATATTAACCAGTCAGATACAGGATACATATTTAATTTCCAAGAAAAGATCGTAAAATATTGTAAACAAGATGTTAAAATACTAATAGAGGCATGTTTAGAATTTCGAAAAAATTTCATGAAGTTTAATGTAGACCCATTCGAGGAGTATACAACCATAGCTTCATCGTGTATGCGTGTTTACAGAAAAAAGTTTTCAAGAAAAAATCAAATAGCTATTATACCTGTGAGAGGGTACAGAATGGCTGATAATCAATCTATCAAAGCTACACAATGGCTTTATTGGATGAAACAAAAGATTCTACAGTGTTGAATTGAGCATGAAGGGCAGGGACGGGAGCGGAGACTCATTGAAGGTGTTCTTGTTGATGGATACGCTCGACCACGAGAAAATGAGGATAATAATGGTTCAGTTCTTCAATTTTACGGGTGCTACTGACATGGATGTCCACGATATTACAGAATAAATAGAAATGAAACATTATCATCAGGCGAATCACTTGACGACAGATACTAAAGAACATGTGCTATATCCTTAAAAATTAAAATAGGCAATTATAAACTCATTGAAATATGGGGTTGTAAATTTGAGAAGGAAATTTCACGTAACCAAGAATTGAGAGAATATATAGATGAGAATGTCCATCTTGTTTATCGTAATCCGTTGAACTGTGATGCGTTTTTCGGCGGTAGACCTGATAACACGGTAAAATTATACGAACGCGAGGGTAATGAAAAAATTAAATACGTTAATGTATGTTTATTATACCCATACATTTGCAAACGAGGTAAATATCCTGTGGGCCATGATACGTTATATGTGGGTAATGAAACTCAAACTCTCCTAGGAAATAACAACGACATCAGCAACGTTGAAGGTCTTATCATGTGTGATGTACTCCCACCTAGAAATTTGTATCACCTTGTTTTACGAGTTGGAATGCATGAAAAATTAATTTATCCTCTTTACCGTACGTGCTGCGAGCAAATGATTCAAACGGATTATATCGATAATACGATAAATCAGGTATTACACGGAACATGGATATCAGAAGAGCTTAAAAAAACTGTAGAAATAAAATACGTGATTCAAAACGTTGAGAAAATATGGCAATGTGAGATGGTACAATATAACTCTGTGACGCTAACAGGTGGTATTTTTACCGAGTACATTGATGAATTCTTTAAGCGAAAAACCGAAGCTTCTGGCTACCCGTCGAAATGTATTACCGAAGATCATAAGGACCGTTATATAGAGAACTTTGAACGTGAAGAGGGTATTTGTCTAAGTAAAACTGATATAAATTTTAATGCGGGTTTGAGGTCGGTAACTAAACTATGTTCAAACTTGTTATGTGGGAAGCTCGCGCAACGAAAGAATATGGCTAAAACAGAGGTCAAGCCAGCAAGATTGACAGAACTACTTATCAATGCTGAAGTGATTGTAAACAGTATCATCCCAGTCAAAGATCAGGTATTGTACGTGAATTGATAGTATCAGGATAAAACTCTCTCTTGCAGTGACGCACGACAAGTTTTGTAATTGCAGCTTTCGCAACAGCACAAGCTCGGCTTAAACTTTTTGATTATTCGAACAAACTAGGATCGTGTGCACTGTACTACGACACAGACTCAGTTTTCTATGTCAGTAAGAACGACGATCACGATTTGCCGATTAGTACACTGCTTGACGAACTTACTGATGAATTAGCGGAGAAAGGTGTTAATACATACATATCATCTTTTGCCTCTGATAGTCCAAAATTTTACGCATACAAGTGTAATTTTCCAGATGGTTCTGAACAAACAGTATGTAAAATTAAAGGTATTAGACTAAATCATTCAAATAGTCGAAAAGTTAATTTTGAAAGTATACGCGAGTTAATATCGGGTAACACGGACAAAATGATTGTATCTTCACCGGCAATAAGAAGGATAGATTTTCACAAAGTATTATTACTTACAGAGACAAAAACTTGTAAGACCGTATGTGGTAAAAGAAGATTTGTCGGGTTAAAAAAAAGCTAGCCGTACGAATACAGGTACGAATAACGACTGAACTTCACATCGCCTGAGTAGGTATACAGTGATAAGAATGCATACGCAGAATGGTTTCATATTCAAAGCGCTCGCGAGACCATGAGTGGTAGGAGAGAGAGGTGATATTGTAGTGTTGGGGGGGGATGAGCTCGTCTCTAACGCCCTCACAGCTGTGCGAGAAAGCTGCGCATGTGCTTGAAAAGCTTGCTGTTCTGGAGCGCTCGCAAGTGGTGTGTGTTAATATTACGACAGTGTGAGGATGAGCTCTTCTCCAACACTCTCACGGATACGCGAGCGACCGCGCAAGGGATCCCACCGCGACTACAAGATTGTAGTAGACTCCAGAAAAACTTTGGCTTTGTCAGCAGACAGCTCTTGTAATATGAAAAAGTAAAGTGTAAGGTTTGATCCTCACCCACCAAGTATTCGTATATTACACATGTGGAATTACGCCAGTCGTGCTGCGCGGTGCGGCGAGTTGGAACAAGCGGCACGAGATCGGGTACAGTTTAAATGGCGGATTAAGAGGGTTAGTAAGATTATCGAAGCTGTGTTGTTGAAAAAGTACATGAATTTTACAAAGTCATAAACTATAACTATCAGAGTTTTTGTTGGAACGTTTAGTGTGCTAACAATTTCAGTGAAGAATAGTAGTGGTTATAGTAATAAGTCATAGATATTAGATGAAAACACCCGTAGACATCTATGCTTTGTGGACCTACTAGTTGTGGGACAACAGTGTTTGTAAAAAAATTTCTAAAATACATCGATCGTATAAGTGACACACATTTCAATCGCATGATCGTTTACTATGCTGAATGGCAGGCAGGTTACAAAGAGCTTGGAAAACGAATAGAATTTCGTAAGGGGCTTCCTCAAAATACCGACTGTGCTGCTGACTCACGCCCAAAGTTATTAATATTGGTTAATCCGATGCGTGAATCATCCTTGAGTAACGCCATTTTCAACTTATTCACAAAAGGAAGCCATCATAATAACCTTAGGGTCATATTTACTACACAGAATATATTTCATCAAGGTAAAGGCCAACGAGACATTTCGTTTAACGCGCAATACATGATCGTGTTTAGAAATTTACGCGATCGTACACAAATACAACATCTTTTGCGCCAACCTTGTCCTGAAGATCCGCGATTCTTTCAATAAGCGTACTGGGACGCCAGCCATCTTGCGGCCTTTTGGATACTTTTTTCTTGATTTGAAACCAAATACTCCAGATAATTGTCGTTGTCGTGCATGTATCTTCCCCGATGACGAATATCAATACGTTTACATACCTCGAAAGCAGTTGAAAGGCGCTGATTCGAGTAATCACCTTCCAGTCGTATCTTTGTAATGGAGCGGAAAACTAGAAGTCTCATCATGCAAAAGCATACAGATATTTTAAGAGCGCTTTACCATTTCAACAGAGAGCAACGTGCTGCTGTGCTCCGTAAGGCCAACCCCATATTGGTCAGATATATTTGTGAGTGTGCTCTCAACGTGCTGTGCGGTAACGTTCCTTTCAACAGAACGCCCAAAACTCGATTACGTAAACACGTGGACATTCTTAGACGATTGGCCAGTCCTCGAAAGAATCTAGCTACAAAAAAGAAAATTATCGTACAGCACAGCAGGTTCTTGAAAATATTGCCAGCACCGCTCATTGGTACAGTATTGTCAAGTCTTATATCAAAACTTAAAAAAATGGAACACACCAAAAAAATGATTTTGTTACCACAAGAGAGTGTGGAACGCTTACAACAAAAACTTTTCACCAACGCTGGGTTAAAGTCAGTGCAAACATCAGGAACTGCTGTTAGCAAGCTGGATGCCGAGATGAGCGATATCTTGAATTCTATGGATGATATTAGCGAGCGGGATAAATGGCGATGATATTCTCAAGCATTACAACGTTATCTACATTTTGAAGATATTAGTAACAAGAAGACAGAAACTACAAAGAGAGACGATGATATTATCATCGTTGATAATATGCAAGATGCTGATATTATCAATGATGATAATAATGATGATACTGAGGCAGAGTCAAAACGAGTCGTCAAAGAATTAGAAGATCGTGTAGATGCATGAATTGTGGAAAGTGTACCTTTAAGATACCGGTCCAATGTAGCGGATCTTTTACAACATTTACGAGGCACAGGCATCGTCACTTGAGATAGTAATGGTGCAACATGTATAGATGGCATTCCTATCGGTGGTGCAAATATTATCGACTTGGTTAACGATGCTATGAGGGAAAGACAACGCGTGAATCCGGCAGGTGCTCGTCAGTTTGCTCTGGCACTTCGACGTATCGTGACGCCTCGGCTTTTTATTGGTAACGGTCGTGTGTTATAGATAATCGACGAGGCAAGGGCGTAGAAAGAGAAAGAGAAGAAAGAAAGTCGACAGATCACTGAAATCAGAGGAAACATGGAGTCGCCTGGGCACGAAATTCTAAAAGTAGAGAAAGACGATGAAGGGGAAAAGTCTGTTCTAGATTCTATGATTTATTTAATGCCTTTTGAAATACATGTAACAGAATACAAATTTTGTGGACCCGGAACAAAACTGGCTGATTGTCTTAAACGTGGTGACGTTGGTATGCCAGTAAAAAGTCAACAGATCGTCGTCGAGCTGACCAAACACTAGCAGAGAAAGCCTTTTCTCGGATGCTTGGCAGTGAAACCCCACTCGATGAACGTACAGTTGCAATGATGACTGCTTGTTGTATGGTTAGCAAAATTACTTATGAAAATTTTTTTCGTGTATTAAGAAGGCTATAAAATACAGGTATAAGAAAATAAAGAAGACGAAAGCGTGTATGATTCCGATAAAGAAGCAAGCAAAAGGAAAAAAACAAGAATAATGCAGAAACAATTAAGTAAGCTTTATTTTGGTCCACCAAGACCAGAAGCATATGCGAGGGCTGATAAAATTATAACCTCTGTACGAAAGAGATATCCAGCTCGAAAAGTAATCGACTGGCTCGAAGGTCAGGATGTTTACAATCTGCACAGACCTGTACGTCACAGGTTCCCTAGACGTCATTACAATGTTCGAAATTGTGATGACGTCTGGGAGGCATATTTAATGGATATGAGAGCGGTCAAGACTTATAACGATAACTACACTTATATCCTCGTTGTCATCGACGTTTCGAGTAAATACGCATGGGCTTTACCACTCATGGATAAAACTTCAAAAAGTGTTGCCAAAGCATTTGAAAATATTTTGAAAAACAGTGCTAATCGAAAACCCGTGATTTTTTAAACGGATAAGAGAAAAGAATTCCTAGGAAAGGAACTGCAAGAAGTGTTGAAGAAAAATGAAAGGATCCCGCACAAAATGATAGGATTTTGGACTTCAGCAGAATTGTCTAAAATTTGTGTATGTTGCAGTTTATAACTTCATAATTGAATGTCCTCATGGGCACAAGACAAAAAAATGAACAGATTTTTCAAAATTAAGGTTGGAAGATCCTGAAATGCTTTTATGAGAAGAAGTCGATGCTCTATTACTCCGACACAAAGATATACGTCAGTGTGTGCGTGCGTGTGAGTGTGCGTGACTGTTCCTGTGTGTGTTTGTGCGTGTGTGTAAGTTTATGTGTATGTGTGGTTTATTGGTGGTTTCATAATTCTGTACGTACATGCATGTATACTTTTATATAACTGCGTATGAAAAAAATATTTCATATCACCGTAAGCATTAGCGTGATCCAATGTGCACCACGAGGAGGTTGCTGAATCGAATTTAACACATCATTTGGCCCTGAAAAAGATCAATTTAAATAATTCAGATTTCTAATGTATCACATAATTTATGCGTTAACAAAATAAATAAGTAGGTAGAATGTTTCTTCAATCTAAACAATCTCTATGTTTTCATTTTCTGGTATGGGTCTGTTTCCAGCATCTGAAACATAATCTAAAATAGATGTTGCAGAATATCTGATATTCGCTTCGTGGCGGACATATCCTAAATACCATAGTGCACTAGCAACATGCGCACATGTTCCAAGCGTTCTTGCACCAGACTTACAGGTCAGTAGTATCTGGTTATCGGAGGATCTTTATTGTCATTATTATTAGTGTAAGATATCCATAACTGATATCTAGTTAGATTCCGATGTTTTGAATATATTCTGAGTCTTACTAAGTTTGGCTCTAATCTATTTCGATCATACTTGATGACCTCATTAGCCTCTTTTTGGCATTTATCTTGTATATATCCTTAAATCTTAAATATAGACTATATCTTAAATATAGACTTTAAGTGTCCATTGCGAGATTTAACCATCCATTTTGATTTAGTTATCAATCTAGGATAGTTGGCACTCTCGATGGAGAATTGACGCTTATTTCGTTGTAAAAATGCTGGCATATGATAATAAATTCTGATTTCTTCTAGAAAATCGGTAGCATCCCGGTATCCTCGATCGACAAGAACAATATCGCCTTCTTCAAACCATGCTCGCATCCCCTCTACGTCATCATTAAATTCTTTAAGAAGCATAGCTGCATCGTTATTCTGTGCATCGGAGAAATACGGGCCTTGTATAGCTAGTATATATTCATCTGGTGCTACTAATAAGGCTGGTTTTAAAAGATGATATCCTTTATGCCTACAAAATGTATGACGGAGAACACTTGATATGATTATTTGTGTAAGACCTCAACCCTTGCAAAAAAGCGCTAATTCTTCACCTTTTAGATTATAAGGTCTATTAAAAGACTCTAATCCACTAATAAAAATATCTAAAATGTGACCATTTTCATTTAAATGGTGAGTGCACGTTCTCGTGAATTCGGGAATAAAAATATTTAATTTAACGAAAATGTCTACTCGAGTCTGTAATGATAATCTATGAAGATCATTGTGGGCTCTGCAAAGAAAACAGAAGTTTCCTGAAACGCCTCTTAAAACCTTTAAACGTATGCAGTTAGGATCCTGTTCCAAAAGTCTTATTTCATTTATTATAATAATGTTGCATTGGTAACGAATGCGAGTACCATCATTAGACTCTAGAGGTTGATTATTGGCCTCTTCTTGTCTAAGTATAGCTATTTCACGTTTGTGAACATTGTTTTGACCATTGATTTTGCACATCTGAGCCGGTGCTGCTTGTCTGTTACATATGTAACAAGGAACTCTATTTCTTTACGCCATTGCTAAGCGTTGTTTAGTACGAAAATGAAATAAACAGATATTTGAAAGATGTTAAACAATTCAAATGCGTGTTAATACATTAAATGATCAAAGCGTGTTTCCTGTCACCGTTTGTAAAAAATAGATACTTGTTTCTACAAACTGATTACTAAATAACAGTAGTGATTTTAGAATACTTAAATCTCACTACTTATATACTTATACAGTACGTCCTGCACAATGATTGCAATTGTACGTATATTTTTCAATTTTTATTTTTACACAGTAGCTATTACGAGCAAAGTGAGAAAAATGAAGAAATATATTCAGTACTGACAGTGTCAAGTGATGTTCCCACATAGCACCGAAGCTTCCGGAAAGCTTCCAAGAAGCTTCCATAAAAGGTTCGGAAACTTCCCGGAAGCTTCCATGTAAGCTTCCTGGAAGCGTAAAATGTCCCGCGCACTTTTCTTTTAGAAAGATTCAATGGAAGCTTCCAGGAAACTTCCATGGAAGAAATCAGTAAGCTTCCATGGAAGCTAGCACTAAGGTCTTTTTGAATCTTACAAGAAGCTTCCAGGGAAGATTGCCGTAAGGTTCCAAAAGTACTTCATGGAAGCTTTCACGGAATAATGCAAGAAGCTTACATGCAAGCTGCCGTATAAGCTTTCATTAAAGCTTCCTGGAAGCGTAAAATGTCCCGCGCACTTTTCTTTCAGAAAGATTCAATGGAAGATTCCAGGAAGCTTCCGTGGTAGAAATCAGTAAGTGTGATAAACACATATTTACTTACAACATACTATTTTATATATTATTATATCATATTTATGCGTCAATACATATTCACATACATTAGGATTTACGTATAATTATAAAGACGCATTTACATTTTTAAGGCAGGCGCTGTGGGTACATACTCAAAACCGCCAACGTTCGACTTATATAGTAAGTGTGGTATCATCTCACCGCTTAGGGACGAAACGCCCATTCAACGCGTATCCTCTTGCAGGCGTAACTGCAAATCGAAGATGACGGACTTGTAAGATATCTGTTGGTAGTTTAATTCCCCACTAAACATATTATTTTTTTTTCTTTATGAATTACATTGTACATGCATATATTTCACTATTTTTTTTTTAATTTAAATATTTTTTATGTATACAGATAAATGTATATGTACATGTACTTACGTATAATTCACACACAAACATTTTCATGCTATATGAAGTCGAAAAATTCATTTTACATAGATTTTAAAATAAATTTATTCAGAAAAACCTAAATAAATAATACAATACTCTTTCTTAAAACTTTATTAAATTAAGGTAGTTCTATTGGTTTTTCACTTTTCTATAGAATTTTTTGAAATTGAAATATGTTGTAAATTAAGATTTACGCTTTACAATGGTATTTTGATTTGGGTGGATATCCACCTTTATCTTTTAGATATTTTAGTTTAAACTTTGCTGAATTTAACATGAAAGTATATGGGCGAAGCGCTTGAAACGTAACATTTTATAAGATTGTGTAAAAAGTTTTCTATAGATTTTAAAGAAATTGAAATATATTATACTTCAGATCTCAAGGATTAAAATGGTACCTTGTAGATTACGGCAATCGACCCTAAATTCCGAAATAAAAGGAAAATAATGTCCTTACTCTATATTAATTTACACATAAACATGCTGTCTTACGATTCGCATTGTGTATACTTACAGAATCTGCGCACAAACATATTTTTGAATTATTGTGCAAACACAGAACTCAACCAATTTCTCTTTCGTATAGTGTGAATTTGTAAGAAACATATTACTTCACAATGAGAACCACTGGACCAATAGAACTACCTTAAAGACTTTTCTTTAAAAAAGCAACAAGATGTTTCGTGTGCTTATTTACTAACTTAAATTAATATTAAAAGAAATTTTTAATCTGCAGTTATACAATTATAAAAATTTTTAATCATTTAATTTGTAATCTGTTTTATTCGTATTCCTATAATAATCCGATATTAATTTTTTATATTAAAAAGAATATCTTTATATATTAATTTAACAAAAAAAGATTATATTTTTAATTTATAAAATTAATGGGGGATTATTATATAAATACGGAAAAAGCAGATTACAAATTAAATGAATTAATTTTTATAACTATGTAGCTTTGGGTAGAAATTTCTTATCACTATTAATTTTTCGTTGGTAAAAGAACACAAAATATTATGCTTTTTTGAGAAAAAATCTTTTATTTGATAAAATTCATGTATTCAAAACATTGTAAAGATATTTAGACTTTGTAATGAATTTATTTAATTTATAAAATTTTATTAAACTAACGACTTTCTCTTAAAAAATAACATATTTTTTTGTGTTCTTTTTTATTAATTAAAATCAGTAACAATAAAAATTCTTTATCGAAAGTTATACACAATTATAAAAAATTTTCAATCATTTAAAATGTAATATGTTTTACTTCATATTTAAATAATCTGTCATAAATTTTGTAAATTAAAAAGAATATAATACATTAATTTAATAGAAAAAAAAACAATATTTTTAATCTATAAAATTAAATTAATGTAAGGCAGACACTACACCTGTACTCATAAATATTACCTGATTTTTCATATTATTGTAAAATTTAAAAAAAAGAAATACATTATGTTATAGCAAAGAAGATAGACGCTTATAGAAGGATACTTCTGGGTTAAATTTTTCGTCCGTAACGCTGGGTAACAATTCAACATTGTTTGTATATCTATACATATGAAAAATATGATATGTATAGATATAAAAATACATGGGATCTAGTGGCGCCCTCAGTAGCTGGGTAACTCATTTTTGGCAGAAATTTCCCATTTAAGAGTACGCTTCTATAAGCGTCTATATTCGTTGGTGATAGTATGTACCATGAAGATTATTCTATTAAATTTTTGAATCAATTCATTTATCAGTTATTTAAAATGTTGGAGCACAATGATATATATTAAAATTGTTCGATTTTGTACCAGGAATACAAAATTCTCATAAACAAACGAATAGATTTATTTAAAAATTCAACTGAATAATTTTCATGATATTTACTACAAGCTAATGTATTTTTTTTTTGGAAACTTTGCAATAACTTTTCGTGAACATTAATATATCCTCCCTGTACTATTCTGTGAAAGACTGCAGGAAGTTTGAATAAAATCTTCCGCAAAATGTTACTGCAAGCTTCCTGCAAGATGTAAAGTAATCTTCCAAATAACATTCGGATATAACTTTTCGGAAGCTTACTGGAAGCTATTTCGTAATGTTTCATTTAGCCCTCATGGAATATTACATGTTAGCTTCCCTGAATCTTCCGTAAAACTTACATGAAACATTCCAATGGAAGCTTCCCGAAACTTTCATTTAGCTTCCGGGAAGCTTACAGGGAATCTTCTAGAAAAGTTACTGGTAATCTTTCGTGATCATTGAAATATTCTTCCTGTAACATTCCGTGGAAAGCTGCAGGAAGTTTGAATGGAATCTTTCACAAAATATTACTGGAAGCTTCCTGCAAGATATAACGCAATCTTCCAAATAACGTTTCTGTAATATTGCATGTAATCTTTCCGGAATCTTACTGGAAGCTATTTTGTAATGTTCCATTTAGCCCTCATAAAATATTGCATGTTAGCTTCCCTGAACCTTCCGTAAAGCTTACATGAAAGATTCCAATGAAAGATTCCCGAAACTTTCATTTAGCTTCGGGGAAGCTTACAGGGAATCTTCCTGACAAGTTACTGGTAACCTTCCGTGATCATTAAAATATTCTTCCTGTAACATTCCGTGGAAAGCTGCAAGAAGTTTGAATGGAATCTTCCACAAAATATTACTGGAAGCTTCCTGCAAGATATAATGCAATCTTCCAAATAACGTTTCTGTAATATTGCATGTAATCTTTCCGGAATCTTACTGGAAGCTATTTTGTAATGTTCCATTTAGCCCTCATGGAATATTACATGTAAGCTTCCCTGAACCTTCCTTAAAGCTAACATGAAAGATTCCAAAGCTTCCTGACACTTCCATTCAGCTTCCGGGAAGCTTGCAAGAAGCTTACATTGGAATCTTTCTCGAATCTTTCGATGGAAGCTTCCCGAATCTTTCGTGCTATGTGGGTTAACAATCAATGGAATTTTCCAATGAAACGAGTTTTCCCTGTACTTATAGAAAATTTTCAGGATCTTCTAAACTTGATTTTGGAAAATCTATTCATTTTTCTGTCTTGTGCCCATGAGAACATTTAATGAGAAAGTTATAAACTGCAACATATACAAATTTTAGACAATTCTGCTGAAGTCTAAAATCCTATCATTTTGTGCGGGGTTTTTTTATTTAGAATAGTACGAAGTCCTGATATCAAAGCAGCTGTAGCCAAAAGGTTTATGAGAACTATAAAGGAACGGATGTGGCGATATTTCACACATAAAAACACTCGTCGATACGTTGATATTCTAGAAAAAAATATTAGAGTCTTACAATCATATCAAACACTCATCCAACAAGATGGAGCCAGCATCTGTTACGATTTAAAATTCTCACAAAGCTCGAAAAAACTTAGAATTTCGATATGGTTGCTCCAAGTACCGAAAACCTAGAAACACCGTCAGTGAACTGGTACGGGTCAGCGAAGTAGGAAACGTGTTAACGAAAGGATTCGAGGGTGGACGGGCATTGGAACTGTTTAAAATCATTCGTATCTCAGTAGCACGCCAGCCACCGGTATACTTTCTAAAAGATAGCACATACTATGCTTAGCTTGCGCGTTAGCTTATACACCGCTGTCGATGAGTATCCTGGAAATGTGACTGCAAAATCTTTTTTGCAGATCTACTCAATAAAGTGACACCAGTGAATAATTTTATGCACTCATTATTTAGCTAATTAGATGTACTATTTAAACAGAAACCTGTGACAGCTCCAAATAATGCTTATGCGTACAGAGCATACATCGAGACACTGCTCAACTATGGCCCTGCTGCTAAAAATTCTCATTTATTATCCGTTTTGTGGTGTGACGATGCAGCTGGGAAAATGGACGATGTGGGTAGTGACAACTTGTAAGGACTTGTAAAGCGAAGTGAATATTTGAGCGCGAAAAAAACGGTAGATCTTGTCGGACATTTAAATGCAGATGTGTTCAATCAAGAAAAATTATTATTAAACGGCGTTGAAGAAAGAGTTCGTTTAGTGCGATCTCGAGATGGTTTTTGTCTCATGGATCCATCAGGATACTTTGCCGTACATATAGAAAAAGCTAATCTTTTAGTTGGACGAGTAAAAAGGTGTGCTATTAGCACACGCAAAAACACTTTCTAAAGTTACAGCTAAATACCCTCTTACAAGAGTTGAAGTCAAAGCTGTAACAATGCACAGCGGTATACATGGTGAAACTCTGGATAATATTATTTTAGGATAGTTACCTAAAAGAATAATCATAGGGTTTGTTGAAAACAAGGCGTTTGACGGAGACCAAATGCTTAATCCGTTCAATTTTGATCATTTTAACATCAATTTTCTATGTCTGTTTATTGATGGTGTTCAAATCCCTTCAAAACCATTACAACCTGATTTTAAAGTAAACAAGTTATACGTTGGTGCAAATCATACTTTATTCAGCGGTACAGGTGTCCATTTTCTCAATGAGGGAAATAAAATTACTCGTGAGTCGTATCCAAACGGTTTCTGTCTGTTTGCATTTGATATAACACCCGATTTATCGGTAAATAAATATACTCATTGGAATTTAATAAAACATGGAAGTTTAAGACTTGATGTTAGATCTAGCGAACCTCTGACAGACACCGTCAATTGTATAATTTATGCAGAATACGATTACAATTTAGAGATTGATGCATCGCAACAACAGTTGTAGATTTCAACGAGTAAAGCTATGAATAGATGGCGCTTACAAATTTTATAGAATGAAAAGACATCGCCATTACTTTTCAGTACAACTTTAATCGTTGCAGTGATCAGACAAAAAGTTAAATCATGGATGTAGTCACGGATATTTAGTGCTTAAAAGATAGCAATAATAGAGTTGTTCCAAAAGAAGTCACCATCGTAGCTTTAAACGATGATTTTAGCGGTCATTGGATTGTCGCATCGAAAAATCGTATAAACGCTTTTAGCAGAGGCATAAGAAGAGAAAATAATTGGCTTGCAGAACATCATCATGGTCTTGACTATTTTGACGGTGATGTCACGGAGAAAGCTCTCTACCAAACGTCACGCGATCTTACTCGGAAAGTTAGAAAAATTTACATGAAAGGTAAACAAAAGTGGTCAATTTTATACGGTATTACAGCGCGAGAAATTATAAATTTAGAATCAAAAAAGATTACCCGTCATTTAATCAGCTACCCTGGTTAAATAAGTATTGTCTCAATCACGCTGTAAAGACACCTCATTTAAAATATACGTGTGCTTTAAACAATGCGTACCATTTGAAAAATGGTTATCTTTACGAGATTTGAAGCGTGATTCTGAATTTGTGTTTCAACCACCGACGCTTCTTTGCGATAAACAGCCTGGAGATAATAAAAATTTTGAAGGGTATTCCATCCCCCGCTGTAGAAGTGTACCCAGCAGATTAAATTCCGAAGGTGTGGACGAAACCAACAGCAATTGTATTGAACACTGATGGTCATACAAAACCCGGAACGCATTGGGTTTGTATGTACGTTAACCGTAGTAATACAGCTTGGTATTTTGATAGTTATGGAATGTCGCCTTTGACACTAAATTATAGAAACCGTCAACGTCGTAATTGTAATAGATTTCGTTGGAATACGGTACAATAACAGAGTGAAACATCTGATGTGTGCGGAAAATTTTGTATTATGTTTTTGGATTACATGACATCTAGATTGGGTTTCAAAAAATTTCTTAACAATTTTTCTACTTATTTAGTAAAAAACGATGCTGTAGCCAGAAATTATGTACCGTTCAAACATGCTGACGACAACTTTTCTGGAAATAGTTGTTGTATGATAAGATGTTTTCAAAAGCGCCGTGGTAAGCTGTTGTTATTGTAACCTGATACTTTCTTGTCGCAAAGTCATGTTCGTTATCAAAAATATAGTGAGATCAGTGTTCGAGGAATTAAATAATTCTTTTGTTGGTTTCGTACAAAACAATACTATAACTGCAAGCCACGTGTTGATCAGACATGTTGACGATAACTTTCCTAGGAATGATTGTTACTTTCTTCTCGTAAAGTAACGCTTGCTAAAGAAATAATGAGCTCAGAGTTCGAGAAATTCAATAACAATTTTTTGCTTATTCGGTAGAAAATAATACTGCAGCTGCAAGATACGTGCTCATCAAAAATGCCGACGATAGCTTTTCTGAGAATCATTGTTACTATCTTGCCGTGAAAGCACGTTAGTTACGAAGAAATAGTGAGAGCGTATTTTCTTAGTCATCACCTCATCCCTCCGACTGTCTCTTGTGTTAAGCCTTTATATAACGAGATTATATTCATTAAGATGACAGTTATTCAGTCGACATTCGTATCGTAGAAAGCTATTAGGAGAAAAGGAAATGAATGGCACATCAAAAGAAGAACTTAACACAGCCCATCTTTAATTTTTTCTATTTTTTGAACAAGTCATTTACGAAAAAAATTTTAGTTGGTCTACCATATAATAAACTACGAGATGGCGAATTTTATCCAATGGTACGCTTACTCACAAACGATTTTCAAGGAATAGCTTTCATTACGGCTACGTGGAACGAGTTCAAGCTTACGTTTGGTGATACTAAAAAATATTTTGATGGTAATGCTGATGATTTGATAAAGCAAAAAGTATACGGAACTAGCTGGATTCTTAAGTATACTAGAAGCCATACTGATAGAGCCATTGAAATTGAAGAAAATTTCACCCTTATTTCTGGTGTGGTCAAAAGGTACCGACAAAGCATTGTTATGAAAAAGATGACTTTCGAGTATTTACAGGGCGTTGCATCCTGTGTAGATGATAGGATTAAATATTTAACCACGTTTGTTAAAGGTGTTAGTGTGTGTGCAGAAGAGATTGTTGATCTTGTAGAAAAATTGTGCGGTGTTCGATATGGATCTCAAATAGATGAATATTGTGCGAGCTATGTGAAACGAGCTGTACTCGAGTGTGATGATGATGCAATTGCGTCGTTAATTACAAGTATGGAAAATAAAATAAAAGAACCTGAAAATCGTATTTTTAAAACCGAAATTATTTGTGTATTTTACGAAATCACAGCGCTTCATGTTGATTCAATTATAGCTGCGTTAAATAATCTTGTATTTGTAAAATAATTATAAGCGTGATTACTATATTTATAAAATAATATTATACATTATACTTATAAAATAAGTTTTGTTCACTATACATATACTGTAATTGTATCCACTATATATTTTATTAAACAATAAACGAAAAAATATAAAGTATACTCACCATCTTCTTTTTTCTTGACCAATATTGCACCTCATTCTAATAAAGTTGTTTTTTTTTTTTTTAAAGTTACAAAATATTTTATTGATCAAATAATTTAATTCTAAATTTTGCTTGATTAATTTGGATAGTCTGATAAACTTCAATGATAAATTTTGAAATTTTTTCTTTATATATATTTTTCTATAAATATTATCAAGAAAGTTTGTCTCTAGATTAAATTATATGTATACATAACCGCGTGACATCACAATGACTCACTCAACTCCTGACGCCACTCAGAGGTCGTTCACCTCCGGGGGAGAGTCAGGAGTGAGAGGTTTGTTGTGAGGCTCCATAGTGGTACCTATACTATTGTACTTATGCAGAATGTGTCTATTTATACCTTCTAAAAATGAAGGCATTGTATTAAAGATATCTTAGGAATATTAGAAAGCATCAAAAGACGCGTGTATACGAATGAAAAAAAGAAACCTTTTTTCAGAAAGGGAATGTAAAATATCATTATAATTTTCAAAATTTTTGAAAGGTCGCTCAAGTGTGGTTTCCCCTAAAGATAGCGAACGTTTTTTTTTTTAAATTAATATGAAATTGAGTTAAAGGTGTTACATCATATAAAGATTAAAAAACGTTGTAACGGGCGCGTTTTGGTGGATGCACGGTTGCCAGGTAATTTTAATAATAAATTACCAAAATATAGATTATAGTTACATTAATAAGTTCTTGACATGCATTAGTCACATAATCCATACAGCAAGAAAGATTAAAACACTAAAATCGACGATCTCCTCTAGATACTTTACTGTCAGAGATGCGATAATTGGTATTTTAATAATTATGCAAGGATATACAATCGACGACTTTCGCCAGATGCCTTACTATTGGAAATGCGATATTATATCCTTGTCATATATGCAACTTATAAAAGTACAATAATCGACGACGTTCGCTGGATGCTTTACCATTGAACGTGCGATAATGTGCACTTTAAAGATAAGATGCATTATTACCTTTATTATCTGAAATTAATGTAAAACAGATTTAATTTAATGGATTTAGAGTCATTTTTATTAATTTTAAATTATTAAATTTATTTAATATAATCAATCCTATTTTATATAAATTACAAATATACAATAATTTATTTAAATAAACAATTAAATGAAATAAGAATCTTTTAGTAAGATAGTCTCTACATGTGCCACGTAGAGAGTTGGATCAAGAATCCGATAGAATACATCTTAGATATTACATGATCGAACATCTAATAGAGAATGAGATCAGCTTGGATGGATTCACGCTCTTTTATATTATTTCATAAGCCTTCTATGACCTAGTCAACTAATTAGCCATTAACCAGTCTACAAGTAATGACTATGGCAACAATTGAAGCTTCATACAAAAAAAACCTATGTCAAATTATTTCCTACGAGCACTTTAATACAAAAGTCAATAGGATTAAGAAACATGTAATTAACAAACTCATTTCTTTTTGTTACTTTTAATTTATTTATGTAACTGAAAAATGTATCAATTTATCGGTCAGTAAATAAATGAATAAAAAAATAATAAACCTTCTATGAAGTTCTATTTTTCACTAAAGAATCATACATTAGGAAACAGAATGTTCGATAAAATTCATTTTATATATTTGCCAAGGAAACATTTAATTAAGATAAATATATTTGTAAAAAAAATATTTTATTTTCTTTACATTCCAAAAAACTATTTTTAATAATTTACTTTATTATTTATTAACTGAAAAAAATAATCTTTTATATTTCAATTTCTATCTTCAAACTTTAAATGGAATAATCATTTTTATACATATTATAGGAATTGAATGTTCTATTCATGTATAAACAATTATTTTAAAAAGTTATATCTTATATATTCTATGATTAACAATCAAATATTGATAATACTTTTTCATTAAAGGAAATAGAACATTCTATTTCTATATTCATTTTACTATATCTATATATATAAATTTGAGTTATCTTTATTATCGGCCTCAGTAGGTAACTATGAATACTTTTGATGTAATTTGAATTTATTATTTCAGAAAATCATTCTATGTTATGAATAATGTTAAATTATTTATAAAATATTTATATTAAATTGAATAATTCTATTCAAAATTGATATTAGCCGTTACAACGTATAATAACATAACATAAAATTCTTACAAAGAAGTTGCAACACTTCTTGGATTAATTGAACATGATTCAGAAATATATAATATATTTGAAGAAGCATGCAATATAATGCTGTTATTTCAATTACGTAAACTTTGCATGGTTAATATAAAGAAAATAATGCTTTATTTCATACTGATAATATATTGTCAACAGAACATATGTCCTGTAAAGATTGTGGATTACCTCAACCAAACTTAAATTTAATTAATTTAAATGATAATTACAAAACTGAAATTATAGATAGTGAAAAAATTTTCAAAATAATGTTTAAGCAATTGAATGATGATCAAAAATTAATATTTCAAAAATTACCTGAAATTAATAACAAAAATACAATGTATTTTATTGATGTTCCTGGAGGAACAGGAAAAACTTTTTTATATAAAACATTAATATTCTATTTTATATTAATGAGTAAAAAAATTTTGTCAATGGCTTGGACTGGTATTGCATCTACCTTTTTACCAAAAGGTATAACAAGTCACAGAACTTTTAGATTACCTTTAGATCGGAATAATATTAAAACTATATTTCTAGAATTAGATTCAGATAAAAAGAAATTACGGGAATCTGATGTAATAATCTGGGATAAAGCATCAATGATTCCAAAAAAGCACTAAAATTAGTTAATACTACATTAAAAGACGTTTGTAATAATAATATTACTTTTGGTCGAAAATTAATTATATTAGGTGGTGATTTTCATGAAATTGTACCAGTAATTAAACACGGGAGTAGAAATTTATTGATTCAAGAGACAATAAAACACAATTTTTATGCCCATTTTTTAATATATTAAAACTAACAAAAAATATTCGTTCTGAAGAGAAACATTGCGCTTTCTTTTTATTGAATTTGCAAAGGAAATATAAATCCCTTCATAGTACCTGAACAATTCAAAATAAAAGATATTTATGCACAAGTTTTTTCTTATATTAATACAAATCATTCTATTGATAAAATCATTTCAGCTCCTCATAATGAAAATATTAGTAAATTAAATAAAAAAGTTTTAAAATTATTAAATAAAGAAGTTAAAACTTATTACAGTATCGATTACGCCACACATATAGATGTTGATCATAGTGATGATAACATTTATTTCAATCATCAAATTGAATTTTTAAATAAAATTAGAGAAGGCTTACCTCCGCATGAATTAAATTAAAAAATTAATGCCATAGTAATGTTAATAAGAAATTTAAGTATATCAGAAGGATTATGCAATGGAATACGATTAAAAATTATAAATTCCCTGGTAGAAATTGTCACCAATTTTCGGCCAACCGTGGACTATTAGTTAAAAACACAGCCATAACGTATAAAGTTAACCAACGAGTAACAGATACAGCATTTTTATTGGTGAAATTTCTACCAGGGTTCATATAATCATAATATGGAGGCGAAAACAATTACGGGTGATAAAAATAGGAATAAAGTTTTCATTCCGAGAATTACTTTAAATAAAGGAAAGAATTCATTATTACCATTTATTCTCTATAGGAAACAATTTTCAATCATGTTAGCATTTGCGATCACTATTAATGAATCTCAGGGTCAAAGTTTTGATAGTGTAGGTTTATCCATTAAAAGCCATTTGTTTCCACACGGTCAATTATATGTAGCTTTATCTAGATGTAGAACTTTTAATAATATTTTTATTCAAAATAATTCAGATGATTCAACAAAAATAAATAATATTGTCTGGAGAGAAATTTTTAATAGTTAAATATATTAATATTATTAAATTCAAAATTAATATTATTTTCATATTTTATATAAGATACGGAGTGGAATCAAGAAAAAAATTCTTGTGTGATACCAAATAATGCTAAAGAAGAAGATTATTTACAAAATTTAAATTCACAAATAGATAAATACATAGATGAATACATTATTATCATTCATTAATTAAAAGCAAAGAAAAAAATAATATTATTATTCAAGTATTTAACAATTGGAACAATGTCCCTATTAATATTCAAAATTTTACAGTAAAAATCTTAATGTTTCGTAAAAATGATAATTTCATAGTTTATTTATAGTATTTTTCGATACAAGGGCCCTATGAGTCATTTTCTGGCACGGCGAAGTTAAGCGCTCAAGCGTAGCGAGAGCGCTTACGCGGTGCCGGGAAATGGCACATAGGACAAGCGTATCGAACACTATTTTCTAGTACGTGTGTGGTAAATCCGCCACACGAAATCTATACCCTTAAAAAGCAATACTAAACAAAAACTACGCACTCCACGAATGATAATTCAAATAAAAAAATGAAATCTATATGTCGGTGAAACTAGGCATTCCCCAAATGATAAATCGAAAAAAAAGAAACCAAAACAATTTCAAAAATATACTTAGAACGCGAAACTGTATTAAATAATTATTAATACAATATACACAAAATGAAAAATTTGTTAGTTATTTAGAAACACACACACATACACGCATATATACAAGAATAAGCTAAATGTAAAGCAACTGATTCATCGTTCATAGTATCTCTCATGCCATTAGTCTGTATATGCGCATGCGCGCCGCCTCACTTATATGCTTTACCAACGTGAAATACCTGTACGAAATTCACAAAAATCGTCAACTATACCCTACCAGAAAATGCAACATAGGACCCGGAACAGAGAGCGCTTCAAGCGGATTTAGCACACGCAGTACTAGAAAAATATTATGTAAATTATATAAGTATAAATTATTTAGAGTGAAATATAATGTAACCTCGACAATAAATCCAATCTAATATAAAAGAATATTATTAAAGAATATTAAAGAATATTATTTATTTCCCGCATTCTTAATGAATGCAAATCATAAGTAAATTTTATTTAGAATGTTTACTTTTTTATGGGAAATTTTACTTCCATCTAGACAGATCATAAATATGAATTCATAAATATAGATGTAATCAGGAAAATTCATCCATATTTCATATATCTTCCTACCTTTATAAATGACTATTAAAAAGAATTTAATATTCGAAAAAAACTTTTTAAGATGTATTTTATAAAATGTATATTAAAAAGATACTAAAAAGAATATTTTTATATTATGCTATGATAATTTTTCAAATGAGGTCATTAGACATATTCTTAAAATGAATACGTTTCTCTTAATAAAAATATTATTACTTTAATGAAATTACTAGCAAAAAATACTTCGCTCCTGACGTCACTCGGTTGAATTTTCATATATTATATTATTATGTATAAATTAGCCAATTTTAAAATAAAAAAGAATCGATGCAACTTATGAATTGTGATATTGTAGTTTCATACTAAATTAAATTTTTCTATTTTTATAAAAAAGATTAATTAAAGTTACAATGTGCATAAAAATTGTTTAAATACAAATTATATCATGATGAATTAAGAATTTGTTCTACTAAATTGCATTTGAATCAATGAAAAAATATAATAGGAATTTTTTCTTTTTAATCACGTGTTTCAATCACGAACCATGAAATAATCGAAAACAGTATTTGAAGTTTACTAGAACTAACAACTGTACGGAGAAAAGAAGGTATTATTAAAATAGGTTATAAATCAAGTATATCTAATTTATGTATTAAGGTACTTAAAAAAAGAGTGACGATATAATTTCAATTAGTACTATAGCTTGAATTTTAGGGACCAATGTTGGTACTATTATATTATGAAGTAAGAGCATAAATTTGCGATGCTTACTGCCTTTTTTTTGGTATTAAGACTGATCTTTCACCTACTCGATTCAAGGGCAATATTTCGCAGAAAGTGTAATTGATAATCTCTTCTCGTGCGGCTTTTCCTGTTACTAAAATTGAAAATTATTAAATATAGAATTATTTATATAATATATAACTCTTTAAAATTACCAATAATTAATATTTGAATTCGTGATATTCAAGGATTAAGGTAGTTCTAAGCTAAATCGAAAGTCATGAAAAAAAGTTTAATTTTTCAGAAAAGTTACATTGAATATCATAAAATATCGGTGCAAAATTTCAGAGTGATTGACTACACGGTTTAAAAGATATCATCTGCAAAAAATCATAACTTTTAACATTGCTCCTTATGAGAGTATGACATCGGCAGCTAAAATGCGAGAGTTATTTTACTCTATGTATTTCAATAGTCATGACATTGTACTGAAAATTGGAGGAAATTTACTTCGAACCCTAAAGATTATTATATCAAAATTTCAAGATGATCCACTATCTAGTTATTTAACAATTTTAATCTAAAAACTGATACTCCGAGGATTCTCACAGAGTTTTTCTAAAGCGGCGAAACGTGGCAACGTTGCATCATATATATATACATATATAATACACTCAACACTTTACTACGCGTTTGAATTTACAAACATTTAACATAGGTTTTTTCTGCTATTATGTTTTCAATTAAATCCCAGACAGAAATTGAAAAAAGTAATAGAAAATATGAAAAAATAATAAATAATAAAAATTAGTACAAAATCATAACAGTTTATAAAGTCTAGATTTGAGACTATAATAATATTTATCAGTGATTATTCTAAATCGCTGCGTGTTTATAACCGTTATTATTAGTTATAATTTTTTTATATTTTTTTGAATTATGAAATATAGTAGCATAGGAAAAGTGTTCGTATAAGTTATAATTTTTTATTATTTTTTTTTATTCGGATATTTTCTTTTCGGTAATAAGTAGAAAAGCTAGAAAAAATTATAAAAATAATATAGATATGTAACAAAAATTAATGATTCATAATAGTTATTATTTTTTATTATATTTTTGGATTTTCTAACATTTTCTTTATTTATATTATTATAAGTAAAAAATTAAACAGCTATTGTAAAAGATAGTATTACAATGAAATAAAAACTAAAATTTTGTAATAGTTATTATTTTTATATACTTTTTTTGCCGTTCGAACAATTTCCTTAAAATGAGAAATGAAAAAACTATAAAAAAATAACTTTTATTAAAAATCTCTAAGTCGAGATTTGAGACTATTTACAAAACTTTATAATTTTTATTATTTTTCTTATGATTTTTTTTTTTCGATTTTGGTCTGGGATGTACAAAAAATATTTCGAAAATAATATTTGACTATTGTATTTTTATTAAAGATAAATTTTATTATTTTATTAAAGGAAAAGGATGAAGTTTAAAAAATTGAATGAATGCAATAATATAAAGTAGGTGAACAATAAAAAATTTTCTTTATTCAACTGCATAAAATTTATATTAATAAAAAATTATATAAATAACATATTTTTCTTATAATATACTTATAACAAAAGCAAAAATGTAAATATAAAATCTATATCGCACTTTCAAAATGTTGTATAATCTTTTTTAATATAGTTTTATCTTTGGTTAATCGAGGTTTTTTATCTATCATTTCAGAGAAAAAATTACAAACTATTTTATCTCCGCTTTTTTTATACATATTTTTCAGTTCTTCATAAGTTACACCAAGAGAAACAAGTTTGCGGAACATAAATGTGGACGGAACAGTTTTTAGAGGTTGATAATTACAGGCTTTTTCAGAAATATTAGAGTTATTTATGTAGTTTATTAAAGATTTCTGAAAAGTAGTGGCATTTTTATACAATATATCTGTACTAAAGTAGCAATCAAATATTTTTTTAAAAATAATAGTATCATACAAGGCGTCGTGGAATTCTGAATTAGTAATATTATCTTGGAGCAGATCGCTTGCTAATTTAGATAAAGTGAACATGCCATTACCCTTCCTATCTGGAAACTTATTTCTAAATAATTGTAAAGAATCGCAGAAGCCGTAAATACTTTTTTGAAAATCGTTGACCAAACCGTGTGCTAAAATGTCTCTCAAAAAATAACGTTTGTCAAACGATGCGTTGTGAGCTGTTAGAATGCATTTTCCTTCTAATTTGTTAAGAAAGTATAGAAAAGATGTCAAGGCTTCAAATATAGGTAGTGTATCAACTTTTTTATTTTTATAAAATAACTCTCCGTCAATATTGGTTAAATTATTGATTTTAGATCCAGTTTTATCTATAGGCTGTGTAGGTGTTATATAAACGGAAAAATTTGTATCATCTATTGTGGTAGCTAGCTGCAAAATAGATGCATCTCGGCCTCGTCCAGATGTTTCCAAATCGAAAGCAACAATCTTACAGCTAGATATTTCAATATCTTTGGCATCGAAATCTAAATTTTGTATTTCTAGCTGAAAACCAATATGAGATTCATATGTAATTCCTTTTTTTTTCGTTTTTTTGTTTAAGTTTTTCTCTTTCTGCGTTTAATTCTATTCGACGTCTTTTCTTATCAATCGTAACTGCTCTCTCAGACTTTTTGGCATGTTTAACGTCTAATTGTCTGCCATAATCAATCATATATTTAGTGATTGGAGTACCTACAATTGATTTGACATCCCGTAGAAAACCTTCATTGTTTTCATTTTTCTGTAACAGTGCAGCTGCTACTCTGTAATCTCCAGATTCAGAGGTACTATAACTTTTATTTTTTGGAAATTTCGTAGCTACACTTTGATTTAAAGCTTCATTAGCTTGACTAGAGGCAGATACACTATATTCAAATGCATTGTCAGCATAAATAGAAAAAATATTTTTCAATTCTTCAAATAAAGAACAATTTTTTATATTGAATTTTGGTTTATATAAGCCTTTTCCCGATACTCTTTTACGCCACTGACCACAATTTTCATGATCGTTGTAGAGGTGAAAGGGAATGCATCTAATATTTTTTTGTAATTCATTAATTCGTCCAGAATTTTGCTTCAACGCGTAAACAAAACATTTTTTTATGTGAGCTATAAGCCCTTTTTTTTTCATTTCTGGAAACTGAGATTGAAGCGCATATAGTTTTTTTGATAAATTTTTATTGACATGATTTCTATCTGCCAGTTTATATAATTTTTTTTCTTTATCGGATTTTTTTATAGAAGCCATAAGCGAAGAATCTTCGTCTCCTACAACAACTCGAACATTAACGTTTGAATCTCGCAGAATCTGACTATTTAAAATTAAATCGGTTCCAGCCTCAGCTTCCATTGACTTAGCACTCCCATTAAAATTTTTTCGACAATCATGACTCTCAATACTTTTTCCTAATTCCAGCATACGGTGTACCTATTAATATTATTTTAAAATGAACAGTTGGATTAGATAACAATTTTATTAAAATAATATGACTAATTATAATTTTTACTTAATCAATTTTTACTTTAGCTTACCTAGAACTGCATTGTTAGTTGTATTGTTATGCCTTTTATCATTCAGATTATTAACAACAAAATGGTTTACTTCATGATAATCTCCTGAATTAACATTCGTGATGTGTTTGCATTGCAGACACTCAACCATGAAAACTGAATGGAGACCTTTGGTTATTTCTTCTTTTATATTTTTTAATGAGAGTACCTGCTTGCAAGTGTGACATTCCAAATTATTAGCTAAAGCTTTAATATTTACAATCCTGCAACCTTCAATATTCTGAAAATCAATTCTCTTCTCAGGCAAAAGCTCTTCACACTTTCTGTCTTTTCTTGTTTGCTTCCCTCACTTTTTCTCTTCGTTCAAACTCTTTCTTTTTTATTAACTTTCCCTTATAATAAATTCTCGAAGAATTATTCATTTTATATTGCTAAATTGTTCTTAACTTAAAAACCTTTCTTTACTATATATTTTTTTCTCTATTGCACTCTGCGAAACGTACTAGGCTAAAGCTTATGTTAGGTTAGAGAATTAGGTTAGAAAATATATCTTATGAATGTAAGATTATGCGATGTTGTCACGTTTTCATGATTGCTTACTACTACTTGAAAGTTGAAAGTCCACTTTAAACAATTATCAATGAATTTTTCATTTTAATTATGCAGAACACAATTGTAAATTCTTATAATTTAATTTAATGGTTTTTTATGATGAGAAAATTAAATATTTCTGAATTTATCTTTTCAGTTCTATATTGACTTCCGTAGTTGGCTAAGAAGTACCTTAAAACGATACATGTTTATCTTCCATATTCCGTTGTAAAATAGTTACTTTTGAGTTTTAAATTAATGATTAGAAATTTAAAATTGATATGTATGTTATAAAATTAGATTATTTTTCATTGAATACTAAATTGTGAAAATTAATATATATTTTGAATTTCCTTACGAGATTCTAAAAAGTCAATCCTAAAAAATGTGTGTTCACCAAGAAATAGAACTTTTGAAGGGTGGGCCTGGCAAGTTTATAGCTGTAATATTACTTTTATTCTTACTTTTACGTTAATTACTTATTAATTTTTTAAATTTTATTGAAGATAATTTTATATTTTCAATAACATTTTATACGGCTTTTTTTACACTTCATTTTTAACAAAGGAATTTTTTATTGATTCATTATTATCATCAAAATATAAGAAGAATATCATTCATAAGTATTATTTTAAATCATATTAAAACTTGACCACATATTATTGATTTCAGTATTTTTTCAAGTGTATTTTTGTTATAATTAAATTCCCGCTTTTTTATTATCTATAATGTTAAAGCCTTTTTTTAGAGATATAATAGATTTTTTTATAGTTGATTGTATTAAATTAGTTTAAATTTTTGACAAAATATTTTTTATTTTTGAGATAGTGAAAAAGATTTTTTTTTAAAGCTAACTTGCCGTAATTTTACCTTTTTAAAGGTTTTTTGGGGAGATATCACAACTTTTTCAAAGTCGAAAATTCTTATCTCAATAAATTTATTAACTTTACCGATAATCTGATACTTTAATATAATAACACTTATTTTATAGTTAATTCTATCTACCTAATTTTTATATATTTATTATTATTATAAAATATTTGTTTTCGAAAAAATTTTAATCTTATTTTCTTCCACACTTTCAAATTAATCAACTATTATAAAACTTATTTTGTCTAAATATCGTATGAAAAACTAATTAATTAATTAAGAATGTTTTAAAATATGTAAATGTTACTTTTTCATTTGTTGTTGTTTTCATTTTTAAATACCAAATCGGTATTACCGACTTTTGAATTTCGCCGCTTTCAACTGTTGAATTTTATGTACGGGACGTTTTACTGCGCACGCGCGAACTGTTCACATGAACGCCCGTGATTTTGCGGCAGCTCGTCAGCTATATAGAACGAGACACTAAATTCTTATTTTACTTATTTACGCGATGTCTTTATACATTTAGCATGTTCTGAAAGCATTTGCCTGAATACATGCGTTCATTATTAAAAGATATAACTCGTATTCTCTTTCTTTTTCTCACTCTCTATACTCTCTTTCTCTCTCTCACTTATTAGCAATTGCACAACTCGTATTCTGTCTCTTTCTCTCACATCAGACGAAAAACTCTCCGTCGTTCTCTAACATCCGCCGGAAATCTGAAACAACCCGATATAGAAAAGAAATCGACAGACTAACCTGTAATAATATAAAAAAATCATGAAAACTTGACTTTTGGCCATGTGTTTTTGTTGTCAGATAAAACATTAGATCATTTTATGTATAATAGTAACCAAATAATATGTAAATATTGAAACATAATCATTTATTCAAAGTTGTAATCTTTGAACATCTCAAATTCAAAGTAAATAGGGAAAGCCGTAGCGCTATTTTGCCGTAAGGAGCGCTACCACGCTCCCTGATATTATATGATTTACATTATATTTATCAACTGTTGAAAATCGTTACACAATTTATTGGGTTTTACGTTAACAGGTATTAATTATATTGAAGTTTTTCGCTCCTAACGTCGCTTAGTTGAATTTTCTTTTATTATATTATTATGTGTAAATGACTAATTTTAAGTAAGTAAGAATTAATTAATTGAATTTTGAGTACTGAATAAAATTGAAAATAATTTGATTAAACATAATATAAAAATATATGTACACATGTGCTTAAAGTAAAAAAGCGTATAATTTATTTCAAATGACTATTTCTCACTCTACTTGCATTAGAAAAACAAAGATAGTACGATATTTGATGTAAATAAACTGAGAACTGGGTTTTAAGTTACAACTATAATTTCCAGAACTCAATATATGACCATGAATTTGAATTATGGAATTAATTTATAAGTGAAACATGCTTAAAAGAAATTCGTGTTGATTTCTAATAAAAATATCTTCACAAATGTATTTTATATATATGAAATACAAAATTTAAATAGAAAAAATCATAAGATTAAAATACAACATTTTAGTTAATTTTAAATTCGAATATTTCGGAATAAAAAAATAACTATTTGCAATTACTTAACAATCCTTTTTGCATCTTATATAAAAATTTAATGAGATACAAATATTACAACGTGTATGTATCACAAGTAAGGTTTGCATATCATAGATATTATAATTTTTAGAAAATTCTTAATATTAATAGATTATTAATTTGGAAAATTAGATATTTTTTTATTGCTGACAAGTAACTTTTCAAAAATAGTTAAAATAATACTGTAAATGTCAATCAAATAACATTTTCATCAAAATAAATTTAAACGCTATAATTATTAAAATAAACATTTTTATTTAACTACAATCTATTGTAATAATTATTTTTTAATATATATATATTAAAAAAAAATAATTTTATTTGATGAACAGTTATATAAATATTATATATTTATAATTGTATAACTAAATTTATTAAATTAAAATTGTATTCAGTTATCATTCAGAGAATGAGGTATTTAAATTAGTTTTCATGAAAATATATTATTTAAAAAGTTACTTGTTAACAATTTTTTATAAATAAAAGCAATAATATTTTTAATAAGAGAAACATTTATTTTTAAAAAATATCAAATTACCTAATTTGAAAAATTATAATTACATGATATAAAAATATTTTTTTTAATATCGTTTGAACATAAATTTTATGAAATACAATTTAAAAAAATTATTTATTAGATATTAAATTTTTTTAATAGTCAATTATAAAGATAGGACAATATATAAAACATGAATAAATGTTTCTGATTATGTCTATAATTATGCATTTATATGTATGAACTGTCTAGATAGAAGTAGAATTCCCCCTAAAAAAGTAAACATTTCAAAAGAAAATTTACTTATTATTTGTGAAACATTTATTATGAATGCGGAAAAAAATAATATTCTGCAATATCACTCCATAATTTGTATTAAATATGATACAAATCATTGAAAGTACAATTATTTCATTATGTTAAATTTGTTGTCAAAGTTTGATTATATTTTACTATAAGAAGATAAAAAAATTAACTGTCTTTCCATTCTATTGCTGAATTTTCATAAAAGGAATGTATTAACTTGTAGTATGTCTCGTGATGATTATTTATTTGAATTTTTAAATTATTCCAATCATTAGTTTTCAAGATATTTGAATTTCTGATTCCAAATGGGAAAATTTTAGTAAATAATATTGGAACCCATACTTCTCAATAACTAATGAATAGATTTATGTAAAAATTTAACTAAATAATCTTCGTGATACATACTGTATGTTAATGCATCTATTTGTTCAAAATTTTAAAATACAATGAAAATATAATCAATATTTATGGGTGGAAGTGTGCTGTCCATTTTACATCTCCTTAAATAATTTATATTTATAAAATTTACATAATATCATATAAAAACTATTAAAATGAGAATCATATATTCAATATGATTGTCAACTATGAATAAAAAGTTTAAAAAATTAAGTGATAACTTATAAACAGTTGTATTATTTTATTGAATACATTTCCAACCTAAATAATTAACTTCGTGTTAAAACTAAATTTAATTAGCATTCAATACCACAAGTTATTTAAAAAATTTACCATTATTCAAAATTATTAAAAAGTTATTTATAAAAAGTATTCCCATATCAAAATTTCAAAATTATACCAATTTAATTTTTTATTCTTTACATTAGAGAATTAATTTTGATGTTGAAATTTTTTTGTGAAATGAAACATATATATATTATCTTATAGTAAAATATTTTATCACCTTGTATATAAATTATTTTGTAAAAGTAGAATAATGCTGCGAATAAACAAATGATTATAAGAAAATATTGAAAACTGTAAATAACAATAAAAAAGCGTTAAGCTAGAAATAAATAATGGTTCTCACATAGCATGGAAGATTTCACTGAAATATTTCGAATTATTCCACTGGAATATTTCAATGGAACCTTCCATGCAGATTATTGAAAGTCTTCACGGAATATTTCAGAATATTCCACTGGAATCTTCCATTGAAAGCTTCCAGGAATATTTCAGGAATATTTCAAGGGAATGTTCGAAAACTTTTTCGAAATATTCCATGTAATATTCACGAAAGATTTCTATAATATTTCATAAAATATTCCATGTAATGTTTATGAATATTCCAGTAAAATATTTCATGGAAAATTCCAGAAAGATTCCATAAACATTCCACTGGAAGATTTCAAAAAACTTTAAAATTGTACAGCGAAATATTAGATAAATCTTCTATAAATATTCCACGAAACATTTCACAGGAACATTAAAGTAATCTTTCGATGAAATATTTCATGAAAGATTTCAGGAAGATTCCGATAAACATTAAAATCGTACAGCGGAATATTACATAAATCTTCCATAAATATTCCACGAAATGTTCCACAGAAATATTTAAGTAACCTTCCAGTGGAATATTTTATGAAAGATTTCAGAAAGATTCCATAAACATTTCACTAAAAGATTCCAAAAATCTTTCAAATCGTACAGTGGAATTTTACATAAATCTTCCATAAATAGTCAACGAAATATCCCACAAAAAGATTTAAGTAATCTTCCAGTGGAATATTTCATTAAAGATTTCAGAAAGATTCCAGAAACATTTCACTGGAAGATTCCTAAAAATGTTTAAATCGTGCAGCGAAATATTACATAAATCTTCCGTAAATATTCCAAGAAATATTTTACGCAAAAATTACAGTAATCTTCCAGTGGAATATTGCTTAAAAGATTCTAGAATGACTCCATGAAGTTTTCGTTGGAAGATTGCGCGGAACGTTACAAGAGGTTTCCAGTGACGCCGATAAGGGGATGTTTGTTAAATGGGAGTTTTATCCCCAAGCGGTTGAAAGATACTTCACTTACTATAAAAGCGAAAGGGTATCAGCACTTTAATGTGCACAGTCGAAGCGAATATTTAAATGCGATTTTATAACTAAATATTTATGTATGCGTATATGTATTGATGTATAAGTGTAATGTGTTATTATATAATATACATACTATCCCCTCACAGCATTTCACATTTTCCAAAAATCTTTCAGGAACATTTCATGAAAGACGAGAGATTACCCAAACCTTCCATTTTTATATTCTTGAAATCTCTCAAAAATATTCCATAGATTATTCCAATGTAGGAAGAATCAAGGACACACGAATATTACAGGAATATTTCACGGAAGATTCCTGAAACATTCCAAATCTTCCGTGCCAATATTCTGCGAATCTTCCATAAATATTCCACGGAATATTTTACGATAGATTTCTAAAATCTTCCAGAAATATTTCATGAAAAATTCTTTAAATCTTTCGTGCATATTCCATGAAAGATTCTTTAGATCTTTCGTTTATATTCTATGAAAGGTTCATAAAATGTTTCAAATCTACCGTTCCCATATTCCAGGAATTGTCAATGAATGTTCTAACGGAATATTTCATGAAATATTCCTGCAAGATTCCTGAAATATTTCAATAAAACATCTGAGATGTCCTAGATCTTCCAATGAAATATTCTTAGAATCTTACAGCAATATTCCATGAAATATTCCAATGTAGGAATAATCAAGGACATACGAATATTACAGGAATATTCCATGGAAGATTTCTAAAATATTACAAATCTTCCGTGTCAATATTCCAGGAAGTTTCCATAAATATTCCATGCTGTGTGGGCATCAGGTGATTTGTAAAATCTTAGTATAAAACAATTTTAATCTTTTAATGATCAGAACATTTGTAAAATTTTACTATATTTTAACAACATTAGTTAATATTGTATCGAGAAAAACAAGAAAATATTTAATTATTTCATTATTTATTCAAAATTTCTGTCAAAATCTTATATTTTTTACTTAATTACTTATTTACTTATACTGTATCGAAACACGCAAGAACGTGTACAAGTATCTATGTACGAGTCAGTCGTGTGATAGCTTCTTCATTAAAGTTGTTGGCAATGCAAAGAAATAATATTTTTATGAATTGTATTTTTTTTATTTACATATTAATTCTTTTAAATGGGGGGCACCACCCCTCTCCCCCTCTACCCCCCCTTATCGCGCCCCAACATGCCACTATCTCTCTCTTTGTGGGTTGTTTATTATCATTTATACATTATTTAAATGTAGATACTGCAAATAACCATAAATAACTGTAAATAAATTGGAAAACACAATTATTAAAAATAATTCAAATTAATTTTGATTTTAGTTCTTTTTACAACAAACTTTTTTTAATGAATAAATATATATATGGAACATTTCAAACCAACTGGAAGAGCAGAAAAATAAAAATCTCTGAAACTCTGGGAATATATACTGCCTGTTACTTAAAATGTGTAAAAAAATTTTCAAGGATTTAGATTGGGAGGATCAAGAGCCATAGATTCTTGAAATTTGGAAATTTTTCAAAATTTTTGGAAAAGTCCCAACTTGATCATTTTTTTCCCTAAAAATCCTAATATTTTAGAGAGAAATTCATGAGAATACTTCTTGTTGTTAATCGAAACTAGAGTTAGCATGATTCTTTACAGACCTGAATTTTGAAGTTTTCTATTGGTTTTTATATGTATTGCATGGTAATTGAAATTACTCATTGCTCCCTACTTCAGAAATTTTTTTTCGCGGGCTTATTTCCCTCTATTTTACGTGAACTTTAAAATAAATTTTTGATCATGTAAGTCAGAGCCATCAATAAGGAGTTAAAACATTTTAAAATATATATTATCATGTATGATTAATTTTTCGTATTGAAAATAAATTAGACATGAAAATATATATTTTAAACTGTTATAACTCCTTATTGGTGGCTCTTTCTTACACAGTCAAAAATTTATTTTCAAGTTGATAAAAAATATAAGAAAATAAGCCCTCGAAAAGCAATTTCTGAAGTAGCAGACAATGAGTAATTTCAATTACCATGTAATACATGTGAAAACCAATAGAAAACTTCAAGATTTAGCTCTGTAAAAAATAATGCTAACTCTCCTCTTTATCTAGAACAAGAAGAATTCTCACGAATTTCTCTCTAAAACATCAAGATTTTCAGAAAAAAAATCATAAAGTTGGTACTTTTCCAAAAATTTTGAAAATTTCCAAATTTCAAGGATCTATGGCTCTTGATCCTTCAAATCTAAATCCTTGAATATTTTTTTACACATTTTGAGTAACAGACAGAATATATTCTCAGAGTTTCAGCGATTTTTATTTTTTTGCTCTTCCAATTGGTGTAAAATATCCCATATATATATATATATATATATATATATATATATATATATATATATATATATATATATATATATATATATGGGTCAATCCACGTCAAACGGATAATGGCTCTGTCCAAAATTGTAGATCACTAAAAAAGTCGTGCATGGGCTCAAAATTTTCGTCTTACACTCTACTTTCTTTTGCAATGTAACGATTTTGAAAAGTCCAAAATGGCGGCCTTAATATGGCGACTAAAACCTAGAAATATCATAAAAAATTTTCAAAAATTAATTTCAATTCATTCAAATCTGATGCTACATATTTTTTAGATCAGAAATCAATTCAGCGTTCGATTTTACATGGGAATATAGTATTGCACTTAGGGTAAAAAAATTTTACAATATCATCTGAGTGTCATATCGCGATACAATAGTTATTTCTCGAATTAATTATTGATAAACGTTGATTAGTAAGAAAATGAAGATACTGATAGGTAACTCGAGTCACTGAATCCAAATCTGATATCCGCTTAACCCTACCAGTCTCCATCAAGGTCATTTGAAGGTCAAATCGCGAATATCTTCTTTTATTTGATAAGATTAAGACACCTATAAGTTTTACGTGATGCTGGATCAGAATCCGAGACCTGTTGGAGTGTCAAACGACGTAATTACAGAAAAATTCGTTTCAAACTGTGGTTTCTTGGAGAACAAAAATTTTCTTTTAGTCAATATTTGATTAATTTTTACGTAATTACGTCGTTTGACCCCCCAACAGACCCCGGTTTCGGATTCAGCGACACGTAAAACTTGAAGGTGTCCTAATGTTATAAAATAATAAAAGATATTCGCGATTGGACCTTCTAATAACTTTCATACAGATCTTGCAGGGTTAAGCGGACATCAGATTTTAATTTAGTAACTCGAGTTATCTATTAGTATCTTCATTCCCTCACTAATCAACATTGATCAATGAGTAATTTGAGAAATAACTATTATTTCCCGATATGATCTTCCGATGACATTGTAAATTTTTTTTACCTCGAGTGCAACACTATATTCCTATGTAAAATTGAACGCTGAATTGATTTCTGATGTAAAAAAATATGTAGGATCTGATTTGAATAAATTAAAATCAATTTTTGAAAATTTTTTATGATATCTCTAGGTTTGAGCCGCCATATTGGAGCCGCCATTTTGGATTTTTTTAAATCGCCACATTGCAAAAGAAAGTAGAGTGTAAGACGAAAATTTTGAGCTTATATACGATTTTTTTGGTGATCTACAATTTTGGACAGAGCCATTATCCGTTTGACGTGGATTGACCTATATATACACACACACACACACACACACACACACACACACACACAGATATATATATATATATATATATATATATATATATATATATATTTATATATATATATGTATATAAATAATTGCCGAAAATAATCATTTTTTATCATTATATTATTTTTACAAATTTCATTATTATTTATTTATCATATAACAATTAATTGATAGCATTTTTCATAATTTCTTTAATTTTTCAGCTTTTAAAGTAAAAAGGCAGTAAATTAAATCAGTTAATATAAAAGCAATACTTTTGTGAATATCTTTGGAAAAAGTTCATTAAAAATGAGTGAAAATTCTGAAGAGAATTTTCATTTTCAATAATGGTTTTGACTGAGGAAGATAAATTGATTGTTAAAAGACAGGGATTGTATAGTGGAATTGCTTTCATGTTAACTGATATTCATATATTAGAATTTAATAACATTTTAAACCAGTGCACCTCATTCGACATGCAATTAACTTCACTAACTCAGAGATCACAATATGTTAATTCAGTACTGATTGATGGAGAATTTATACAGTTATTATTCACCGGAAATTTAGAAAAGAGTCACCGGATTCGTGTGTATTATAATAATAAGGTAATTCATATATATGACAGTTTGAATCTTATATATTTACAAGATGAGTATAAGATTTATATAAACAGATTATTTCCAAACAAATCAGAACCAAGCACAGTATTCGAAACAGTACAATCACAAACGAATAATTATGATTGTAGCGTTTTTGCAATGGTTTTTGCTGTTGCAGTATACTTTATAATTTAGGTCCATGTTGTTTAAGAGGCGGTCAGAACCAAATCGGTGACTTACAAGGAGAGTACCCGACCTTCGGGAAACGAATTTGGCTGAAACTGGGGGATATGATTTTTTGATGAAAAAAATAAACCTGTGTTTTTTCTTTTCTTTGAATAGGCACCATAGACGGAGATATAGGCATTTTTTCGAAAATATAATGAAAAGGAGCTTTTATAAGATCTTGAATAACCAAACAACTAAGACTCTTATAAAAAAATGTACAAAAAATAAAATTAAGTACAGATTGAATTCTTTAATTCAAGCTTCGTTGCATTAAAAAAGCTTGTGTGGTTGAAAAGTTACAGGTGAATAAAATATGCTAATGAAATAGCGTAAAAAATTGATTATATGTTACACGCTAAAATATTAACAAATATGTAGTAATTTTCTATTAGACACAACTTTTGAACCACACAAGCTTTTTCAATACAACAAAGCTTAAATTGAAGAATCTAATCTGTACTTTATTTTATTTTTTATACATTTTTTTGTAAGAGTCTTAGTTGTTTGGTTATTCAAGATCTTATAAAAGCTCCTTTTCATTATATTTTCGAAAAAATGCCTATATCTCCGTCTATGGGGCCTATTCAAAGAAAAGAAAAAACACGGGTTCATTTTTTTCCATCAAAAAATCATATCCTGCAGTTTCAGCCAAATCCGTTTCCCGAAGGTCGGGTACTCTCCTTGTTAGTTCGGTGCTTGTAATAAATGGTTATAATAATTTAATCTTTTATTAATAAGGTAAAAATATAGTCATTTCCTCTAGTCATGTTTATAAAGAATAATTTAAAATAGTTAAAGCCACAAAAATATACAATATATTGTTATAAAGCGAAAAATGCCACCTAACAATCGACAGGACAGTTTTTTGCATGCGGTATATGTCAAGTCAGTTTGATATTTGTAATAAATGCTTATAATAATTTATTTACTCATTTATATGGTAAAAATATAGTCGTTTCCTCTAGTCATGTATATAAAGAATAATTTGAAATAGTTTAAGCCATAAAAATATACAAAATATTATCGTAAAGCGAAAAATGTTCTCTTACGATATAATGTTTCTCAAATGCGATTACGTTTATGAAGAATTTTTAAAACGCAAAAAATAAAAATGTTTCCAGTTTTACAAAATTATAATAATGCAAAAATTAATTACGATAATCCACCGGATATGATAAAAAGGAGTTTTTGTCATGAGCAAGGTCTTAATCAAATACCATTTAATTTAGATTTCGCCGAGCTTGAAATATTATAAAAAAAACTCACTAATACATTTATTGCCAGAGCAAAAAAAGATCATGGAAATGTTTCGTAAACAAAAGAATTTGAATCATGAAACAATTTTGATGGAAATTGACAATGACATTTCAGATAGAAATTTTTAAAAACCAGATAATGATATAATGGGAATCGATGACATCCACTTAAATTATAACGATCGTGAAATTGGGACAGTTGAGATTAAATTAAATGAGGAAAAAATAATCGAACGAAATAGATGAAAAAGAAACTTTATTTGTAACAGAACTTAAGAGCTTGACGAAGCTGCCCGCCTTCTAATAATATTTCCAATCCTAACTTATGAATAAACGATGCGTTTAATCAAGTTTTTTTGCTACAAAGTAAAAATTTGTAAGATTGTACTCCAGTGCGGACAACTCAAGAAATCCACCAAAATATTAGACATATAAAATTATAAAAGAAACTTTCAATGTATCGTATTTTAAAGTTAGGTCTATCAAGTTTGATATCTAATTTCCAATCCAGGCTCATAAAAAAATAACAAGTCCAAATGATTTTTTATTTTGACAAAAATTATTGTATTAATATAGCTTTAGTACGGACAAGTCATTATATTTGTTTGATTTATTAATTTAAAAAGATACTGATATAATAAAAAAAGCAAAACTCAAGTGATGCAGCTCCGACATCCCGTTAATAGGAAAATGGTAACAGAAGAATCACATCAATATAAAAAAATTTCAGAAAAAGACATTATTATGGAAATGCGAGAAACAAAAAAGTAATGATAAATTAGAACTAAGACGTGTTCAAGAAACTTTACGTAAGAAAAAAGCTTATATGAAAATGAAAAAGGACAACCAAATAAATATAAACAGAAATTAGAAAATACTAAGATAACAAAATGGCAATTCAAGGAAACAATGAGTACTGATAAATTGGAACAAATACGTGCGAATGAGGCTTTACGTAAGAAAGAAGCTTATATAAAAGTTAAAGAAAAACAACCAAAAAAATATGAAGAAAAATAAGAAAATATTAAGTGTAAACGATTAAAAATTGAAGATAATAATTATAATGAAAATTAGAATAATAATAATCATAATAACAATCATAATATTGTATTAAATGAAGTTATTGATAAAACAATAAAGGGCAAAGTAGAAAAAAAAATTAAAGAAATTAAATGAAAAAATATTAACTGAAAAAATTAATTTGAAACTGATTGGTTGTATGGCAAATATATATTTCGATGAAAATCTCATATCTGAAAATTACATTGGTTCCATGACGAATACATGTGTTTATTGTGATGCGCAACATTTTGCTTTTCAATATACTAAAAGTAACGATTTCTCCAATTGTTGTCATAAAGGTGAAGTAGAATTGTTAGAAAATCCACCTTACCCAGAACGATTAATGTTTTGAGCAGCTGAATTTACGGAAGAAAGTATTGATTTTTGACGAAATGTTAGGTTGTACAATAATGCTTTAGCATTCGCAAGTTTTGATGCCAATTTTGATACATTGCCGAGTAAAGGACCACAAGTTATTAGAATATGTGGACAAATTTACCATAATGTATATGCGTTACATCCTAATAAAGATGAAGCACGTAAATATGGACAATTATATATTTTAGATAATGAAATAGCAACGATTGAACGACATAAGTTTAATACAAATTTAACATTATTAAAACATTTAGATAACTCAATAAGAGATATTAACCCTCATGCTAAAGCTTATAAAATGATACATGAAGCAGGAGAAGAAGAACTACAACGATGTGCAAAAATCAATTGTCTTCTGAAAACTGTTACTATGCCTATTGTCCGCAATAATAATTTTGATAAAAATAGATATAATCTACCTACCTGTAATGAAGTAGCAATAGTATACGTTGGAGAAGACGATATGCCTCCTATTGAACGTGATATTGTCATTTACCCTAAGTCTGATAAACCAATTAGTATAATAACAATTAGCAAACACACAGATCCTATGACATATTCGCTTATTCATCCTAATAGTGGTTTCGGATGGATGTCAAATATGAAAAATAAATTTGGAAAATCTAATATTAAAAATTTGCAATTTTATAATTATAGATTTAGTGTTAGAAATGAATTTAATCCATTTCTTAATTTAGGAAAACTATCTCAACAGTTCATTGTTGATGTAACCCACATTGGAAAGAAATAACTGAAAACTTGGAAATTTATGAAAATGCAATAGATAGACCAGATATTATAACAAAAGTATTTTATCAAAAAGTAGAAGAATTCAAAAATTCAGTAATAAAAAAGGGAATATTAGGAAAATGTATTGCATACAGTTATGTAATTGAATTTCAAAAACGAGGATTACCACATAGGCATATGTTGTTATTCTTAGATAAAAATGATAAATTTGACATTCCCGAAAAAGTTGATAAAATAATAAGTGCAGAAATCCCAAATAGAGATATTTATCCAAAATTATATAGTATTGTTAAACAATTTATGATACACGGTCCCTGTGGTATGCAAAATATAAATTGTCCGCGTATGGATGAAAATACGAAACAATGTACGAAAAATTTTCCAAAAAAATTTAATAATACAACAACATTTAAATTAAATGGGTATCCACTATACAAACGCAAAAATGATGGCGTCGAAATTATTTCTAAAAATAAATTTACAGAAAGAATTCCAGATAATAGATTCGTTGTTCCTTATAATCCTTACTTATTATTGAAATTTAATGCACACATAAACGTCGAAGTTTGTTCTACTGTACAATGCATTAAATATTTATTCAAATACTGTTATGAAGGTCATGATTGTGCATACATTAAAATACATCAAGTAAATGTTGATTTTAGATCAGAAAATAAAGACACTTTTGAAAATGACAATAGTGAAAATGTTAAATATGAATATGACGAAATCAAACAATTCATTTATACACGATATTTATGTCCACCTGAAGCAATGCACAGATTATTAGAATATCCTTTACATGTTATTTCACATACTATAAAACGTCTAAGCGTTCATGAAGAGAATCAACAAAACGTATTTTTTAAAGAAGGAAAAGAAGAAATAATCATGCAAAAAAATGTTGGAACAACATTAACAGCATATTTTGAATTGAATAGAGAAGATTTCGAAGCACGAAATTACTTATATTCAGAAATACCGAATTTGTATATTTGATGAAAAACTGAAAAAGTGGAATAAAAGAAAAAGAAAAAGAAAAACCAATACTCAGTAGAATGTACTTAGTAAGTCCGAAAGATAGAGAACGTTATTTTATTAGGTTATTACTATTACATGTTAAAGAAGCCACGTCTTTTGAAGCTCTGCGTACTGTTGATGATGTGATGTACAATTCGTTTTATGAGGCAGCTTAGGCGAAACAATTAATTAATGAAGATAAAGAATGGGATAGATGCTTGGAAGAAGCATCTTCAACAGAATTCCCTTATGCTCTTTGTGAATTATTTGCTTTTATTTGCGTTTTTCATAATCCTATAAGTGCACGAGATTTATATGAAAAACATAAAGATAAATTTTACCACCCTAAATACGAAAAAAATGTAGGTGAAAATCTTGCATTGAATGTTATTAAAAATAATTTACAAGTCAATGGATTTTCATTAAACGATTTTAATTTACCTAACATAAGTACATTTATAGAAGAAGATAATAATGAAACAATTTTAAATCATAATAACTATATTCTTAATGAATTAGAAATAAAAATAAATTCTTCAAATAATAAACAAAGGCAAATATTCGACTCTACACTAAAAAGTTTAAACAACCAAAGTAAAGAAAAATATATTTTCATAGATGGACCGGGTGGAAGTGGAAAAAGTTATTTACTTAACGTTTTAATGGCTTATTTTAAATATCATACCATACATTAATTATTTGTAGCTTTGACAGGTATAGCAGCGAATTCATTAGTCGATGGAAAAACCATGTATGCAACATTTAAACTACCGTTAAATATAACAGATTGTACAACTTGTAATGTTAAGCCTAATTCTGCAGAAGGCAAACAATTAAAGGAAACACAAATAATTATTTGGGATGAAATATCCATGACTTCAGAATTTGCTTTTGAAGCGGTTGATCGTCTTTTTTAAGATTTATGCAATGTTAACCAACCCTTCGGTGGTAAAACTGTAATTATATCAGGAGATTTCAGGCAAACATTACCAATTGTACGACATGGTAGCCGTATGAACATTATTGAAAATTAAGTTAAATTTAGTTTATTATGGCAAAATTTTAAGCAAATGAAGTTAAATAAAAATCTGCTAGTTTCGGATAATGATAATAATTTTAAACAATGGTTATTAGACATCGGAGAAGGAAAACGCCGCGATGTTTTTGAAGATGATAATGAAGTAAGTGCTATACCAGATAATTTTATCATTAAAGAAAATCTTGTCGAAGAAATATTCGGGAAAACAATAAAAATAGACAATACGAATATAACGGAAAAAGTTATTTTGGCTCCTAAAAATAATGATGTTACTGAAATCAATAATAATGTTTTGAATTTAATAGAAGGAAACCATGTTGAATATTTGAGTATTGATACTGCTGAAGATGATAACAAAGAAAATTTAGATATTATGTTACCTACAGAATTTTTAAATAAGTTAACTCCTAATAGACTTCCACCACATAAATTACATTTAAAAGTAGGGGCTATCATTATACTTTTAAGAAATTTAAATGTCAATAAGGGACTTTGTAATGGAACAAATTTGATAGTAAAAAAAATGCTTAAATATTCCATTCAAGTGGAATTAGCAACTGGTCAAAACAAAGGTAAATTAGTTTTCATTCGAAGAATAAATTCATCTCCATTTACGGAAGAAATTCCATTCAATATGCTATGAAAACAGTTTCCTATTAGATTAGGATTCGCAATGACTATTAATAAATCACAACGACAATCTTATGAAAAAGTTGGTGTTTATTTGCCGTCACCAGTTTTCAGTCATGAGCAATTATATGTTGCTCTTTCAAGGACGAAATTTAAAAACAATTCAAAATTATTTTTAGGTTACTGCGCTATTGTCAACGGAGAAAATAAAAATGATCAGAACACAATATATACAAAAAACATTGTTCATAAAGAGATATTATAAAGAATATGTCAATATGTATTTTATATTTATGTTTTAGATTGTGTTAATAGTTGAACTCGAAATTCAATAAAATATATGATATTTAATGAAAATAAATATTAACTGACACTTTCAAAATAGTTTAATATGATGTTGAATCAGCTGTATAAAGGTCGCGCTGTTAAATCGGCTGCATAAGGAAACGTGCTATTAAATCGGCTGCATACAAGGATACGCTATTAAATCGACTACATTAGGAAATGCGCTGTTGAATCGGCTGCAAATAGGGATGCGCTGTAGAATCAGCTGCATATGGGGATGCGCTGTTGAATCGGCTGTATATTGGGATGCGCTGTTGAATCGGCTGCATATTGGGACGCGCTGTTGAATCGGCTGCATATTGGGATGCGCTGTTGAATCGGCAGCATATTGGGATGCGCTGTTGAATCGGCTGCATATTGGGATGCGCTGTTGAATCGGCTGCATATTGGGATGCGCTGTTTAAACAGCTGCACATTGGGATGCGCTGTTAAATCAGCTGCATATGAGGATATGCTGTTAAGTCAGCTGCATATGGAGATGCACTATTAGATTTGCAATGTCTCGTGTAAGAATGAGACGTTAAAACATTGCATTTAAAATAAAAAAAAATATTATAGCGTCTGGAGCGGAGCCTGTATAGAACATTATAAAAATACGCTCCACTGAAGAATCCAATGTAAACGTATACAGGCTTGGAAGCGCTACGTTAAAAAAAATATATTGACCAAAAAATATAAAGCCCAAGAAAATATAAGGCCCAAAAAATATAGAAACCGAAAAAATATTGGGCCCAAAAAAATATCAAGCCCAAAAAATTAGAAGGCCCAAAAAAATATAAGGCCCAAGAAAGTATTAGGTTCAATAAAATATAAGGCCCAAAAAAAATTAAGGCCCAAGAAAATATAAGGCCCAAAAAATATAGAGAGCGAAAAAATATTGGGCCCAAAAAAATATTAAGTCCAAAAAATTATAAGGCTCAAGAAAGTATAAGGCTCAATAAAATATAAGGCCCAAAAAATATAGAGACCGAAAAAATATTGGGGCCAAAAAAATATTGAGTCCAAAAAATTATAAGCCCAAGAACGTATTAGGCTCAATAAAATATATGGCCCAAAAAATATTGGGCCTAAAAAATATTGAGTCCAAAAAATTATAAGGCCCAAGAAAATTTAAGGCTTAATAAAATATAAGGCCTAAAAAAATAAGGCCCAAAAAATATAGAGACCGAAAAAATATTGGGCCCAAAAAAATATTGAGTTCAAAAAATTACAAGGCCCAAGAAAATTATAATGCCCAAGAAAATATAAGGCCCAAGAAAATATAAGACCCAAGAAAAACACATTTAAAAAATGCGGAGAACCGGAGAAACGGAGAAAAAAGTGGTTTCACTTTAATATAATATGAGATTATTGATTCATTCAATTCTTAACAATTTTTACATAGATGACAATTCATACGAATACGAACACATGTACACTTGGTGGAAAGGATATTTTTCCGAATGTGTACCTCAAATGACAGCGCTACATATTTTACCACAGACGTAAGAAAACTTCGATTATGCATTGAGTTTATGCATCATGATTATTTTGTTTTTTCTTATAGGTTATTCATGCAAAATTCAAATGATAACATCTTAAATTTTATTGCTTATATAATTTAAATTCACAATATTAGATTCTAATATGATTATTGAACTAAGAAATAAAAATTCTATTTAATAAAATTATAATTCGGATCATGAAAAAAGAAAGTAATATTGTTTGTTCACTAAAACTATGTCATTAAGTAATAAGTAACGATGATGCGAAATTTGCTCTAGAATTGTCTTATGCCTGTGGTAAAATATGCGATGTTGCCATTTAAGGTCAACATTCGGAAAAATATCCTTTCCGCCAAGTGTACATATGAATATGTAATTAAGGTTACATAAATGTTATTTATGAAGAATTTTTCACAAATTTTTAAATACGAATGTATTTTCTTGAAATTAATTTAAGTACATTTTTCTCTAAATGATAACTGAATGAAACTTTAATTGAATAAATTATGCTATACAATTATAAATATATAAATTTATTCAACTGTTCATGAAATGAAATAATCATTTATTAAATATATTATTCTTACATATATATTACACAAATAATAATTACAATGGATATTTGTTGAATAAAAATTTTTATTTTAATAATCATAGCATTGAAATTTATTTTGATGAAAATGTCATTCTATTTACATTTTCAGTAGTGTTTAAATACAAATATAATTATACTTAAAAAGTTACTTGTCATCAATAAAAAAATATTTTAATTGTTTCAATGATAATTCTTTATTAATATTAAGAACTTATTCATAAATTATAATATCAATAATATGGAAATAAAAAAAAACAAATATAAAATTAAATTTAATATAACCTTACTTGTGATACATACACTTCATAATATTTACACTAGCCACAAATACCTGGTTCGCTATTGCTCACTCGGTTTTATTTTTAATATACTCATGTAAAATATATTTTATAAATAAAATATATAGAATTTTTCTTTTTACAAGTATTTTTTATATTTCATTTATAAGCTTTCTTTCTTGATTTGCAGATTTTTCTTAAATATTGCAAAAATATTATGAAATACTTATAAATATAATAATTTGCCAAAGATCAATTGATTAATTATATTTTTTTTAAAGATTTAATAAAACAAAACAAATATGTTATATTATCTAAATTCCTAAATTTTTATGTTATTTATCTTTAATAAGTTTTCTTACTATTTAACTTTTACTCGATTTTTTAAAACATGTATAAAAAATTTAATATTAATAATCAATAGTAATTATTTGTCATATGTTTTATATTATTTTTAATGATTTGAAAAGGAAATGTTTATAATTCAAATGTATATAATTTATAAATGTTTTAATATTCATACGAATTTTTTTTATTTTGTTTGAACTACTTTAAAACTATTTAATTGTTTTTTAAATATAACTTTTTATATGTAATAAATTCATATATGTAACAAACTTTTTATAAAATATAAACATAACATCATTGCATATAAGTTTAGAAACTTTGAAAAAAAAACCTTGAGAAAAACTTCTACCCAACAATATTTAATTGTTTCTCATTGCTATGATAAAGAAATAGCGCTATGATAGTATTACTTTATGAATTTCAACACTAAAAATAACCGCATAAAAATTTTATGAAACTAAAATATCAAATAATTAAATATTGAACTTTTAATTAAATAAAAATACTTTATTAAATGTGCAATATTTGAGCATTTGATATTTTAGCTTAATGTTATTATTTGTTATAGTTATTTTTTTGTGTTAGAATTCATAGAGTAATACGATTAAAGCGTCATATCTTCATCATAGCAATGATGAACAATCAAATGTTTTTGAGTAAAATTTTTATAAAATTTTTTTTTCAAAAGTTTCTAGTCTCATATGTAATGATGCAGTAGTTATATTTTAAAAACAAATATGTTATGTATATATATATATATACTAGGGGGGGTTCCCCCCTGCTCGCTTCGCTCGCCAACCCCCCCATTGCATCTCCTTCTATAAATATAAACTTTTATATATATAATTTTTAAATTTATATTAATTTAAAATTATTATTTTTTTTTTTTTTTTGTTTCTTGGTCATGAAGATTAGTATTTATTAAAAGTTAAATACACTTATTAAGGTATATGAAGTTAAGTATAATAAAACGTTTTATGATAGTTAAATACTTTAAATGTGTTGAAGATATCTATAATAATATTCAATCGCTTTACGATAGGAGCACAACCATTCAACGTATTTACCTCGAGCTCAGCCCAATGTTCTTTTCTCTTCCTAATTTCGTTCATTCTTTGATAACAATTAATTAAATTAGCTAACAATTAACTACCTTTCAGCTATCTCTCAGCTAACTTTCAGCTAAATTTCATCTGAATTTCAGCCAACTTTTAGCTAACTTTCAGCTAAATTTTATCTGAATTTCAGCTATCTCTCAGCTAACTTTCAGCTAAATTTTATCTGAATTTCAGCTATCTCTCAGCTAACTTTCAGCTAAATTTTATCTGCATTTCAGCTAACTTTTAGCTAACTTTCAGCTAAATTTTAGCTGAATTGCAGCTAACTTTTAGCTAACTTCCAGCTAAATTTTAGCTGAATTTCAGCTAACTGAGGGCACATAAAATTCTTATACATGGCGGCGGCGGCGGCGTAGGCGATATATCTTTATTATATAGAGAGATATATATATATGAATTTGTTACATTTATTATTCATAGTCCTATAAAGTTTATTTGATAATTTTAAAAAAATTTTAATAGGAAAAAATTAATTTTTATTAGTAGACTGATATACAACTATGTTACATATATGGATTCATTACATATATCAAGTTAATATTTTGTAAAATTTATTTGCATGGTTCTGAAAAGTTTCAATAAGTAAAAAAAATCAATTTCCAGTAAATCTTTATTTTAAGTCAATAAATGCAAGAGTGACACAGAAGAAAGTGGTCTTTGCAAAAAATTATATAAAGAGTATATTGGATTAGGATAAGTGTCCAATATCTTTGATGCGTAAGTTTTGTAAATAAACTATTATTACATTTTTCTATTTTTAGTGAATCATTGTTGAAGCTTCAGAAAGTTCTATTAGTGCAAATACTAACTGCAGATTAAACGATTTATGCATAAAAGGCTAAGGTGATAATTATGATGATTAAATATAAATTTTCGAATGAAATTTGAATAAAATAACGGACATATTCAATCATTTAAATATGAATTCACTATACAATCACTTAAGAAAAAATCCTGTAGAGCATCCTGCAGAATATCCTGTAGGACATCCTGAAGGACATCTTGTAGGACATCCTGTAGGACATCCTGTAGGATATCCTGTAGGATATCCTGTAGGACATCCTGTAGGATATTCTGCAGGACATCCTTTAGGATATCCTGCAGAACATTCTGCATGCATTTTGCGCAAAAGTCGTACAGGATCATCCTTCAGGATGTCTTTCAGGATGCATTCAATATGTATTGCAGAATGCCATACATTTTTGATAATCAATGAAATTTCACAGACAAATATTTAAAAAAATTAAAACTATTTTATTTTCAATAATTTCACAAGTTAATAACTTGATACTTATTTTCTTCCATAAGGAAAAATGCGACAATCGTCAACTCCCCGCAAATCGAAGAGCCTCTGTAAACATAAAAGAAATATCGTATATACCTGCACTTCCGAAATTTAGATATGGGATCGTAAAATTAAGAATAACGTCACCTAACAGTCAAAGACGGTATTAATAGTCAGTTCGAATTTTTTTTTGAGTACTTACATTTTTAACTGTTAGGTGGCGTTTTTCTCAATTTGGCGATCTCTTATTCAAATTTAAAAGACGCAGGTCACGGTTCGCCTAAAGGAAGTTTAAATGAAAATGTTTTGTTGCCTCAAAATTCATTTTGATTATGATTTTTAGATATCTTAAACATATTTTGACATACTTTTTAAAATCAATTTACGTGGCCGATTCATAAAAAGTTAAGTTTAAATGAACAAATATTGTTTTATTAGGCAACATTATTATAAATATATAAATAGAAATAACAAATAAGTAAATAACTGTCCCCATTTATTTTATATCACCTGTATGTTAAAAACATTTATTTACGGTATTAATATGCATTAAATCTATAATTATAAAACGACTGATATATATAATTACTTAAGAAATGAGAAATAATATATACAAAGCTAGAAAATTTTTTCCATAACTGCAATCTTAAAGTTCGTTATATTCTCACCTAATTCATTGTATACAAATAAAATAAACATTGAAAAGGTTACAGCTAACAGTACTCGATACTATTTATTATTTATAATATAAAGATCATATGTAAATACAATTTGTGGAATTTAAAGTGATATATAATCTTAAAGAAAATTTAGTATAGCATTTGACTTCGCGCAGCAACGTTCGTTCAATTTATTTAATTTCATTCAATTTAAAAATAGTGATTGTCAATTATGAACTTGCAAAGTGATTCGGCCAGAACTCACGAACAAAATCGGCATAATATGTGTTTGATGTGTAAAAGGAAGCCGAAAAAAAAGCATTATAAAACTACAGGTAAAATAGGAACTCAAATCAAATTGTTATTTCCTGATTTTAATGAGATGGATTCGCGTTTACCTGCTGTAGTTTGTGGTACTTTTAGGCTTAAAATTACAAGAGCTAATATGAATACAAGTTTAAAAAGTTCACTTCAGATGCCAGACTACTCAAAATATCATTTAAAAATGAAAACGCGCAGTACATCAAAGTCAGAAAAAAAGTGTGGCTGTACTTTATGTAATGAAATTAGATCCAGACAAAGAAGTTTTGAAATTGTTAATACTAAAAAAAAGGAATCTCGCAAACCACTGAAGAAGCCTAGTAGACGATGTTCGAATTGTTTAACTTTAATAGCTAAAGGTATATGTCATAAATGTACTTCAACAACATTCCTAAAAAATGTTCAAGAAGGCATCAAAACTCCAAAGCAAAGTGAACATTTGATTTCTAAATTATTAGTCAAAAGTAAAGTTGAAAATAAATTAAATGACAAAGCAGAAAGGACGAATGTTGCACTATATCTATCGCAACAGCGTGGTAAACCATTAAATATTATCGTAAATGGAAAAGAAAAAAACAAATACACCAAATATCGTCTAATGATTTATGAGATTTGCAGAATGATTCAAATTTAGCTGATCGTCAGATACGTGATTTTTCTAAAAAAACATGTTCACGAAATATTATTGAGCCTTATACTCGAGAAAAAAATTTTCAAAAGTCTCGTAGTTTGGATGAATTTTTTGAAGTGCATTCATTGGATTTCGAAATTGTAAAAAATGAGGTTGTTACAAAAATTCCAAGCTCTGCTGTTATTTGCACCGATTTGATTTTTTTTATACAACATATTATTCATAATGGAAATATTTTTTATTTTTACTTGAATTTTGGTATTGATGGTGGCGGAGGTTCTTTAAAATTCACCTTATCTATTCAATCTAAAAATGAAGATAATAACATTGAAAATAATACTTCAAAGAATTCTAAAAAATGGAAGGACACTGGAGTAAAGAAGATATTTATTATTGCTCTTGCTCCAGATACACAAGAAAATTATAACAATGTAAAACTTTTGTGGTCAAAACTAAAAATTAATGATTGTTTGATTAAATGTCCAGGAACAATTACAACTGACTTGAAACTTTCAAACATAATTACGGGTTTAACGAATAGCGCAAGTTATTGTCCATGTATTTGGTGTGATGTCACGAAAACTAATTTAGGTTTGTGTGGTACTTTGAGGACAACAACTAGCTGTATGTCTAATTATAATAACTGGTGTGATCATGGAAAGGTAAAAAAAAAAGTTAAAGATTTCAAAAATTGTATCGATCCACCTTTGTTTTATTCAGATGATGATAAACTAATTTTAGATGTAATTCCTTCTCCAGAATTACATCTTCTATTAGGCTGTGTTAACATACTTTATAGTAATATGTTTAAGTTATATCCCGATACTGCTACGAAATGGGCGCATCAAAGTAACGTAGAAAGAAGTTACAGTAATGGTGGTAACTTTTCGTTTGCAGGAAATGCATGTAACGTATTATTGAATAATGTTGATAAACTTCAACAGATATGTGAAGTTAACATTGGAGGTCTAGCAGGTTCCATGGCATATGTAGATACTTTTAGAAAATTTAAAATAGTCGTTGACGACTGCTTTCCTCTAAATTTGAAGCTAGATTTTGAACAAAATATTAAAGAATTCAAAAAAAGTTACGAAGTCTTAGGAATCTCAATAACACCAAAAGTGCATACAATTTTTAATCACGTAGCACAATTTTATTCAAAACACCAGATGGGCTTAGGATTTTTCGGAGAGCAAGCTACAGAATCAGTGCATTATGATTTTAATAAAAAGTGGATGGATTATAAAGTATCAAAACAGATTGTAGCTACAATAGTGCACATATATAGATTTGTATAAACTTATTTAAAGTTTAATAATTAATGTATATGAAAATGAAATTGAACATTTTTATGTTTGTTTGTTTGTTAAAAAATGTATTTTTTTGTTTACTGTTAACGTGTTATTGTTCATTAAACTCTTATTTATGTACGCGACTGGTATTTTTTCATTTGCTATTAAATTTAAATATTAAATTTTGGTATCTAATAAAATGATATATTTTCATTTAAACCCAAGTTTCTATAAATCTGCCACGTAAAGTAATTTTAAAAAGTATATTAAAACATGTTTAAGATGTATGAAGATCATAATCAAAATGAATTTTGAGGCAACAACACATTTTTATTTAAACTTCCTTCAGGTGAACCGTGAGGTATATAAGATATTCCTTGTATGTTTGCAGAGACTCTTCGATTCACGGAGATTTGACGAATGTCTTATTTTTGGATCTTCCTTTAAGAAGAAATGAGTATCAAGTTATTAACTTGTTAAATTATTAAAAATAAAATAATTTTATTTCATTCAAACATATTTCTGTAAAATTTGATTGATTATTAAAAATGTATGACATCCTGCAATACATCTTTAATGCACCCTGCAAAACATCCTGCAGGATTATCCTGCAGGACTTTCAAACAGAATGCATGCAGGATATCCTGCAGGATATTCTACAGGATGTTTTACAGGATGTCCTACAGGATATGCTACAAAATGTTCTATATGATTCTACAGGATTTTTTCATAAGGGACAGTAGTGGCATTTTATAATTTTCTAATCACAATGTTTTACTTATTATCACATTTTTATGATTTAAGAATAGGTTTAAGAGCAGGCCAGATTCGCTATCCTTATCTAATTCAGTTTTTTGTTATTTACTCAAGAATGAATCGATGTATCTGCGAATTGACGGTTGAGCGGAATAGATATTATTATAATGAATATCTATGCACAAGAAAATAAAATTCTACCGTTTTATTTTTGAGAAAAGTAAGAAACGCAAAAATATTATAAAAGTAAACTTTCACTTTAACGTTCTTTACTTTTTTCAAAAACAAAGCGGTAAAATTTTTTTTGTGCTTAAATATTCATAATAGTATCTATTGCACTCAACCTTCAATTTAAAGAGACATCGATTAATACTTAAGTAAATAACAAAAATCTCAATTGGACAAAGACAGCAAATCCTGCTCTTAATAAAAAATTGGAACGTATATGAAAGTTACATTTGTAATAAATAACTTAATCAAAAAAATTAAACATGCATAAAGTAATATCAACAATATTTTTATAGAAAAGTAACAAAATAATATTCATCAACGTATTTTCAAGTAGTATAAAAATAGATTGAATGAATAATTTAATAGTACAGATAAAAATATAAATAAATAATATCTTAAAAAAATATAATCATGTATACAATACTTATTTTTTTGGTGTAAAGATTTGGCAATTTTCCCAAATAATCTTACAATGAAAAAAAAAATCTTATTGCAGGTAATATTTGCATTTATCATTTAAGACCGAAAAACAACACGCTGTCGAGCGCACACGCACGCAACAGCTGTAATGTTTCAATGTTGCCAGATGTAATATTTATATCTAATGAGTCAAATGAGAACTACGGATGATCTGCTTTGACTTGTGTAGTAAGGATAGAACTCCCTTAAAAATGTAAATATCTAATATGTAAGTATTAAATATAAGATAAAAAAAATTTATTTCCTTTTTTTAATATTAAATATTAAATACTTTCATATGTTAATAGTGCAGTGCTGAACATTTTACATTTGAATAAACACAAAATAAAGAAATATAGAACTACCAAATAATCCTACTTACTTAAAAGAATTGAAATAATTGGCTACAGGATTTTCAGAAAAAAGTTTTCATTTTCGTAAAGATATTAGATCATACAACAATTCTTTAGCTTTCGCAAGTATTGGTGCGAATTTAGACAAAATAACAAGTAGGGAACCACAAGTAATCAGAATTTGTGGTCAAATATATCACAACGTTTATGCTTTACATCCCAATGAAAATGAAGCTCGAAAATATGGACAATCATATGTTCTTGATAATGAATTAGTAACTTCGCAACGGAAAAGCTCAGATACAAATTAAGACTTATTATGTGAACTAGATGGATTATTTAGACAAAGTAATCCTTATGCTAAAGCTTATAAAATGATGTATGAAATAGAAAAAGTTACAAGTAATACAATAAAGCTACAAGTAATGAAGTTGCCATGATATTTATAAGGAAAGATGGTTTATCCCCAGTAGAACGTAATATCGTTATATAGCGTGTCCAAAAAGTAACGATACATCTGAAAATTTCCAAAGTTTATAATTTTTTCAATCAGGTGAAGGTCGTACTTGGAGTGACTTTTTATGAGGTATTCGACTGTTACCTTGAATTTGACCTTGAACCTCATTTCCAAGGTTATTTTGAGATCAACCTCATTTTTTTAAATGGAAACCTCTACTTTTCGATTCCGCTATAAAAAGTAGGGGTTCTCATTTTTAAAAAATGAGGTTGACCTCAAAATAACCTTGAAAATGAGGTTCAAGGTCAAATCCAAGGTCACCATTGGATACCTCGTAAAAAGTTACTCCAAAAACGACCTTGACCTGATTGAAAAAATTATCAACTTTGGAAATTTCTTAGGTGTATCGTTACTTTTTGGACACGCTATATATTCGAAACACGACAAATCAGTTAGTATTCCATTAATTGGTAAACATGTCGAACCTATGACTTACCCACTTATTTATCCTAATGGAGGAAAAGGATGGATGCCCAATATGAGATGTAAATTAACTACAAACAATATTTCAAATCTGCAATTTTACAATTATAGATTTTCTGTAAGAAATGGATTTAATCCTTACCTTAATTTAGGTAAAGTTTCTCAACTGGCAATAGTTGATGCATTTGTAAAAATTGAAACTTCAAAATTATATTTTAAAAAAAAAATCGAAATATTTTAAGAAGCGATTGTTATAACGGTGTAATGGATTATTTACATATAAGAAAAAAGATACTGAAAATAAAAAAATTGGAAAAATGTATATTTTACCATCGAATTTTACAGAAAGTTCACGATTCTCAAAGCAAAAATATATCGAATCAATGATACTTGTAAATTATTATGGCAAGCCAAACTTATTTATAACTCTGACATGTAATCCTAACTGGAAAGAAATTATTAAAAATTTAGAAGATTATGAAAATGCAATTGACAGGCCTGACATTGTAGTTAAAGTGTTTCAAGTAAAAGTAAAACTATTCATAGCATTGATAATTAAAAAAAGTGCATTAGGAAAAACTATTGCTTATACTTATGTTATTGGATTCCAAAAGCGAGGGCTTCCATACATGCATATGTTATTATTTCTGAATGGAAAAAATAAAATTAATACTCCTGATAGAGTTTTTGCATTTATAAGTACAAAAATTCCAAATAGATATTTATTCACAATTATTGAAAAATGTTAAACAATTTATGGTCCATGCGGAGAACAAAACAGGAGTTCTCCTTGTATGCAGAAAAATAAAAATAAATGTTCGAAAAATTTTCAAAAAAATGATAATAATAAAACATCATTTAAAACATCTGGATATCCAATTTGTATACGGAGAGATGGTGGTAAAAAAATTTGTGACAAACGTGAAAATAACAATTGAGTAGCTGATAACAGATTCATTGTTCCATATAATCCTTATTTACTACTCAAATTTAACTGTCACTTTAGTGTAGAAGTATGTTCAACTGTACAATATATCAAATATTTGAACAAATATTTGATATATTATACAGTTGAAATACGCAATGCAGGAAGAAATTTTAAGGAAAATTTTGACAATTTGAATTGAAATGAAAATAATGATAATAATGAATATGAATATGATGAAAGGAAGCAATATATTAATACAAAATATTTATGCCCCTCAGAAGCTATGCACAGATTATTAGAATATAGTTTACACAAAATATCTTATTTTATAATACGATTATGAAACTACTACTATTCACAATAAAAGAAGTATATTTTGAAGAAGGAAAAGAAGAATAAATAAAAAACGAGATTGTTGATACAACTTTAGAAGCATATTTTAAATTAAACGAATAAATCCTGAAGCAAAAAATTATACATATTCGGAAATCCCATTGCATCATGTATTTAATCAAAAATTGGAAGTATCGAATGTAAGACAAAGATTTAACAAACCAATTCTGAACAGAATGTTTTTGGTAAATCCAAAAGATCGTCAAAGATATTTTAGAAGACTCTTACATGTCAAAGGCGCAGCTTCATTCCAAGATTGACGTACTGTCGATGATATAACATATCCTTCATTTTTCGCGGCTACTGTAGCCGAACATTTGGTTAATGAAGACGAAGAGTGTGATCGATGCTTAGAAGAAGTATCCCAAATACAATTTCCTGTTGCTCTTTGTGAATTATTTGTTGTGTTCATAATCCTATTAATGCTAGAAATTTATATGAAAAATATAAGCATTTTTTTTAACATCCAAAGCATGAAAAAATGTAGGTAAAAATATAACATTAAATATTATTGAAGAAAATTTACAAATCAATAGAAATTGTTTAAATGATTTCAATTTGCCAGATATCAACTCATTTAGAGGATTTATGCACATCTATCGATACAACAGAATTTTCTATAAAATATTACATGTTAAATGATTTACAAATCAAATTAAATACATTAAAAAATCAACAAAAAATTATTTACGATAGCATTTTAGAATGTTTAAGAAAAAAGAAAAACAATTTTATTTTCATTGATAGGCCAGGTGAAAATGGAAAAAGTTATTTATTAAACGTTTTAATAGATTATTTAAATTTTCAAAGTACATCATTTTTATGTGTTGCTTGAACAGGAATTGCTGCTAATTTATTTAAAAAATGGAAAAACAGTACGCACTACATTCAAATTGCCACTGAATATCACAGAGTCTACAACGTGCAGCGTAAAGCCTAATTCAACAGAAGGTAAAAAATTAAAGGACATACAAATAATAATGTAGGATGAAATATTGATGACATCAAAATATGCTTTTGAAGCAGTGCACCGATTGTTTCAAGATTTATGTAATGTTAAAGAAATATTTAGTGGTAAATATTACTTGTATCAGGGGATTTCAGACAAACATTACCAGTTGTAAAAAATGGCAGTCGCACTGACGTTATTGAAAATTCGGTCAAGAACAATTATTTGTAGTTAAAAGTTAATCCTATGACATTAAATTAAAACCTCAGGGTATCCAACGATGACGACAATTTTTGGTTATTGAATGTAGGTTAAACTAAATATTTAAACGTTTATGATGAAGAAACTAAATTAGTCGGAATACCTAATGATATAATAATACAAGAAAATACATTTAAATTATAAAGTTAAATTAGCGCCTACGAATAATGACGTAATAAATATTAATAATAAAATACTCGATATTATGGAAGGACGAACTATTAAATGCTTAAGTATAGATATTGCAGAAGATGAAAATTTAGATGTTATGTTACCAATAGAATTTTTAAATTCAATTACACCTGATGGACTTCTGCCATATAAATTGAAATTAAAAGTTAGTGCTATTATTATCCTTTTAAAAAATTGAAATTTCAACGATGGCCTTTGTAATGGGACACGACTATCAATAAGAATGCTAATAAAATATTCAATGCACGCTGAAATTTAAAATGAAAAAAATGCAGGAAAATTAGATACCACGAATAACATTATCTTTATCCAAAGAAGAAATGCCATTTAATATGTGTCGTAAAAAGTTTCCTTTACGATTAGGTTTTGCTATGACAATCAACAAATCTCAAGGGCAATTCTATAATCATGTTGGTGTATACTTACCAACACCAGTATTTAGTCATGGTCAATTGAGAGTTGCTCTACTAAGATTTAAGAATAGAAAGAATTTAAAGTTTTATTGCCAAATAATGCAAAAATAAAACCTAATAAATTAGAAAATTAAGAAATAATTTATGCTAAAAATATTGTGCATAAAGAAATATTATTAATGAAATAAAAAAATACAAATAATAAAGTAATGTCAATCTTAATATAACATTATTTAGATGCAAAATAATTGTTATAACAAATATCTACAAAACAATAATTTGATGACTATAAATAAAGATTGTTGAAGAAGTTAAAACACTTAATAGAACCAAATCGATGTTCTTATTTAGTGGCACCCTGGTCAGGTAAAATAAATGTGAATAATGAGCGTTGAATGTTTATAATAATATATTTATTTATTCAAACAATAAAATATAATCATTTACTATAGTTATATTTATAAAAAATATCTTATAAACGGATGCAAAATTTCAGAAAAAATGTGCGTTGATAAAAAAAAAATGAACATTATAAACTTTATGTTACGAAATTAAGTTCAATATCAAGAATCTAAATTAATTGAATGCCATGAAAGTTTATTCGTAGTTAAATGTTATCCCTATGAAATGAAAATAAATTAAACATAAGAAAACCGTTTTTAATAGTGTATAACATCAGAAGTATCTTAGATTGAAGACATCTAACTCCAAAAAATGGATTATATTTAATTTTTTTATATTTATTATTTTGAAAAAATTATTAATTTAATTTAATTGATTGCTAACATTATCAGAATTATTCTATAAATTACAAATTTGCTTACCTTCTATGCAATTTAAAATTGAAAATCATTCAATTTTAATTATTTTATATGCTTATAGAAGTTATGAACTGTTTTATTTATTAATTGTTGTCTCTATCTCTATTTCAACATTTTTTTAATAATAACCATTTTCATAAGTTTTTATCCATTTAGAATGCGCTGTAATAATCGGCTGCATGTGGGAATGCGCTGTAATTATCTGCTGCATATGGGGATGCGCTGTAATAATCGGCTGCATATAGGGGATAACCTGTAATAATCGACTGCATATAGAGATAGGCTGTAATAATTAACTGTATATAAAGATACACTGCATATTAAGTCATGCTTTTCAAATTAATGTTCTATAAAAAAATTCAAAAATTTAAAACATTTAAACGCATTGCATTCGAAATGAAAATAAACGAGTGAGCGTCTAAAGCAAAGCCTGTATTTCAAAATTTAAAATAACGCTTTGCGAAAGAATCCTTTTATAAAAGTGTAGAGGCTTGAATGAAACGCTAGATTTAGTATATGTATATTTTATGTATAATAACAAATATATCTTCCTATATTATATAGACGTAAGCCTCAAAAAATAGCATTCTTGCGTCCTCCCCCCTCCTCCCCCCTCCTCCCCCAGCCTCACATTTTTAAATTTTTTTAACGTAAATATAGGGTTTTTTTTCAGCCTCTGTGAGATGCCTTCCCCCTCCTCCCCCAGCCTCCCCAGCCTCCCCCTTCTCGACCCGCCTCTGACATCGTCTCAACGTTTGTCACCTCATATTACCTCATAGGTCTCCTTAAAGACTCCTCAGAGACGCCTCAGGTAAGCCTTAGAAATTCCTCGAAACGCCTCAAGTTTGTGAGAGTGATATTTTTTAAAATTTTCAAAAGTAACGTAAAAATAGTTACCGACGCCTCAGTGCTTCCTCACCCCCTCCTCTTACAACGCCTCAGGGTACGCCTCAGAGATGAGACATTTTTTTTGTATGCCTCTTGTCCTGCCTTATAGATCGCCTTAGAAACGCTTCAAGAACGCATCATACATCGCTTTAGAGACGCCTCAGATATACCTACGTACTCCTCAAATAAATAAATTTTTTTTATCTGTATAATCAAAATATTGTGTCAGTAACAATATAAGCATTAAAATAAAAATATTAACAAATATAATTTTATAGTAGTTTATAATACATCACAAATTGGGGGGCTGGCGAGCAGGACGAGCAGGGGGGTAACCCCCCTAGTATATATATATATTGCGACGAGTATACATACCCGCGCATTTCAAATCTCCCGCCTAACGACCAAGCTACTATAGAACAGTAGTTCTGAGCTCAGCTGCAAGGCGGCAACCTCGAACGTCGTTGCACGCAACGAGAAAAATGAGGCTAGAGTATATAAGAGGCCGAGAAGCTAATCAGAGCAGAGCAGTGTAGACTACGGTCTCCCCTCTCTCTTTACCAAAGTGAGCACACAAGGCTAAGAGAGAAGGAGACAGGTAGTAGCTGGCTGCCTTGGCTTGTGGAGCACCACAGCTTAGGCTGAGCTTCTCTCTCTTGCACATGAGGGTAGACCAAGTGCGCACACAGGTCTACACCACAGTGCATATGCTGGTGGTATTAGAGTTACGTCAAGTGAGCACACAGGCGTAAATCTACGCAACCTAGAGCACACTCGCAACCTTTTGCCGTCGCCGCAATGCCGAACTTGCGCCGCTGAATTTAAGGGTGACGTCCACCCAAAATCTTATATTTTATCTCACATATCGCGACTGGTTTAATTAAGGGTCTCGTCCTTCCGCAGCTGTCGCGTCCGCCATTACGTGAACTATAGAATATATTAAGGGTGTCGTTTACCCATTGCTTGTATATATTAGTTTAAAGGACTCCGTCCAACCGTCGCGTAAATAATAGACTTGAGAATAAATTAAGGGTGTCGTCCATCCATTACATTTTGTTATGTTAATTAAAGGACTCCCTCCGACTGCCGCGTAGTTATTAAGATATAAGAATAAGTTAAAGGTGTTGGCCACCCATTGTCTTTACATCACTTAAGGGCTCCGCACGCCTATAGAGAATAGTAATTTAGATAATCAAGGGAGCCAGCTACCCATCATTATAACCGTAGAATTAAGTATAGCGATATTAGGTGCTGTTGCCTATTAATATCATTATAATTCTAGTTATTAATCATTTGTCTCTTTTTGTTTGCACATTGTTGCAAGTAAGAGCCGCCGGTACAAATTAGACCGTCCAGGCCAAAGAATCTCTTAGTTAAACTCAAACTATTATTTAGATTCGTTTAAAGATTTATTAATGGATTTAATCATTTATTAAATAGCCGTCAAGTGGCCAAGATAAATAAAGAACTAATTACTTTTGTAAACTACATTTCATTAAGGTTAGGCTAGTTGTTTGTATTATATAAAATAACAGGTTTAGTTTTGATTAATACATTATTATTATTTCATTATTGTAATCGTCGTTGTACGTAAGTTTAATAAGAACAATAAAGCCAAGGTACTCTCTAGCATAACCAAACGTGTTAAACCCGGTTACATTCCTTCATTTTCCACCGTCCGATTCTTCCCACTCCTGCCGATCTTACTCTGGTAACTCACTAAAGCGTCCGGCAACAGGAAAAACACGTATTTCCTCCTCCCGTAAAGGGAAAAACGTTACAATATATATATATATATATATACTAGGGGGTACCCCCTGATCGCTCCGCTCGCCAACCCCCTATTTGTTATTTAGGTTACATTATCTTTATTTTTTTATTTTTATCAACTGTAAAAAATATAATTATTAAAATATATTAAGTTATACTCAAAAATATATTTAAATATTTATTACAAACCCATTTTTGTCTTCCTTATTTATATGATGTTATATAATAAAAGTTTTTATTGTTTATATATAAACAAATTTTCATAAATACTAATATCTTATGAATGTCCGAGCATTAATAAATTTTTGTTTTTTTACCTAAATTATTAAATTTATGAAGTTTGTATTATAAATATATTTTTATATTTTCCACACACCTAGTATTTTTAAATACCGAGGTATATATGTAGGTGCGTTTTTTTAGTGGTTTCCCCAGGAGGCCTATTTCCACTCACATTTTTAAAAAATGTTTTTTTTTTTAATAAATAAATAAAAAAAATAATTTTTTTATTTATATATTAAAAATAAAAAATAACATCTTTTAAATATGTTTGCTGAAATATAAAATATTAAAAATAATATGTATATTAAATTTAATATATTTAAATATACAAAAAAATATTACTTATACTTACTATTAAACAGTATTTAGAAATTCAAAAATTTTTTTAATTCATAAATTTAGAATATTAAAAAAATTTTACCTATTTTCATTATGACTAAAAATTTTGAAAACAGAAATTTAAAAAATTTTTATGTATTATCCTTTTTTTTGTCAATATACTTAGAATTTTTTTCATCTTTTTGTTCTAATTTTTGTAAATATTGTAAAATTATTTAATATAATTGTTTATAAAATTTTATATAATTTTTTACTTACTTTTATAAATAAAAAATAATATTTCTGGAAAATACTTCTTGGAATTTTTATATGTAATATTAATTATATATACATAATTCATACATATATTTTGTATGAAAATAAATTATTTTTTAACATGTAAATTTTTGTTTCCTATTAGATTTCGTACTAAAATTTTTCTTACAATAAATACATAATTCCTTTTTTTGTACGTGAGTTCTTTCATGTCTTCTAATATTTTTAATTTTAATAAATAAGCCACATGTTCTACAACTTATAGTTTTAATATGAATTCTATTTATATGTATTTTTAAAAATTCAGATGTAGAATAAGAATTTTTGCAAAACGGGCATTGAAATACATCCATTTTTCCTATTAATATTAAGTTTAAACATTAATTTTCGTTAAATAATAATTTTATAAAAAACTTGGGAAACATTTTAATTATATTTTATATATGGGGATTTATAATTTTATTTAAGTTTAATTTTATTCTGTTTCTATTATATTTAAAAAAAATAAAATATAATAAGCATAACACATTTAATAATTCACATCAATGACTTTTTAGGGGTCCACCTTTGCTTTGTTTGACATTTTCATTGATTGCAATTTTCTAATGTGAAAGAGAGAGAAAGAGAAAGAGTCTACTAACACTTTACTTAGCTGCTTACCCGACACTGAAGTGGCTTTTGCTGATCGCTTGCTCTACGCACGCACTAATATTCACAGTAAAAAATTTGTTAGCTTTTGTCGACAAAAATCGCATCATGAGTAGCGCGGCTCACGAAACAGCTACCACTCCGATATTTTTGACTAATTACTTTCTGACAGCTATGCAAAAACTGTTTTAGCTTTCAATTTAATTGAAAACAAGTTTTACAAAAGAAAAAAATCTTTAATTTTAGTGAAATAAAAATAAAATACCCTTTAAGTGAATCAAATTTACACAATAAAATGAAATTTGAAAATCAATTAATCGTTAAAATTAAATGAAATGAATTAATAAAAATGGTAAGAATTTAAATAAATTATTTATTGAAAATTTCCGTCCAAACAATGTTATCTATTTTTGATGTACCATCTAAATTATTTTGAATATAAATATTATTAAGAGTTTTACATCTTGACAAAGCAACGTACAATTGACCATGTAAAAACAATGGTCTTCTTATAAATAAGCCTACATTATCGAAACTTTGACCTTGTGGTTTATTCATAGTTATTGCAAATGCTAATATAATTGGAAATTGTTTTCTGTAAAGAATAAATGGTAATGAAGATCTATTTCCTGTATTTAAAGTAATTTTTGGAATAAAAACTTTATTTCTACTTTTATCGCCTGTTATTATTTCAGCTTCAATATTATGTTTATATAAATTTATAATTTTCAATCGTGTACCATTACATAATCCTTCCGATATACTTGAATTTCTTAACAACATTACTATAGCATTAACTTTTAAATTAATTTATGAGGTGGTAAACCTTCTTTAATTTTATTTAAAAATTCTATTTGGTAATTCAAATAAATGTTATCATCAGTTTGATCAACACCTTTATGCGTAGCGTAATCAATACTATAATATGTTTCAGTTTTTCCATTTAATAAATTTAATACTTTTTTATTTAAATTATCAATATCTTCATTATGAGGAGCTAATATAATTTTTTCTTTGCAACAATTTTTAATAATATTTGAATAAATTTTAGAACAAATATCGTTAGTTTGTAATTTGTTTGGAATTATGAAAGGGTTTATTTTGCCATCACCAATTTGTAATAGAAATGAAGCAAATTTTTTATTTTTAGATCGAATATTTTTTTGTTAATTTTAATATACTAAAAAATTGCCATAAATATGAACTTTTTATTGTTTCTCCTATAATTAAATTTTTATTTCCATGTTTAACAACTGGTAAAATTTGTCGAAAATCACCACCTAAAATAATTAATTTTCCACCAAAAAGAAAATTACTATTACAAACATCTTTTAATGTATTATGAACTATTTCTAATGCTTTTTTGGAATCATTGATGCTTCATCCCATATTATTATATCAGCTTCTCTTAATTTTTTTTTATCTGATTGTAATTCTAAAAATGCATTTTTAATTGTATTTAAATTTAAAGGTGATCTAAAAGTCTTATGACTTGTCATTCCTTTAGGTAATAAAGTAGATGCAATACCAGTCCAAGCCGTAGACAAAATTTTTTTATTAATTGATATAAAATAAAATATTAAAATCTTGTATAAAAAAGTTTTTCCTGTTCCTCCAGGACCATCAATAAAATATATTTTTTTATTATCTTTTTCAGTTAAAATTTCAAAAATTAATTTTTGTTCATCGTTTAATTTATTATACATTAATTTAAAATTTTTTTTTGCTTTCTATTTCATCATGATGATTATTGTTCAAAGTAATTGAATTTATTTTTGGTTCAGGTAAACCAAAATCTTTACAAGATATATATTCATTAATAAAAATATTATTAAGTTCAAATAAAGCATTATTTTCTATATTTTCATTAAAATCTTCAACAAAATAATTAGTAGTGGAAGTTGGCGCGCTTGCGCACAGGGGGCTTGCGGAATTTCCATTTTACCATGTTTGATGTCATTTATTCTTTTAAGCAATAATTGTACATTTTATAAAATTTATCATAAAAATTATTAACTTAATATATTTATTCTATATATTTAAAGTAGAAGTAGTAGGTGCAAACAATAAAAATTAGCACAGACTCTCTCCGTCTCACTCTTATACTCACACATCAAGCATAAAAATCTACGTTGTGCTGTGCGACTCACAACGAAGATGGATATATGCGTATACTATATCATAGTATACGAGTAGTTTTTTATCCTCGTTACAAGTGGTACACTTGATTCATTAGATACCCATTATAAAATAATTCAAAGTAATAATCAAAATATTAAAAAACATTGATCTAATTAAAATATAAAAATTATAATGTTAAAAGAACATTTTGAATTAAAAATAATTTCAATGAATTAATATGTTTTACAGTTTTACTTAGTAGTGGAGGTTGGCGCGCTTACGCACAGGAGGCTTGCGAAATTTCCATTTTACCATGTTTGATGTCATTTATTCTTTTAAACAATAATTGTATAAAATTTTATAAAATTTATCATAAAAATTATTAACTTAATATGTTTGTTCTATATATTTAAAGTAAAAGCAGTAGAATTTGAATGAAATTGAGGATCAAAGAGGATGAGCTAAGGAGCAGCTAAGGAAGAGGAACAAAAACGTAAAATAACGTAAAATAACACAAAAAAAAGGTAAAATTTGAGGATTTACCTGAGGAGGAGCAAAAATGACCTAAAATAACGTAAAAATCACGGAAAAAAGTGATGGATTTTTTGAGGAAGAGAAAAGGAAGAGAAAATGAAGGCATGAGGAAACTCAAAAGAAGAGAAAAAGAAGAGGGGAGGAAGGGAAAAGGAAAAGAAAAGAAAGAGGAATAAATAACGTAAAATAACGTAAAAAATAAGGAAAAAAAAAGAGGATCAAAATTAGGTAAGATGATGAGGAAAAGAAGAGAAGGGGAGGACCTTGGTCGTAGAAAATTTCCTTACAACTATATAATATAGATATATATATATATATATATATATATATATATATATATATATCGCCCATTCTCTGCCAAATCGAAGGACGAAAAATTTTTTTTCGCTTAAAATTAGTATAATGGTTCTTTTCCATATTATGAACTACTCAAAATTTTTATAGATCTCTTTAGTACATATTCTCAGAGCTACAAAGCTTCGAAGTTGGGCTAAAACCATATTTTTGACTAATTTAAGGCTTAAATTACTCGGTTGGGTTGCGTTTTGAGAATATATTACTGAGAAACTTTTTTGTTCAAAATATTCTAAATTTTGAGGAAAAAGTAATTCATAGGTGCTAATGTAGCCATCCGCTGAGCTAAAGTCAGTTAAAACATTAAAATACCACTTTTCAAGGTTCGAACCATGATCCCATGTCCAAAAAACTCATCGAAGCAGGTAATATATGTATAAATATAGCCTAAAAATTTCAGAGTGGACATCCTAGGCTATTATTATTAGATTAGATATTGTTTATTTTGTATTATAATTACAAAAAAGCGTGTAAAATTACAAATAGAGTTGAAAAAATACATAAAAATACTTTAAATAGCCTTGCATATATAATTTCAAAATAGTACAGTATGATATCACAGTCATAAAACATAATAGAGATAGTAATACTGTAATAGTAAGTCAATAAATTAAATAAAAGTGATATCACAGATAACACGAATAAATACACGCAAAAAGTATAAATAATATAGTTAAAAATCAGTCTCAATATCTATCAGTCAAAACAATTACATGAAATTAAGCGTGTAAAGAGCGCAGTCGAAATATCAGCAGTATACAGTAAGTTAAAATCACAGCAAAGTTGAATGTACAGTTATGTACAAGTCAATCTGATAAAAATATAATCATTCACTCTATGCACACCCATCCTACATACACACCAATAAATACAATCATGCCTTAAATCTATAAAGGGTACATCACATAATAAATTCACACATATGATATAGTCCGAAAATAATACTGTTTAATCGAGGTCGAGTAAAAACCTCCTCAGAGCGGCTTTAAACCTGCTGATTGATGGAAGATTTTTAATATCAGCAGGTAGGGAGTTCCAAAAATGCGCACCTTGAACTTGAAAGGAATTTCTTCCAGTCTCAGTGCGCATGAAATGCACCGCAAGATCTTTAATCTCACCCCTAGTGGTCGCTCTGGGTATATATCTAGTGAAGAGACCCACTAGATATTCGGGAGTATTCATACGTACGATTTTGTACATAAGTACAGCCATAAAATACTGTCTCCTCGAATCAGTACGTAGCCAACCCAAAGCATGTCTATGGGGAGAGATGTGATCACCCACTCTCACGCCTAATACATATCTCACACATGAATTTTGCATTGTCTGTAGCCGTCTTCGTAACTCCTGCGGAGCATCGAGCAAAACCACTGAGCAGTAATCAAGATGTGGAAACAGCAGGGCGGTTGCGAGCTGCTTACGCAGAGCCTCAGTGGTGTACCGACGGAAAAACCGCAGGCTATAAATCACTCTATTGAATTTTTTAGTCAACATATTAATATGCGGTCCCCACGACAGTTTAGAGTCGAGTACAACACCAAGGCTCGTAACGGTGTCAGAGAAAGGAATACCGATACCGCTCCCCAGGTCAATCGTCCTTGGCTCACCCAAATAAAAATTTTCAATAAAACGATTACTTCCAAAGACGATCGCTTTTGTTTTACTAGCATTCAAAGTGAGAGAAACACCAGCAGCCCACCCCGACACCGCCCTGGCCGCCCTCTGTAAAATACGAATCCCCTCGTCCACATCATCATAAGGGACCTGTGTATGAATTTGAAGATCATCCGCATACAGCAGATGCCCGACGCAACCAGAGTCCAGTGCGTCACGTACGTCATTTATGTAAAGGCAAAACAACAGAGGCCCCAGCACCGAACCCTGAGGTACTCCTAGATTGGTTGTTAGCCAATTCAATTCCTCCTTTAAATGTGTGAAAACCATTTGTTTCCTACCTGATAAATAGGAGTTAATCCATCCAAGTGCGGCCCTGGAGAACCCCATCGATCTAAGCCTCGCAAGAAGTTTGGAGGAAGAGATCGTGTCGAATGCCTTACTAAAGTCAAAAAGTAGCAGTAACGTGACAAGTTTTCTGTCTGGACCTGACCTTATATCGTCTGTAAGCTTAAGTACAGCAGTCTGCGTAGAATGGTTTTTCCTGAAGTCCGTCTGCATAGGATCGAGCAATTTTTTGGATGCAATGTACTCCTGCAGTTGGTCATGGGCGATCTTCTCAAGAACCTTCGAAAGAAAACATAAGATGGCTATAGGCCTAAAATCTTTTGGCTGCTTAGGTGCAGCACACTTTTCCAATGGTATAATACGTGCTTGCTTCCAACGGCAAGGGAAGACCCCCCGTGCAAAAGAGGAGTTGAACAGAGTCACAAGATGTTCACCAATAAATGGTAAAGCTTTAACTATCACGCTTTGCGGGATGCCATCCTCACCACAAGCCTGTGAGGAAAAATGTGAAATTGCAAGAACAACATCATTAAAACTAATTGGTTTAAAGGTGAAGCCACTTTCATTGCATTGAGAAAGAATTCTCAATCGCTCTTCACTATCCTCCTGCGGCGAGACTGACACCCCAGCAAAGTGCGCATTAAGCTCATTCGGAGTGAATCCATTCAAATCCCCTTGAGGTCCGGATAGCAGTCCCAGGTCTCTCAACTCCTTTCAGACATTATCACCCGCAAGAGCATCAAACAGTCTATTGTGAATATAAGCAGTCTTAGCATGGTCCGTGCGTTCGTCTACCACCCTACGCAACCGCAGAAATTCAAGGAGATACTGCTTGTCTTCTGTCCGTTTGTATCTACGATATGTAGCATCTCTCTTACGCCGCATCCGTGACAATTCTTCATCTACCCATGGAAACTTATTCTTATTAGGCTTGAGCGCTTTCAGTGGCGCCAAATTCTCGATTGCAGCAGTGAGATTGTCACAGAGGCAACCAAGTGCAGATTCAGGGTCAACTGTGTCAGTCATAAGCGGCAACCAATCACAGCCGGCAAGTTCCTCTCTCAATGCAGTTGGACAAATATTTTTATAGTTTCTATACATGATAGGTTTTTAATCTAAAGTTATAGTGTTGCAAGGCAAACAGACGTCAATCAAATTATGCCGACTGTGAAAGCTGGCCGGTAGGTTCCGTGCATCAAGCACCACGTCGTTGTCATCAACAAATATCAGGTCAATCCACGTGTGAAACGTAGGAATATGATGCGTAGCACCGTGCTGGACCAACTGTAACGAAAGCTCAGCCGACAGCTTACTACGAAACTTGGCATCACTGCTCTCTTTAAAGAGATCGGCATTCAAGTCCCCCATTATAATTTTATGGGAATAGTCCGAACAAAAATTTCTCAAATCAATCAACAAATTAGAGTTTCTAATAAACGAAACAGCAGGAGGACGATAAATGACAGAAACTAGCACGGGCTCGGAGCCGCCAACTTGCACAGAACAGAAAATATATTCAGGCACCTCCCGCTTACCGCTACTATTACTAGTTTGCGTCTCCGAAGAGGCCAAAATAGTGCATTTTAGATTATCCTTAATATACAACGCAACTCCTCCACCACGCAAGTTTCTGTCCTGTCTAAACACTTTGTACCTCCCGACTTGAATGACGTCATCCGATACAAATGGACCCAGCCAGGTCTCAGCAACTCTAAATATGTCGTAAGAATGATAACCACTTAAAAGTTCACGCACCTGCCCAATATGAGCTCTCAAAGAGGTCACATTCAGAAAGCACGCGCGCAGTTCACCCCTCCTTCCTATTCGACTCTCCGAAGAGGACCAGCGCAGTCATTGGGGAGAGGCTCTATCTAAGGATATTGCATGATTTTCAATTAATTCCTGATTCGAGCTCATCCCACTATTATGAGGTTTACATTTATCATTATCAGTAGTTCCATTATTTGTTAGAGCTTCATCGTGTTTCTCAATATCAGTTACGTTAACATTTTTCTGTACAATACATTTAGATTTATCTAATATTTCATTCAAATCATGTTCACTTTCAAATTTGTGCGCTCTCTCCCCTCTCTCCCTCCTCACCATAAATTTACCACCTCTATGCCAAACAAACTTGCAACCTTTTCCTTTAGCATACTTTTTAAGATTTTTAAATTTAATATATTTTTTTTTTTCAAGATACTCATTTATATATATTTAAGGATGGTGCCTAGTAGTAGAAAAACTGCTGAGGAAGGAAGGATCCAGATCCGCTGTCGAAAAACCCGTTAATCTACGCCTAGCCATAAATACCTTCTGCGCCAAGTCATCTCCAGAAAGTCTAACCAACAATGAGAACGCAATACTCGGACCGCCAACGATCTCAGGCCCAGCAGACATCCTGCCCTTATTTTTATTTTCAGAATTAGAGATCTCAGTAACAGATACAATATTTGAACGTTCAAAAGTCGGAAGTATGGTTCCCAGAACAGCGCAAGCATAATCCTCCAGCCCAACATTAGCCGCAGAGCAGTCCAGTCCGCTGGATATCACCAAGACACTATTCCCAGAACCACACCTCTTCACAGTATGACAGGATGCCTCTCTGCTACTATCTGTATGTGCTTTTACTAATTGTTCATCGTTCAAATCAACAGGTGCTTCAGTGCATGTGTTATGAGAGCTACTATCTTTACGTTTAAATGATTGTGTTATATTCGAATTTACAGGCATATCAGTGTTAGTGTTGGTGTTGATTAAGTGTTCGTCCTGGGCCGTGAGATCACTAACGGTCTGCACCACCTCAGCCACCCCGGTCATAAGTTGAGAGAAGTTGCTGTCCACTCCATTGAATTCATTACCTAAAAATGCCTGGATATTATTAAAATTAGTCGTGAGAGATTTGAAAAACTTTTCATACATGCCATTTAGAGCAGACAACAACTCCCTCTCTAAAGTACCTATCATACCCCTGAGTTTACGATTCTCCTCTAGCAGCTGCGTCTGCCCAGCATGTAAATTCTTAATAATTTCATTTTGACTCTCCATTTTAGTCACGATATCCTGCAGACCCTTGTCAGTATTTATAATATGGCTCTCAAGAGCCGGAAGTCGATTAAGATCATTTTGAATCAGATCGAGCCTGCAGGATAGCGCGCTCTCCAAAGCAGACACAGCTCCCTTTACTGAGGAAGAATCAGCACCATCATTACTCTGCTTAAGACCACCATTTTTACCTTTACTAAAATTGCTATCCGGGGTGACCAATGCAGCACCACCTCTAAATTTTTCATTAATTAAATTGATACTTATGCTATGTTCCCCTCCAGCTACCGCAGAACAGCGCGAATTGGTCCTCTTCTTAATCACAGAGTGTTCTTGAGCTTTCGTAATCGGTGCGACAGGTGAGCATCCCCGTGATCGAGTAAAAGCAACGATAGGCCGGGCTATAGGAGCACCTCGCATAGTGGCACTGCGTAGTCCAGCGCCAGTGCCAGCGAGTGGGGCAGTGGGAGAAGCGATAAGTCGGCCAGCTATACATTTCTCACAATCATATTTCGGATTACCATCGTTATCATGAGACACGCGCTTCATACATTTTACATGGCAGCGCTGCCGGCATGTAAAACACTGTATTAATTTTTTCGACCCTCTTATATTATCAGCGGAAAAACCGCAGATGGCGCAGCAGTCCTTGATGGTAATTTGTGACATGGTTTAAGCTGTATAAGATGTCAAGAGAAGTGAGAGAATAAATATAATAGAAAAGAAATAAAATATAGCAGCAAGAGCAGCGTCAGAGAAATAGAAATAGCAATAAAAGCAAAACAAAAATAAAGATGGCCTGTGAAACTCTCCGCCCAAGTATATCACATTTAAAATTAAATATAAAAGAAATAAGTTATATAGTAAAAGAAAAGCAGCATAATAAGCTGTTTAAAATTCGCGCATCAAATATATAAAATCAAAAGTCCAGATGGAAACGCGCCTTAAGTATGTTAATTACCTGTCACTTATCCATAAAGTAGATAAGACAGTAAACAAGGTATCCCATAGATGGAGCCACTAATGACGCACTTAAAAGATTCACCTAAGAGATAGTAAATTTGGCGCCAAAAATATTGTAGGTTATGTAGCAAATGCATAACCTATATGCAACACATGCATAAACCATAAAGATGCAACTGCATCCCCCCACTGCACCACCACTCAACACCCCACTTCACAGTCAAAACAACAAACCAGCAATGCTCCAGCCATTCTGCAACCGTCAGCAACAGCAGCACAAGCAACAAAAAAATGACAATGCTGGTAGAGTATTGCACGAAGACAGAAAAACGTCCAGGGTCCGAGAGATGCAGATGCACAAGTGCAAGCAAGTCAAGCCAAGCCTTGAGGACCCCCAGCTGGACGATTCTCTGTAAAAAGATTCACTCGTCAGAGTGAAATGAAAAGTATTAGAAGACAAAAAGACAGAGCCGAAGCAGCGTGTCAGTGAATACTTACAGGCGGAGAGGGCAAATTTTCATTGTCAGTGAATACTTACAGGCGGAGAAGGGGCTATCCCTTGGAAAAAATTAAAATGTAATTAAAAATAATGAAAAATGTGATTTTTAGATGAATTTCTTAAGTTTTAAACTTGAAATTATTTCAAAATAATTTGCAAAATGATACTACGCAAGTTGTATTAAAATTAGTTAATTCACTTTCTTTTATATAGAATTAATCACTCAATTTCAGAACTATCAAATCTGTTTTACTGCGAAGTGGGATAGAATTTGAAAATAGATAAATTGACATAATGTGTCTATTTATGAAATCATCGTATCAATGATAAGTCAAAAAAAATCTTATTATTGTTTAAGAAAGTGCATTTCTATGTTTCTAGTATACATTTATTGTAATTAAAGTGAAAATAATTTTGAAGATTGTTATAGATGGATGTACAACCTCAAAAAATATGGTATATCGATATATCCAAAACTGACATGAGTTTAATCGTATATCACTGACAATGAGAATGAATTAATTTAATATTAATATATACCAATGTCTGTGACATGCTGATTTTAATTATTTGTTCGAATGGCTCCTAAGTTTTTATTCATGATTAGATTCAATTATTGCTGTCACATCATTGGATAAATTCAAATTAAAATGAAAATCAATTTTCATAAAATGAGAATATTATTTAATAATGTGAATATAATAAGCTAATCTAAAAAAATACAGCAAGAATCAGAATCAATCATTTTCTAAAACTGAACTTAAGAATATAGATCAATACGTACTTTAATTTCAACAAGACTCAAGAAATAAAATTCAAGTCAGTGACTATCATCCGCTAAGTCTATAAAAGAATATGATCATTTACCTGTTTTTCACATTTATATTATTCATCTGTACTGTTATAAATAGAATGCTTACTCACCCTGAATCACACTATTTATAACTTGTAATAAAAAAAATGTTATTACAAAGTATCAACTATTATTTCAAAGAAATTTGTCAGGATATACACTCATACATGTTTTAAAGTACCCAGTTAAGAAAATTCATATGAATTTTAATATGAATTTTTAATCTGAATTTTTTATATGAATTTTTTCTATATTCAATGTATATTTTTGTTTCATTTTTTTTATATTAAAAAATTCATATAAAAAATTGCAGGTTGGATTTTGAAGTTTTTTTATACTTTTCCCATATAAAAATAATGAGATGATCACCATGATTATTATTTATTTGAATTTTTCATATGAATTTTTGAATTTATAAAAATGAAACAAAAATGCTTATTGAATATATGAATCATTCATATGAAAAATTTATATTGAAAATTCATATAAAAATTCATATGAGTGTCAGATACTTTAAAACATGTATGAATGTATATCCTGACAGATTTGTTTGAAATAATGGTTGATTCTTTGTGATAACAATTTTTTTTATTACAAGTTATAAATAGTGTGATTCAGGGTGAGTAGGCATTCTATTTATAACAGTACAGATGAATAATATAAATGTGAAAAACAGGTAAATGATCATATTCTTTTATAGACTTAGCGGATGATAGTCACTGACTTGAATTTTATTTCTTGAGTCTTGTTGAAATTAAAGTACCTATTGATCTATATTCTTAAGTTCAGTTTTAGAAAATGATTGATTCTAATTCTTGCTGTATTTTTTCAGATTAGCTTATTATATTCACATTGGTAAATAATATTCTCATTTTATGAAAATTGATTTTCATTTCAATTTGAATTTATCCAATGATGTAATTAATATTTGTTTACATATACAATAACGTATATTTAAATTCGATATTTAAAAGTTAATTTACTCTTCAATGAATTTTAAATATTATTGTAATTAAAATATTTACCACCTTTTTCTACGAATCTCCGGTTCTTCGGATTCGTGTATTTTTTAGGTATGTGCTTCGAGCATATATACATGAAGGCAGCATGCTATACGAAAAAATAGTGGCTATTTCAACGATGATGTAATGCCCCGAGCACAATAGTCCGCAATTCGTTCAGCAGACACGCCAATTCACTAAATCGTGCCTAGGGAATTTTGAGGGCCAACCTTAAGAAAATAAATTTTTGTTATTGGTGTGTTAGCATGAATTACTTAAAATTTAATTTATATTCTCAAGGTTGGCTTCAAAAATTCTCTAGGCGCGATCTAGTGAATTGGCGTGTCCGCCGAACGAATTGCGGACTATTGTGCTCGGGGCATTAGAGAGAAAGAAAATAATTACTTACATATTGTCTCTCTGGTGCAGCGCTTACGAGAGCGTTACGCGAGAGAGATAAAATGTAAGTAAATATTTTCTTTCTCTCTACCTAAAGTTGCCACCACTTTTTAACACGAGATGCTTCCTCCATAGTATATATGCTCTAAGGGTATGTGTAATTTATCATGTAATAAGATTTGCCTTTTCTATTAATTCCTATATAATTAGTAGTTATTATATATTAAAGTGAAACTACCTTTTTCTACAGTTTCTGGCTCCTACGGATCTACGCATTTTTTGTGATAGGAATAGCAATTTTAATTGAGCCCTATATAATTTTTTTTTTTTTTTTAAAAAGAAGTTTAATATATAAAGGATTTTGTCCTCTATATGATTAACCTTTTTATATGGTGAAGTCGAGGGAGTCCAGCCCGGTAGTCGAGGGAGTCCAGCCCGGTAGAGTCCTATATAATGAGTAGTTATATTATACAAGCACTTTTTTCAAGCCACATTTTTGGGTCTTATTTGGATTTTAGTATATGGATTTCTTTCTTCATCTATGTTTCTCTATATTTTGTTTTATTATCTTTTTTTCACTCTCTATTCTTTCTTCCTTCATTTTACTTTTATCACCTCCATCTTCAGTTACCCTTCTTAATTTTCTTATTCTTTTAAGAGGACGCTGTATCTCTCTATCCTTTTCTAATTGAAAAATGTAAGTTTTTCGAAAATCTAGTGATTATTGATAGAAATTAAGACTTGTCCGCTACTCGTTTAGTAAAAAGCCATATTTTCTCTGATGAGGACCAATTAATTTTGTTATTTTTTTTTCAAGTAAAGTTTGACATACTTAAAAAATCCTAAGTTAGGCTAGAGAATACGTTATTTAAGTATGTCAAACTTTACTTGAGAAAAAAGCAGCAAAATTAATTGGTCCTCATCAGAGAAAATATTCATTTTTACTAAACAAGTAGCGGACAAGTCTTAATTTCTATCAATAATCACTAGATTTTCCAAAAAATTACATTTTTCAATTAGAAAAGGATGGAGAGATACAGCGTCCCCTTGAAGAATGGACTTTAATTATAATATAATATTAGAGTCTAAACTTGACTAGCTTCTAGACGAAAGAGAAAATTTTTTGTTGACAGCGCATCTCTAAATGCAGCTAATTTAACTCAATCAGCTAATTTTTGACTGACGTTTTGTCAATTTTTATCTAAATTTTGTATAATTGAACTGACTTTATAAATAAATTCAGCTGATTTTTAGGTAAATTTATCCTTCTTCTGCTTAGTTTTAACTAACTTTAGTCTAACTTTTATCCAACTTTCAGCTATTTTTTAGCCAAATTTTAGCTAGCTTGTAGCTTCTTTTTTAACTGAATTTCAGCTACATTTTAGCTAACTGGGGCCACGATTGATTCTTATACACGGTGGCAGCGACGATAACGGTGGTGGAAACTTTTTATTATATAAAGAGATATAGATCTTTCTATATGATATAAGTTTTTTAAAAATTCTTTTTTACAACTTTTTTAAAACGAAGTATAGCAGATAAACATGTATCCTTTCGTTCCTTAAATATCACGAATTAGAAAATTAATTATTAGTAATTTAAAAGTATTATATGTTACATAAATAATTCTATATTTATCATTTTTTAATTTTAGTAACAGAAAATGCTGCACCAAAAGAGATCAACAATCACATTTTCTGCGAAATATTGCCCTTGAATCGAGTAGGTGAAATGTCAGTCTTAGTACCGAAAAAAAGACACTAAGCATCGAAAATTTATGCTCTTGCTTCATAATATAATAATACCGACATTAGTCTCTAAAACTCAAGCTATAGTACTAATTGAAATTATATCATCACTTTTTTTTTAAATACCTTAGTACATAAATTAGATATACTAGATTTAGTACCTATTTTAACAGTACTTTTTTTTCTCCGTACAGTTGTTAGTCCTAGTAAACGTCAAATACTGTTTTCGATTATTTCATGGTTCGTGATTGAAATACGTGATTAAAAAGAATAAATTCCCATCATATTTTTTCATTGATTCAAATGCAATTTAGTAAAATAAATTCTTAATTCATTATGACATGATTTGTATTTGAACAATTTTCATACATATTGTAACTTTTATTAATCCTTTTTTTAAAAAAATATAAAAATTTAATTTAGTACGAAACTTCAATATCAAAATTCATAAGTTGAGACAATTCTTTTTCATTTTAAAATTCGCTAATTTATACATAATAATATAATATATGAAAATTCAATCGAGCGACGTTAGTAGCAATGTAAATTAAGCTAGTAATAAATTGAAAAATAGTTCTGTTAGTCTATAGATATATCAATTGAACGTTGTTTTTTTTTCGTTTTTTTCATCGATGCTATACGGTTTTTTAATTAAAAATTTTTTTTCATTGCTGTTTCATTGTAAACAGGATTAAATTTTTTTGTCTCTAGGTGTACATATTAATATTAATTGTTTCTATAACAAAATTAATAATACATTTAAATTATGTCATAAAATTTTTACACATCGAAAACATAATTTAAGGGGAATTAATAAGGTATATGATTTATACATTGCTACCGAAATTGCAGTTCTCTAAATTTTTAATCTTTATTGAAAAATTTCCCGAAATTTCTTTATATTAGGCTTTCTATTAGTAAAAATGGAAGGCAGTAATAAAGAGATATTTGAAACATTTTTAGTTAAGAATAAAAAGTTTAGAAAACTGTGATGTCGGTGTTTTTTTACGAAATTAAATAAAAATTAAATTTCAATTTAGATTTTTCAGAATGATATTTTCAACCCTATACTTTGAATAAAATCATAAAATTAATAATTATTTATACGATCAAACTTCACGATGATTACAGGATAATTAGCTAATTGTAAAAAAAAATATTATTACCTATTTTCCATCTGTTATCAATCTTGAACTTATATGTTATCACCCTGTTGAAAATGATAACGTTATTTAACGACGTCATTTAATAACGTCATTTCATCAAATGACGTTGCAAATTGAGACATTTTGCGACGTCATCTATGTTAAAATGACGTCTTTTGAGAAAATAACGTCATTTTTCAAATGAGCTTTGATGGCTTATTAAATTATAAAAAAGACGTGATTTATAGTGGGAGATGACGTTATTTTTCTTTAATGACATAATTTTCTTCAATGACGTTACTCGTTACCCAATTAAAAAAAAACACGTGTTTTTCACATGTAAAATTTGTGTGTTTTTTCACGTATATTTTTCACGTGTATTTTTCACATATTTTTTCATAGTTTTCGAAAATCTACCGCCTGACCTCTTATATCTGCGTCTTCCAAATTTGTGTAAGGGATGACAAAACTTAGAAAAACGCCACCTAGTGAATTAAAATCGCTATTAATGATCGATAACATCGGTTCGACTTGAAGTCACTAGGTGGCGTTTTTCTAAGTTTTGTCATCTCTTACACAAATTTGGAAGACGCATATATAAGAGGCCAGACAGAAAATCATGTCATTAAAGAAAAATAACATTTCCTACTATAAATCACGTCTTTTTGAACAGCAAATAAAGTCACTCATAAAAAATCATGTCATTGTAATATAATCACGTCATTCAAAAACAACTATTTCCCATAGTAAATCCCGCGTTCTCGCTAACGAATAACGTCATTTAAGAAAATCATGTCATTAAAAAAAATAACGTCATTTCCCACTATAAGTCACGCCTTTTTCATAATTTAATAAATCATCAAAGCTCATTTGAAAAATGACGTTATTTTCTCAAAAGGCGTCATTTTAACATAAATGACGTCGCGAAATGTCTCAATTTGCAACATCATTTGATGAAATGACGTTATTAAATGACGTCATTAAATAACGTTATCAATTTCAATAGGGCATATATCGTTATATACAAAACTTAAAATTAACTATTACCAAGTTCACTACAAGCTTAAATTCTGCTAAATTCAGCTATTTTTCAGCTATTTCAAAGCTTAAATTTAGCTTAATTTAGATATTTTCTAGCTTATTAAAAGCTCAAATCCAGCTAAATTTAACGCTGTAACGTAGCTCCAAAAGTGAGGGACATGTATCTGACGATGACAGCGACGACAGCGGCGATATACTTTCAATAGTATAGAAAGAATATAATATAAATAGATTTAAAATGCAGTTAAAATTCAGCTGAAACCAAACCAAAATTCACTTAAAATTGCTTGAAATTATTATAAATTTTAGCTAATTTTTAGCTAAATTTCAACTATTTCCCATCTAAATTATGCATAAATTTAGCTAATTTTAATATTAAATTCAACTAACTTTTGATTTAATGTAGCTAACTTTTATGTAATTTTATCTGACTTCAGCTAACTTTAAGCTAATTTTTAGCTAACTTTTTAGTTAATTGTTAGCTAAATTTCAGCTAGATTCTAGCTAAATTCTAGCTGACCAAGGAAAAATCGAATTCTTATACACGGTGGCAGCAGTGGCGAAATCTTTTTATAATATAAATATATATATATACATAGAAAAGGGTTCTGTTGCAGAAATCCTCTTGTTTTTGGCTCATAACTTTTCACCAAGTACTGAATAAATGTGCATTACACTTACCTTGATTCACTTCGATATGTAATAATATTAAAAAAGTATAAATAAGTATGAAAAAAAATTTTTTTTTTTTTAAGCACAGAAAAAATAATTTGCTTACAGAACGATGCAGACACGTTTGTTCACTTCGATATTTCGTCGACTTGGAGCAGTAAGTCGCCATCTCACTAAATGAAGCAAGAACCCGCTATCTCACTATCAAAAGCGAGAACCTGCAATCTCACTATCTACGGCAAAAATCCGCTATCACATAATCAAATGCAAGAACATGCATCGTAACTATTAAAGGTATTACTATTTTAACATTTAATGTATTTTATCATTTCATTCAATATTTCCCTAATACTGTTACGGTTTTTTTTACTAATTTTGGATATTTGAAAAATCTTAATATTATGTCAAGAACAGTTTTTTATTAATGATGTAAATTTTATTTTAATAAATTTTTCGATATCGTCGTAGATGATTCACATGGATATCCATGTGAATCGTCTTCGTAGATTTTCCAGATAAAATAATTTAGATTTCGAGGTAAGTCAATTTTTTGTTAATAATAAAAGATATTTTTTATTAAAAATATCTTTCTTTGTGAACAACAAATTCACCTACTTCGAAATCTACGTTATTTCATCTGAGTTTGTTGTTAATAATTAAAGATGCCCCGTTAAAATCCAATTAGATTTTCAATTAGAGCTTTCGAAATTCAACGTAAATTTATAAATATTTATAAGTAACTAAATATTTTTTTTAATAAAATTTTTTTGTATTTTTCATTGCGACTTATAAAAATATCTATTTAGAAATTATTGTTAAGTCCTGGCTTTCACCAGGACTAAATAAAAGTGTATGATTTTATTATGTTGAATGTTTTTGTAAGATTTTAAATATGAATTTGAATTTATTTGGAATAATTAAATTAATTATTAAATTATAATTATGAAAGATAAATATATGTATAATCTAGTGGTGAATTGAACTCCACCAATATTTAATTGAGTAAACCGTTTCTCACCATTGAAGTATATTGAAGAATATTTATTTAGAGTATTTGAATAAAGTATATATAAAATGAATATTCTTACCTTGATTGAATCAAGTAGACGAAGGCTGGATACAGACAGACAAAGAATAGATATAGGCACGATTTGAAATAAGACTCGAGTCGAATATAAGAAGCTTTTAAGATATTTATTGACACTTGTAAAAATAATTAAATATTGAATACAATAACTTTATTTGAATTTGAATTTGAATTTGAATTTGAATTTGAATTACAGGATTTACGACTTGGTACCAACGATGATCCTGGGGTAGTGCCCACTGTCGTTAATTTCAGTCGGCTTTTATAATTTTTTATCTTTGACATAATTTCATTAGGTAAAAAGTGGATCTTGTTCTTCTTACAAATAATTTCAAAATATGAGTTTGGTTTTGTAATTTTGAATCGAAGAATTTTGTTTGCTCAATATCAACTTTAAGTTTCTTTACTGTTTAGGTTAACACATTCTTTTATTGTTCGATGACCGTTTAATTAGTTCATCAATATCATATTAATAAAAAGATATTTTAAAAATTGTAAATTAAAAAGTAATATAAAAGATACGTTGTGACGTAACATTATGTTCATTGAATAAAATAGAACGTGAAAAAGCGGGCCGAATGATCGTCGTTTTAGACCAAATGAAACTGGCAATTTATAAGCTCTAAACTCTTATATTCTCTTTGTGCGCATTCACTTGCCATAATAAAGTCAATGGGTAGAAAGCGTGGTAGCCCCCTGTCAGCCATTCATCGAATGTTAATATACATATTTATATAGTAGTACTGACAATTCACCGCCAGGGGGCTGCCCTACTTTCTATCTATCGACTTTCTTATGGCAAGCGAATGCAAATGTAAAGAATAAAAGAGCTTAGAGCTTATAAACTGGCAGTTTCATTTGCTCTAAAATGACGATCATTTGGCTTGCTTTCTTTCGTTCCGTTTTATTTCATGAACAGAGATATTTTTATGAATCGCAATGAAAAACAAAAAAATTTTATTTTAAAACAATATTTAAGTCACTTATAAATATCCATAAATTAACGTTGGATTTCTAAAATCCTAATTGGAATTTCATTATGAATTTCCAATTGGAATTATTAACAAAAAATTTAGATGAAATAACGTAGATTTTGAAGTAGGTGAATTTGTTGTTCACAATGAAAGATATTTTTAATCAAAAATTTTTACTATATTTTTCGTTGGTCGAGGTTTTAGTAAGAGGTTTATCCAATTTCCGATATTAATAATGTGTGTTTTTGGTGTTAAGAATCATGTTAGGTTTTTCGCTAATGCAGGTAGTTGAATGTAACACTTATTTGTATGTAGCAGCTGTGTTTCTACTGGTGTACATTTAATCACATGTACTACTTCACTTGCAAGCTTGGCTATATAACCTGGTTTTAGTATGATATTGTAGGAAAATTCATCAGGAGCTATGGGCGAGGGATAATGATTCATGTATTATTTTCTTTTATAGTCCACATGTTTCTTTTAAATTGTTAAAATCTTTGAGATTAGCACCAAAAATTTTTTTAATATGAACAAATTTTGAATTTATGTATGTAAATAAATCTAAGTTTGTTACACCTTTTCTCAATGTATTATCTTTGTTATATATTTGTCATATTATAGTTTATATATAACATACATTCACATCTTATGTTATATAGTAACTATGTGATGCGTTTATTAAACCATTGTGATAAATTTAATTTAATTTTCAAAATACGTTTGATTGCCAAAAAGTATGTTAGTATTATAAAAATATATAATTATTACGTTAGATTCTCGAAATGTTTTATCCTTTCCTTGTCTTACGAGTCATATCTTCTAGACTCATGACCACGAGGAAATACCTTTAATGGTTCATACTTTCCTTGTGGCCATGAGTCTAGAAGATACCACTCATAACATTTGTCAAAAGTTTAATACTTTTCTGTAAAGTATTTACTCTTTTAATATAAGATGTAAATATATGTTATATATAAACTATAATATGACAAATATGTAACCGTAGATTATATGTAATTAAGAACTAATAACATAAACTATGTGAAATATTCAATAAACTTTAAAAGTACCATAAACGGAATTTTCAACTCAAATTTTTCATTTTGTAGATTACGATATTTTTCACAACTTATAATATTTAAATAATATTCATACTAATTATACTTTATTTCGGTTGAATTATCAACTATTCAAAAATTAAAAAGTTTTGTCATTACATTAATGTTTTGAGAATTAATTTTATTTTCATGTTGCGTTATATTTAAATTTCTCAATTTCTCAATCGAAACTTTTGTTAATTTTAATAATTTTTTATCATTAAATTGATTTTTAAATTTCAGAATTGCTTCTTGTTCAATATCATTTTCAGATTCTTCAACGTTATGTATTTAATTTTTTTTACAATAACTTTTTGAAATTTTTTCTTCACTTTGTTTAGATTTTCGTTTATTACTGTTTTAGTAAATTTTATGTGGATAAGTTTTGGGTTTATAATTTGTTGCCTTTAAACATTTTATGTTATTTAATAAATGTAATTGTTACAGTGCCGATTCTTGTTACTTTTTTTCTTCAAGATATTCCAAATTTATATTTTGAAAATTTAATTTCATCGTTGACAATTCCTTGCGATGTACAATTTGCTGATTTCTGGATATCGCTTTATAATTGATATTAGTGTAATTGTCCTTTACTAATGAAAACATGACAATTGAATTTGTTTCATACATAATTAGCAAATGTCCACGCATTTTTTCGATGTCAAATTCTATTTCACAAGGACACAAATTACTAACAATTGCTGTTGCAAACGCTATTGAAAAAATGCCACAATCAAAAGGATTAATCTGAAATTGAACTTTTTCAAAACATATTTGTAAGTTTTCACGAATTGAAAATAGTTTATAAATGTAAATTTTTTGTTCATCATTTAATCAATTACTATTTAAGCTATCATAAACATGAAACATTTTGTGAATAATAGATACAAATCCAGTGACCAAAATGCCGATTTCCGGAGAAAATTATTTCTATATAATCTTGATTTGATGGAACTGGATTAATATTTTCGGGCCTTTGTAGAAATATTGTTGGTTGTTGAAAAATTTGTATGATTATTCCAAATTTGATTGAATTTTCTAATGTGTTTATCAATTAACATACTTAATTTCCCAGCACATCCATCTTCACCTATTATAATTAATTTTTCTTATTTGGTTAAATTCATTCTATGAAAATAATAAATTTATTATGTGTACTTCTGAATTGAAATTATTTAATATAAGAATATTAAATACTTCTAAAGAACTATAAAAAATTTTATTTATATAGATAATTAAAAATTCTGATTGATAATTATACTAAAAATTTTAATAAATTACCACTTTTTAAATACATAAACATAAAAAAAAAACACAAACATCATAAAAACAAAGTTCAATGTTCATCATTGAACATTGTTCATTTGAAGTTTTAAACTTAAGGTGGCTCAAGCGATTTTTTCTAAAATTGTTAAACTATCCAAAATTTGTATTAAAATATTCTTTATATCGTAATATTTCGATATTTATTTTGAAAAATAGAGGTTGACGAACTATTTTTAAAGAAAAAGATGTTTTAATAATTGTAATTAATACATGTGCTCTTATGGGACTGAATCATAAATTAGGTTTTACGCTAATATAAAAAAGTACAAGTTAAAATAAAAATTATACACTTATAGTTTGTTTCACGAAGATCATTTTTCAAGAAGAAAAAAAGGACTTGACGAAGAAATACAAGAGAAAATAAATCTAAAAGAATGCGAAATAGAATTTGCTACACATAATGGCAGCGTCTGCGCATGCGCGTCAGATACAGGCGCCATACGTATAGCTAACGTGCGTTCAGAGTGCTCGTAGCCAACAAAACAGCAGGGACGTACCAAAGTAAAACTTGTAATGAGAAACAAAACAAAAAATTTTTTTTCTTTTTTATTACTCTTGATTACTTAAAATTGTTTTCTTAACATAAGAAATAATCAATAATACTATTTAATCAGTTATAATAGCTCTATCAATAAAAACATTTTGATGTCGTAGACAGGGCCCCGCTTGATACGGCACCAAGCGCTTGAGCCACCTTAAGGGGATGTAAAACGGACACTACACCTGTACTCATGAATTTGGCCTATCTTTTCATCATATTGCAAAACTTAAGGAAAAAAACTGCTTTAGTTTGTAGTATTTAACATGAAGATTATTCAGTTAAATTTTCAAATGAATTCATTCATTAGTTTTTCAGAATTTTGGGTTTCAACATTACATTTTAAAATTTTTAGATTTTGTACAAGAAATCTAAAATTCTGAGAAACTAATGAATGAATTTATTTAAAAATTTAACTGAATAATCTTCATGGTAAATACTACAAGCTAAAGCATTTATTTTCTTAAAATTTTACAATATAATAAAAAGATAGTAAATATTTACAGGTGTAGTATTCATTTTACATCTCCTTAAGTTTTTTTGTTAGTTTGTTCATTTTGTTTTGTTCATTTTTTTGTTGTTATACAAACACTTCTTCTAAAAGCCATTTTTCATAAAATTTAATATTTATAGAATCAATTAATGATAAAACATCTGACCAAAATCTTTTCTTTGCTGAAATTTCTTTTTGATTTTAATCTATTCGAGCTTAATTCACCTCGCTCCTGACGTCACGCGGTTAAATTTTTGTATAATATATTAATATGTATAAATTAGCCAATTTTAAAGTAAAAAAATTGCCTTAATTTATAAATTTTTATATTGCAATTCTATTTAAAATTTAGTTTTTATATATTTGAAAAAAAAAGGATTAATTAAAGTTCCAAATGCATCAAAATTGTTTAAATACAAATCATATCATCATGATAAATTAAAAATCTGTTTTACTCAATTTCATTTAAATTATTGAAAAAATATGATAAGAATTCATTCTTTTTAATTATGTGTTTCAGACAGAGGGATGAAGATGAAAAAACGGAGACGTAGAACGGAGAAGTAGAGACGAAGACACAGAGATGGAGACGGAGAGACGGAAACAGAGAGTCATAGACGAAAAGACGAAAATGGAGAGACGGAGACGAAGAGACATAGACAGAGGGACGGAGAGACAGAGACAGAGACGGAGAGGCAAAGACGGAGAGACATAGACATAGGAACGAAGATAAGGAGACGGAGAGATTGATTGATTGATTGATTCATTGATTTATTTCAGATCATTGGGTTCAACCCCGTATGACCCTTTAGAATTACATATGTGTATACAAAAATTTATATGTAGAAAAACATTTGTAAATATTTTGACGTTAAAACAATGGTATAATACTATTTTTGACACTCCGTGCGAGAAGCTCGATTTCACGCACGCTGTACAAAGTGACACGTGCGAAAATGGAGCTTCTCACACGTCGTGTCAAAAAATAGTGTTCGATACTCGTTCGAGAAAGTGATTTCTTACTCGTGTGACCTTTTCATCCTCGCTTCGCTCGGGCGCAAACCGCCACACGAGTAAAAAATCACTTTATCGCACTAGTACCGAAATATACTATTAAAATTATCTCCGTGCAGACACAGAATATTTTAATATTTAGAGTGAATAATTCAGACATAAAGCATTTAAAAAGTAATTTTTAACGTAGAAATAATCTTCTCGTCATTCTCACCAGTACAGAAAAGGAGCCCCCAGAGGTCCACATTATATATTTTATAAATTCGTGGTAGAGTTTCATTACATAAGTAAACTCAACGAATGTTCAGTGTATTCTGCCATTCAGTGCGCTCATCCAGTAGAAATTTGTTAAATAAACGAATTTTTAAGACCTGGGTCATTCCTACTCCAAAACCATTAAAAACATCAACATTATTGTTGTAAAAAGAGGATGCTGACGAAACAAAAGAGTTGAGCATCACCGCTGTGCGAACAGTAGGACAGATGAGCAGTCTCATGGGCAGCCTACTAGATGACCTGACCAATGTATCAATATTTGCCCGACGGAATTTCGTTGTTAGGTATGATGGATTTTGATAAGAAATAATAGAGTGTGCAAGTATCATTTTAAAGTAAATTCGTCTATTTTCAACTAAAATCCATCCCAGTTCAAGGCAAAAAGGAGTTACTCTGTCTTGCCAGCCAATATTGCCATACACGAATCTAACACATGCATTAAGAGCATAATGAAGTTTAAGATTCAATATTTATGGCAGATCATCATAGACTATACAGCAATAATCAAGAATAGGAAAGATTAATGCCTCAACCAACTCCTTTCTAACCCTTCTAGACAACGCATGCCTATGGAACTTGACAGACTGGAGAGTACCAAAAACTTGACCAACAACAGAATTAACCTGCTTATTCCAATTTAATGAACTATTAATCCAGACTCCCAAGTTCTTAACAACATCTGTGTAAGAAATGGACACATCATTTACCAGGGCAGGAGGACATGTAGAAAGATCTATTCTTGATATAAATTGCTCACTACCCAAGAAAATAATCTGCATCTTGTTGGGGTTTAGAGTAAACTCATTTTCACCTGCCCACTTTACAACTGCAGCTACCTCATAATTTATGGAATTTATACCATCCTCTAGTTTCGCAGGGAGAAAAGAATTATACAATTGGAGATCATCAGCAAAAAGAATATGTTGAGCTTAGCTCCAAACTGAAGGAAGGTCATATATAAAAATAAAGAAGAGCAAGGGACCCAGGACACTACCCTGTGGTACACCCACCGTACATGAGAACTGTATCGAAAGTCTTCAAAAAATCAAATAGGAGCAACAGTATTATCATGCGTTTATCTATAGCTAGACGAGCATCCTCAAGGAGTTTCAAAAGAGTTGTCTGTGTACTATTTGCTCTTCGAAAACCTGTTTGCAAACAGTCAAGCAGAGCATTTGCTTCAATGTGAGCATTTAATTGCGAATGTACAACCCTTTCTAGTACTTTTGAGACTTCACAAAGTTTTGCTATAGGTCGAGTTTGTGAAAGGGAATCCAATTTATTTGATTTGGCCAGTGGGAGAAGAAAAGCTCTCTTCCACGGGTCAGGAAATATTCCAGAGGATAGCGATACATTAACTATGAAAGTCAAGTATGGCGCTGAGGAATTTTGTGTGACGGAAAGACGGAGCCGGAGACAGAGAGACAGAGTAACGGAGACGGAGAGAAAGAAACAGAAACAGAGGGACGGAGTGACGGAGACGGAGAGATGAAGACAAAAAGATAGACATGGAGAGGCAAGTGTTGTGTATGTATATGTGCATATGTGTATATATGAGTGTATATGTATGTATGTGTTTATGTGACATATATATGTGTATGTGTATAAGTGTGTGTGTGTGTGTATGTATGCATGTGAATGTGCGTATGTCTATGTGTATGTGTGAATATGTGTAGGTACAAGTGTGTGAGTATATATATATATATATATATATATATATATATATTTATGTTATACTATGTCGTATTCGGTAGAATACCCGTGGAGCTAGCTAAATGGGTATTGGGGTGTCATACCGCCCTACTCGTAGCTAAAGTATATTCAATTAGCAATACATTATACAATGGAGTATACGACTTTAAAATACTTTATAGTATGGAATATTATTGCATACGCCACACTATATTGAAGTGTATTGGCAAATATTCTACAGTCTTGTTGAAGAACGTTCGGAGCAAAACACTAAAATATGTTTTTAGAAGGGTGGTAGAGTCAGCGCGCTGCTACAAGTAAGATAAAGACAGATAAAGAAGAGCGCAGTTAAAAGTAAGCTATAGCTCCGTCGGCGTCGTTTGGTCGTTTCCGTAATTCGTCGTTGGCTCTCTCTGTCGCATAGGCAGAAGTATACCGGCACCGCTCAGTCCTTTGCGCGCATTCTTCAAATAAATAGAATTTCAAATTCTTCAATTAAATAGTCTGAAAATTTATATTTTATTATAATGTTTTTTTATTTGTATTTAATCTTTTTATAGTCCCTCATACGACCTACGATAACATAAAATCATCTACCCAACTTGGGCTAACGAAGGATACATATGATCTCGACTAATGTTTTATAGCTTGAACAGCAGTCAGTCTCGGGCTAAAGCCCTCGACTGACTACTGCTCAAGCCAAAAACATTAGTCTCGCTCATATAAATCCTTCGTACGCCCAAGTTGGGTATATAACTAATATATATATATATATATATATATATATATATATATATATATATATATATATATATATATATATATATATATATTTGTGTGACAATTATGCAAACGATATTCTCGGGAGAAAAAAAAGGCTTAATTCTTCACATTAATATAATGGTAGTAATATAATATAAGATTATATATAAGTAATAGGATAAAGTAATAACGGAGACGGAGAGACGAAGACGGAGAGATAGAGGCGGAGAGACAGAGATGAAGAGACGACGTTAAATAGACGAAGACGGAGAGATGGAGACGAAAAGACGGAGATGGAGAAAAGGAAACGGAGAGACAAAGAAAAAGAAAAAGAGACAGAGAGACGATGTGACGAAGATGGAGAGACGGAGAGACGAAGACAAAAAGATGGAGATGTATGTATGTATGGATGCATGTAAATATGCATATGTGTATGTGTACATATGAGTAGGTGCAAGTGTGGGCGTGTATATACGTTGAGACATAATTATTACATTTGTCTTAACATAACCATATGTTAAGACAAATGTAAATGTAGAAGATATGAATATCACTATATTTATATTAGTTAAGTCAATTAAGAGAGGAAGCTGAATATTATCAAATAATTGTAATTGTAATAATATTAATAAAATTTTAATGAAGATATTATTTTTTTATTATTGTAATGTATTATCAGACTTACATGTAATTAAGAGAAGAAGTTTTGTATTATTTATTAGTTATAATTATAATCATGCAGTATGAATTAGTCATAATTATAATCACAATAATAAAATGTAAAAAAATAATCAATCTTCATTATTACTACAGAATATCAAGGTAAGAGGAAGGTGTGACATGGAGCCGAGGAGGGGGGGCATAAATCAAAGGGGGTAAGTGTGAGGTTTTAGGGGGTTGAGCAAAGGGGGGCCTTTTTGTTCCAAATAGTGTAAATAACAATTTAGAAGAAGTAATAGAGGTCAGCAGTGGCTCATTCAGTAGAGCAATGGATCCGTAACCTCTAGGCTCCAATTTCGATTACCGCTCTCGGCCGAATCATACAAGCACCATTGTATATCACATGTGCTTTGTTCACAAACACACTAACGACCATTTGTTGCTTATTAGCATCGCGAAGATTGCATAAAATACAGCGACGTTGAATAAAAAAAAAGAAGAAGAAGAATGACAATGTAATTTGAGGAGTGGCTATATCGAGGGAGGGCTAGGAGGGTCAAGGGGGGTGGAAGTTGCTTAAATCCTGATCTTACAACTATATATATATATTATGGGGGTATCCCCCTGCTCGCTCCGCTCGCCAACCCCTAATATTTAATTTAATTTACGTTATAAAAGATTTGTTTATGTTAAACTATATATTACATGGACTGCATCGCACAGAGACACTTTGTTATGATTCAAAAAATAGTAAATTTTTGAACATTTTTCCAAAAACGTTTTGTAATTTAACTATTTTTGAAGATAATGGTTTCCCAAAATACAAAAAAAAATAGTGAATCAAAAAATTATTATTATAATAGAAAAATTGGTCAACAACAAATAAAAGTTGATAACTCAATGTTAGCACCATATAATTTAACATTACTTAAAAAATACAATCGTCATATGAATGTAGAATATTATGCATCAATAATAAGTATAAGATCTCAGTAATGTCTATAGCATTAATGAATTATTTATCTTTACTTAAATCGTTAAATCGATAAATTTTTTCATTATAAATATATTTCTATATATTTCTATATTTTTAAATATTGAGGTATATATGTAGTCGTACGACGCGGCTAACAATTCCAAAAACTATTTCTTTCACTATGATTTTTATAATTTTTATGAATTAAGATCAAAATGAATGCATCAATGAATATATTATTAAAATTAACAACTTTAATTTAATTGAACTTTGAATTAACTATTCTTACCAGTATGTGGAATCATAAACTTATACCATCGGTACTTATATATCTCTTGAAATCAAATCGTATTATCATGCCATTCAAAAATATATTTAGATTAGGCCCATTTTAATAGAGGGATTTTGTCTTTATTACTGTAAGAATATGTACTTTATAAAATAATCAATTCAAATATTACTACTACTACTATTATATTAAAGTAAAGAATTAAGACTTCATTTTGCGTTAATCCCTTTTGCATTATTGTCACATACATACATGCACAAACACACGTGCACCTTTAACATACACATACACATATATACATATACACATATACACACATATACGCATATCCATTTACATACACTTACTCTTATACACATACGCACATACACAATATCCGTCACTCCGTCTCCGTCATCGTCTCTCCGTCACCGTCTCTCCGTCCCCATCTCTCCGTCCCCATCTCTCCGTCTCCGTCTTTTCGTCTCCGTCTCTCCGTCTCTATCTCTCCGTTTCCGTCTCTCCATCTCCGTCTCTCCGTTATCGTCTCTCTGTCTCTATCTCTCCGTCTCTCCATCTCCGTCTCTCCGTAATTACATTACTACTTATATATATCATTTTTAGTTCATTATATTAAAGTAAAGAATTGAGACTTTTTTTCGTGAATATCTTTTGCATTATTGTCACATACATACACATACATATGTGCGCCTTTAACATACACATACACACATATACATACATACACATACACACATACACATACACACATACACATACACACATATACATACATACACATATCCATATCCATATACACATATACACATATGTACATATCTATACACATACACTTACTCTTATACACATACACAAATACACAGTATCCGTCACTTCGTCTCCGTCTCCGTCATCGTTTCTCCGTTTCCGTCCCTCCATCTCTGCCTTTCCATCTTTGTCTCTCTGTCTCTACCTCTCTGTCTCCGCCCCCCATCTATGTCTCTCCGTCTCTGTTCCTACGACTTCGTTTCTTCATCTTTGTCTCTTTGTCTCTATCTCTCCGTTTTCGTCTTTTTGTTCCTCTGTCTATGTCTCTTCGTCTTCGTCTCTCCGTTTTTGTCTTTCCGTCTATGTCTCTCTGTTTCCATCTCTTCATCTCTTCATATCTGTGTCTTTGTCTTTTCGTCTCCGTCTCTCCGTCTCTATCTCTCCGTTTCCGTCTCTCCATCTCCGTCTCTCCGTTATCGTCTCTCTGTCTCTATCTCTCCGTCTCTCCATCTCCGTCTCTCCGTAATTACATTACTACTTATATATATCATTTTTAGTTCATTATATTAAAGTAAAGAATTGAGACTTTTTTTCGTGAATATCTTTTGCATTATTGTCACATACATACACATACATATGTGCGCCTTTAACATACACATACACACATATACATACATACACATACACACATACACATACACACATACACATACACACATATACATACATACACATATCCATATCCATATACACATATACACATATGCACATATCTATACACATACACTTACTCTTATACACATACACAAATACACAGTATCCGTCACTTCGTCTCCGTCTCCGTCATCGTTTCTCCGTTTCCGTCCCTCCATCTCTGCCTTTCCATCTTTGTCTCTCTGTCTCTACCTCTCTGTCTCCGCCCCCCATCTATGTCTCTCCGTCTCTGTTCCTACGACTTCGTTTCTTCATCTTTGTCTCTTTGTCTCTATCTCTCCGTTTTCGTCTTTTTGTTCCTCTGTCTATGTCTCTTCGTCTTCGTCTCTCCGTTTTTGTCTTTCCGTCTATGTCTCTCTGTTTCCATCTCTTCATCTCTTCATATCTGTGTCTTTGTCTCTTCGTCTCCGTTCCTACGTCTCTGTTTCTCCGTCTCCGTTTCTTTATCTCCGTTTCTCAGTCTTCGTTTTTCTGTCTCCGTCTCTCCGTAATTACATTACTACTTATATATATTATTATTATTTTATTATATTAAAGTGAAGAGTTAAGACTTTTTTTCGTAAATATCTTTTGCATTATTGTTACATACATACATACACATACATACACCTACTCACATACACACACACACCCATATACGCATTTATATATACACAATATCCGTCACTCCGTCTCTGTCTTTCCGTCTCTCCGTCTCCATGTCTCTAACTCCGTCTTCCCGTCTCCGTCTTCCCGTCTCCGTCTTTCCGTCTCCATATTTCCGTCTCCATGTCTCCAATTCCGTCTTTCCGTCTCCGTCTCTCCGTTTCCGTTTCTCTGCCTACGTCCGTCTGCCTCCGCCTCTCTGTCTCTGCCTCTCCGTCTCTGTTCCTACGACTTCGTTTCTTCGTCTTCGTCTCTTTGTCTCTGTCTCTCTGTTTTCGTCTCTTCGTCCCTCTGCACTGAAAAAGGTTGGGATCCCACTAGCGCCGCGTGTTGGTAAACAGCAGCTCTCGAGTTTTGAATATATGTTTTCCTAATTCCCGGCAACATATGTCCTGAAGGGTCGTCCTAAATCGAAGGACGAAGCATATACTCAACGTTTGCGTCACATATAAGCTAATGTCGCGCGAGTCCTTTCCAAAAGCGGACAACATACGTTCTAAATCGAAAGGGCACGTGGTGGCTCGCCGTTAGAGCATCACGTATCCGCAAGAGGGCTTGGTTTACACTAACTTTTTTTCAGTGTGTCTATGTCCCTTCATCTTTGTCTCTCCGTTTTCGTCTTTCCGTCAATGTCTTTCTGTTTTCGTCTCTCTGTCTTCTTCTCTCCATTTCTGAGTCTTTGTCTCTCCATTTCTTTATCTTCGTCCCTCTGTCTGAAACACATGATTAAAAAGAATGAATTTCTATCAAATTTTTCATTAATTTAAATGGAATTTAGTAAAACAAATTTTTAATTTATCATGATGATATGATTCATATTTCAACAATTTTTATGCTTATTGGAACTTTAATTAATTCTCTTTCTTCAAATATATAAAAACTAAATATTGAACAGAACTAATATAAAAATTTATAAATTGAGGCAATTTTTTTTACTTCTAAGTCATCTAATTTATACATATTCATATAATATATGAAAATTTAACCGAGCGACGTTAGGAGCAAGGTAAATTAAGCTCGTAAAATATTAGAATCAAATTTCTTTTATTAGTCAATCCAGTAATCTACCATATTTAATATTAATAATTTTACTCCTATTAAATTTTAATTAAAATAGAAATCTTAATACTTCTATTAGTAATAAACTTTATAAACATTTAAATCATTCAAGAGTGAACAAATACAAAAATTTATTGTTAAAAGATTGATTTTAATAACAATAAAGACAATTCCTCGCCGTCACATCATTGAATATTGGTGCACGGTGTGACATAAATGATTCCTAATAACATAGATTAGTAATTAAAGGATCCCGAGTAACCTTTTCACTTCGGCGTGCAAGGGGCCCGAAGTTGGTGCCGAAGCACCCTCAGTGGCACCGAAACTCTTGCCGAATTGTCGCCACAGTGGCTCCGAATCGGTGTGAGGCGTGGCGGTGAAAGGGGGCCCTCAGAGGGCAGCCGAATCTAGCTTATGAAATCGTAGAATTTGTGTACAATTATTTGTATAAACAAACAGCTGATTTCCAATGGTGACCAATCGATTGATTGTTCAAGCAACTGTCTACTTTTTAAAATACTTTTCATTAATGAAAAAATTCAAATATCTCAAGTTATTCGAGTGATTCGAATTATTCGAGTAACACTGGTTATTTGAGTTCATATTTTTGTCGAGTACTTGATTGTTTTTGAGCACTCAGCTTGAAGTCTAAGAAAAAACTTGACTCGATAATTGAGTACTTGCACTTGAGGGTCACTCGAATTTTCGTTCTAAGTACTCGAAAAAAATATGAATTACTCGAATTACTCGAGTACTCGAAAAAAGTATGAATTAATCGAATAAATTGAGTACTCGAAAAAATATAAATTACTCGAGTACTCGAGAAAATATAAGTTACTCGACAGAATATGAATAGCTCGAGTTACTTAAATAACTAGATTATATTATCTATGGTAATTAGTTCTCATTTACACGAGAAAAATTAGTTTTTTACGATGTTTTTATTAATTGGTTTTAGGTTGTATTTATCCGTGTATTTGGGCGAAATTTTAGAATTAACTGTAAACGAGTTCAAGTCAAGTCTAAAGCAAATTATTTTTATTAATTTAATCACTTATCATTAATTGTCAATTAAAAAAAGTTTTTACATAGCATGATAATACAATAAAGAATATTTTGTGGTTATGTAAGATACACATCAATGTTAAGACAAAATCTATACGATTTTCGGCTGTCCGTCGTAGGGCCACGCTCGCCACCACGCCTCACCCATATGGCGGCCTGACTTCGGCAGCCGAAAGTGGCCTAACTGAGAGAAGATGATTCCCGTAACGAAAAGGTTACTCGGGATGTATTTAAATAAATATATAAATACACCATTATTACAAATAAATAAATACACTGTAATTATTTATAAATATAGGATTATATTAATTTTTTTATTGAAAATTTATGTATTTTTTCTATCAAGGATAAAATAGAGATAGGATGAAAAATATATTACATTGCAAGGGATGAATATTATAAATTAAAATATGCAAGTCATTTATGCATCACTCAATTGTTTGTTAAAAAAAATTATTTAATGTTTAAATATAAATTGAATTTTTATTCTAATTGAAATCTATGATTAATTCTTTTCATATCGAAAAAATTTGTCTTATCTTCTTTTTCCATTTTTTTGTCGTATATATAGATAAAATGTAAATAGTTCATTAATTAATTGTTTTTGATTGAAAAAAAAATAAATGTTTTCATATAAATTAAATTTTTATTTTTATTAAATTCTATTTAATTACCCTTTAGCTTCAGTAACTTAGGCAATAGCATTTATCTATAAAAGTTTATTTGTAAATGAACGGGTAATATTTTTTTTAATTTAATGAAAATGTTAGTCACGATTAAATTAAATGTCCTGATATAAGTTAATATGTCACCTAATTAATCGTCTCCACATATGAATCGAGGAATAAGGAGGATGAGTTAAGGAAGAGCTAAAACAACGTAAAATAACGTAAGATAATGTTAAAAAGACAGGGAAAAATTTGTGGATTTCTGATAGATTACCTAAGGAAGCTTTAAAATTACTTAAAATAACGTATAAATAATGGAAAAAAGTTGAGGATTTTTTAAGGAGGTGTGAGGGAAGAGGAAATGAAGAAGTGAGGAGTAGAAAATAACAAGTAAATGAAGAGAAGAGGAAGATAAGAAGAGAAAAGGAAGAGACAAAAATAACGTAAAATAATGTAAAAAAAATGAAAAATGAGGATCAAAATACGGTAAAGGGAAGAGAAAAAGAAGACAAGAGGAAGAGCTTGGTTGTAAAAATTTTTCTCACAACTATATAATATATATATATATATATATATATATATAAAATAGCGTTAAAATTAAGATTTATTTGATTTGAATTTTTAAAAATGATCATCATTTTTTTTAGATGAAACGTCAGTAATATATTACAATGTTAACGTTTAAATAATTTTTTGAAAAATTCCAAAGTAATTACTTTCTGTTTAAATACAAATACTTACATAAATATATAGGATCAAATGTATTTTTGTGTAAAGTGATTGTCAACAATTAATTCGATTATTATTTCATATATTAAATAAGAATAGTTTTGTTTATTTTGATTCAGACATTTTAAAAATACATCATCCATTGTGATTAATAACCGTTTTCACATAATTCAATTTATTAATATAACGTTTTAATTTTATAATATTCAACAAAATTTAATCATAATTAGAGTGTGAATGTGTTATTAGTGTGTGCGCGCGCGCGCGTATGTGTGTGTGTGTGTGTGTGCGTGCTCGCGCGTATGTGTGTGTGTGTGTGTGTGCTCGCGCGTATGTGTGTGTGTGCGCGTGAATGCCTGTGTGTGTATGTGCGTGTGTGCGCGCGTGTTTTGTGCATGGGTGTATTTGTGTATGTATATATTATGTAGGTGTGTGTGTATTTGTTTTTCTATGTATTATGTGAGTGTGTATGAGTGTGTGTTGTGTGTGTGTGTATGGTATGTGTGAGTATGTATGTGCGTGTATGTGTGTGCGTATATATCGTGTGTATGCGTAATAGTAAAAGGGTTCACGTTAATTTAAAAGTGTGTCGTTTTGTATTCGTGCCACTGTGTATGTTTCTGTGTACGTATATATAGTGTGTATGTGTGTATTAGTAAAAGTGTTCACGTCAGTTAAAAAGTGTGTCATTTTGTATTCGTGCCACTGTGTATGTTTCTATGTGCGTATTAAATTGAAGATTGTCTTTTTTTTTGTTTTATTCCACTTGATAAGCATTTGACGATACTGTTCGCAGATACAAAGTAATTGTCTCAAAAATAACAGAACTTTAACGAAATGGATTGCCTAATGAGTTATAAATTACTTTTCCCACATAATCATTAAGATATCAAAATAATGAAATAGCGCCATCAGGGCTGATCAGATGTCGCCATGCTGGCATACTGCTGAATGTTGAAAAATGATTCTAAAACTACTGAAAAAAACGTAGAAGGAAGCCTTTGCATCGGTTATTTACTGACAAATGTTTAAGGTATAGTAGAAAGGAATAAATTGAATATCATAAAATTCAAAATACTTATTAAACCTTGGACGACCTTGTACAAGAGATCATTTGACTTCAAAATGACTTTGACCCTAACCTTATGGGGTCAAACTGACTCCAGGTTTGGATTCAGCAACACTAAAAACTTAACAATGCACTGCTAAAACTTAGGATTTCGCTATTTTTGCAGATTTTACCTTGAAATGACCTGGACCCTGACGTGATGGGGTCAAACTGACCTCGGATTTGGATTCAGCGACCTAAAAAACATGAAATCTATATGATCTGGTTCTTGGGTTTTGACTTTTGTTTTTATGTGGCTGTGTAATTATAAAAAAAGACTGCTGAAATGCTTTACATTCATACAGCTCCTAATGCTGTTAATAGAATTCTTGATACAAATAATTAAAAAAATTATTATAAATTTTTCTTAAATATAGTCTAGGTGCCAGATAGGTCACAGTGGCCTCTTTAATTTAGATTGACCCACCAAGGTTTTTTTAATGTATTAATTTTTAAAACAAATACACCCGATTTTAAATCATGCTGTTTCGTTAATTGCAACTTGAGATATTGTTAATTTATTGCAAATTGACGAGATGAACTCGTCGCGCTTGATAAAATTCGAGTATATCTCGGGTTCTATCTAACATTTTTGATCGATTAAGGTCTCATTTTAAAGGTCAAAGTATTTTTTACAAAACTATACTACTTAAATCTATTTATAAACATCGATAAACAAAGGGAGACTGATCAAAATGAGAATTAAGAAGAGGCCGTATAGCTCTATCTTTATCTAATCTGAATTTTCATTGTTATTAATAAATTAAATATTGTCATACAACAGTAAGGGTATAGCCCAAAAGATTTCAGGACGAGCAAACGTTCCTCTTTCATGAAAAAATAAAAAATTTTCATTAGTTTCCGAGTAAAGTCTGAAATGGACAAACAATTGAATTTGATAGCTGTTATTCCGTTTCGAACCTCACTTGAAAACTAATGAAAATTTTATGTTTTTTCATAGAATAGGATCGGTTGGTTGTTCTGAAATCTATTGGGCTATACCCTTACTTTTATAAAACAATATTTAATTTATTAATAATAACGAAAATTTAGATTAGACAAGGACAGAGCTATACGGCCTCCTCTTAAAGCACTTTTTTTGCTATTTCAATTGTTTATAACGCTACAACGTTTAAACAAAAAGAGATACAAAAATCTTGTAGAATACTTTTTTTGCGGCTTTTTAAAACAAATACACCTGATTTTGAATCATACTGCTTCGTTAATTACAAATTGAAATATGGTTAATTTATTGCAAATTATCGGTATAAACCCGTAAAAAATTAGGTACAAAAATGAAATCTATCAATCTATTTTTATTAATAGTGATGAATAAATAATGAAATATACATAAATGAAGAGGTAACATTGAAATATTTTTAAAAAAATTATTTGATTTCTTCAACTTTAGGATAATTTACTTATTTTTACATGTATTATTTTGATGATGTTTTTTTTTACAAAAGCAAGCTTTTGTATCACAAACTTTGCAATGATACGGTTGCACTTAGTCATCAACAGGTGGAAAAATTGTTTTAAAAAGCCGCAAAAAAAGTATTTCACGAAATTTTTGTATCTGTTTTTTTTAAACGTTGTAGCGTTATAAACAATTGAAATAGCAAAAAAAGTGCTTTAATTTTCGTTTTGATCAGTCTCCCTTTGTTTACCGATGTTTATAAATAGCTTCAAGTAGTATAATTTTGTGGAAAATACTTTTACCTTTAAAATGAGACCTTATCAATCCCGAGATATAGTCGAATTTTATCAAGCGCGACGAGTTTATCTCGTCAATTTGCAATAAATTAACAATATCTCAAGTTGTAATTAACGAAATAGCATGATTCAAAATCAAGTGTATTTGTTTTAAAAATCCGCAAAAAAAGTATTCAACAAGATTTTTGTATCTCTTTTTGTTTAATCGTTATAGCGTTATAAACAATTAAATTGTTTATAACAATTTATTCGACATCCGGATCGAAATCCACCATCGATTTTCGTATTCAGGAGGTAAAAATACATTAAAAAAGCCTTGGTGGGTCAATCTAAATTAAAGAGGCCATTGTGACCTATCTGGCGCCTAGACTAATACAAATTTCAATAAATCTTAATGTTATTTTGTAGCCGTGGATAGAGATGGATTTGATATTAGTATTTAATTATAGATAGTGACCTTTTATAATTCATTGTATTGGTCACACAAACGATCTCTGTAGTGCCATTGCGATATGACATATTGTACGTACGATCGAGTATGATCATTGTGATTGTTTCCTTTTTGGCAACTAGATGTGGTTAATATTAGAATTTTAACATAAGTTTTAAATGTAAGTGTCTCCAAATTATCGTTGATGCTTGTTTTTGAATATGTAACGTATTAAGTTCACTCCAAATATTTTTTTTTACTCTAGTTTTAGCTACGATTGACATCCAAAAACTACTAGCTTTTCCGTTCTTAGGTCGTCTTTGATTTTCAAGTAGAATAAATGATGACATCGAACTCTGAACATAGCCATGTACAACTGTCCAAGATTAAAAACATCTGATGTAAAAACATGATTTACAATTCCACATTTTAAAGAGATAGTCTAGTCGCCAGAGGGGTCACCGTAGCCTTTTTAATTTAGATGGGAACACTAAGATTTTTTTTATGTATTTTGACTCGCTGAACACGAATATCGATAGTGTTTTACGATCTGATAGTCGAGTAATTTGTTATAAACAATTTAAATGTTTAAAGCGTTGTATCTTTTGAATTAAAAATTATGGAAAAATGTGACTAGGTAAGTTTTGTTCCTTAATCCATAACAAATACATTGATTTTTTATTTATCTAGATAAAGTTATTAAAACCGGAGATATTGTTAATTAAGTGCAAAAAGTCGGCGCAACGTCGAGGCGCCCGGACAAATTCAACTATAACTCAGTTTGTAATGAATATTTTTCATCGGCTGAAGTCTTATTTTAAAGGTAAAAGTGTATCCTACATTTATATGTGATAAAAAACCATTTTTATCGATAAGAAACAAGCAGGAATCGAAAAATGTCGATATTTTTGCTGTTTTTTTGTTAGTCTATTTGTTTATAGGAGTATAAATAAATGTTCCGGGTCAAAAACTTACTTAAAAATTACACGTAACAATGAGGTTTTATTTCTAGATTAATACCCATTTTGATTTTTGAAAAAATATTGAATACAATTAAAGTTATCGATGTTTTAACGATCGCTCGCGCCGCGGCGATGCGTTGGGGCGCAGCATCCGCCGAGCAGCCGTCATCAATGGCTAAGAAAGGCATCTCTCGGAGATTACTTTTACCCGTTTTGAATTGTCATACACTAATTTTGAGAGTGAATTGTCGACAAGTTAGTAACTTTGTTAATTATCAGCACATTGTTTTTTCAAATATGTTTATAAAATTTTAATTTATATGATCGTTACACGAGTTTTGATAGAATTCACGGAGAAAAACTTTTATTTAATTTACATATCAATCGAACAATTTTATTTATTACAAGACATAAACAGAAATAACATTTTTTCTGGCTACAATAATGTACATGCCGCACTGTGACGGACGTTTTCACCAAAGCAATGAGATTATGATACCGTTAAATCTATCTATCAACTGTAAATTCAAGATTTTCCTTTATTAATAAGTATTTACATAGACATTTGTATACTTAAATAATATTTAAATGTTTTTTTCATTGTTTGTTGGATTTTTACAAAACTTATTTTTCATGCACGCACAGAATGAACAAAATTTTGAACCTTTCTTATGACAAGGGCATGCTTTTGTGCTGCAAACTTTACAATTGCAAGGCGGCAATAATTCATCAGTCGGAGGTAGCATAGTTGTACATTTTTGTATTTTCAAATTTCCATCTTCTTCAACAAAACCGAACAAAGTCGGATCAAGTTTGATTGCTGCCTTATTAATACAAACTTGTAAATATTACGATTAATCATGAATTATATCGTTGTATTTATTATTAGACGTTTTGTAGACTATTTCAAAAACAAATGTGCTGATAATTAAAAGAGTTACTAACTTGTCGACAATTCACTCTCAAAATTAGTGTATGACAATTTAGAACGGGTAAAAGCAATCTCCGAGAGATGCGTTTCATTGCCATCGATGACAATATTTTTGTATACAATATTTTTTCAAAAATCAAAATGGGTATTAATCTAGAAGTAAAACCCCATCGCTACGTGTAATTTTTAAGTAAGTTTTTGACCCGGAACATTCATTTATACTCTTATAAACAAATAGACTAACAAAAAAACAGCAAAAATATCGACATTTTTCGGTTTCCGCTTGTTTCTATATCAATAAAAATAGTTTTTTATCACATATAAATATAGGATACACTTTTACCTTTAAAATAAGACCTCAGTCATTGAAAAATATTCATTAGAAACTGAGTTATAGTTGAATTTGTCTGGGCGCCTCGACGTTGCGCCGACTTTTTGCACTTAACAGCAGGCCGGAGTAGAACCTGATACCGACCGAGTAACAATTGAGTTGTTTGTTATTTTCTCAAGTATTAATCGGTGTATCTTCAAAATAAAGGTTGATCGCAATAGATATTATTATTATGAATATCAATGCACAAGAAAAAAAAAATCTACCGATTTGTTTTTGAGAAAAGTAAGGAACGCCGAAGTAAAAGATTATGTTTATAATATTTTCGCGTTCCTTACTTTTCTCAAAAACAAAGCAATAGATTTTTTTTCTCTTGTGCATAAATATTTGTAATAATAATATCTATTGCGCTTAACCTTCAATTTGCAGATACACCGATTAATACTTGAGTAAATAACAAAAATGCCAATTAGACAAGGACAGCGAATCCGGCCTGCTCTTAATTAACAATATCTCCGGTTTTAATAACTTTATCTAGATAAATGAAAAATCGATTTTTTTCTTATGGATAATAAACAAAACTTACCTAGTCACATCTTTCCATCACTTTTAGTTCAAAAGATACAACGCTTTAAACATTTAAATTGTTTATAACAAATCCCTCGACTGTCAGATCGTAAAATAATATCGATATTCGTGTTCAGCGAGTCAAAATACATTAAAAAAATCTTAGTGTTCCCATCTAAATTAAAAAGGCCACGGTGACCCCTCTGGCAACTAGACTAAGATGTAAAATGGACACTACACCTTCTTTAATATTAACTATCTCTTCATTTTATTGTCAAATTTCAGAAAAAGTTATGTATTAGCTTGTAGTATGAAGGTTATTTAGTTAGGTTTTTAAATAAATTAATTTTTACTATGTAAGAATTTTGAATTTCTGGTACAAAATCGAAAAGTTTGAATATATAATATTGGAACCCAAAATTCTCAATAACTAATGAATGACTTTATTCAACAATTCAACCGAATAATTTTCATGATAAATACTAAAAGCTAATACATTTCTTTTTCTGAAATTTTACAATAAAATAGAGTTTTGATCGACATTAATATTTCTTTTAATGATAATTGTAAGTTTACAGTTTACTTAAAATTCTGAAATAAATTAAATAATCGTTAAGTAAGTAACTTTTTCATTTTAACAATATAAAAGTCATCATATATATAAAAAATAAAATAGTTCAAATCAATTCTTAAAAATATGTATATTGATCCTATCGTATTCGTATATACGTGTATAAGAATACCGCAACTATACAAAAAAATTAAAGTGCTCAGAACGTTTTGAAGAAATTTAAGGTGATTTCACATGCAATAATATACTTTTTTTAATTTGGCATTTTTCCGTATCTCCCGTAATTAAGAAGATGTAGAAAAAATTGAAATCTATTTTTGTACAAAAATCGCCATATCTCGGTCAATTTTGGACCTAGGAAAAAAAATACAATAGTACATTATGCAACTAGAGAGAAAAGTCGCATATTTCTCCCGCAGAGAAGTTTGCAATCCAAGCGTAGCGAAGGGAAGCGAGGGGCATAAATTCCTGAGGGAGAATAATATACTTTATTCTCGTGTTGCATATTTTACTTTATTCTTACCCCAACCGTGGCCACTTTATTAACTGCGAAAAAGCGGGCTCAATTGAAGTATATTTATTTTTACGAATAAAATCTTTAAAACGTTAAGTTTAAAGTAACTGTAATGAATTTAAATTTGTATTTTTAAAGTTTTATATATTTTATTATAAATTTTAATTAATATTGTTAATAATTCAATAATCAAATATTGTAACTATTAAATTCAAATGTCAACTACATATGTTTTAAGAAAAAATTTCTTTTTCGCCATACCCTTACCGAAACTACGACTTTTGTCCCGGCGCCGAGAAACAAAAGTCATAGTTTCGGCCCGGGTTTGACGAAAAATAGTATACACTTCATGGGAGGTAAAATGGCAACCCCATAGCACATATTTACCACCCTCGCCTTTGACTCGAGGTGGCAATTATATGTACTATGGACTCGCCAATATTTTACCTTTCTTGGTGTGTAATATACTATTTTATTTAAATTATTTTAAAAATATAATAATAAAATTTTTTCAAAATATTAATTTTTATAAAAATTTATTATTTTTTCAAAGATTTTAAGCAAAATTATTGGAATTCATTAACTTGTTATTAAGCGTGAATAAAGTACTTTACTCCCGCTTTTGCGGGAGTGAGATACTTTACTCCCGTAAATATTTTAGAAGACAGTTATATCTTACTTTCAGTCCGCTCTTAGAGTTAATAAAGTGGCCATTACTGTTGAGGTAGGAATAAAATAATTTTAAAGTTCAGCAAAATACCTTTAAACCCTCAAGCTCTGTAAAATTTTTCTACCATCATTTTTCAAAAAATGTTTTAAATTTCAGCAAAAGCAAAAATACAATTATTTTTTTTCTTCAATTTTTAAGTCATGATATTTTCCAGATATTTACCTAAAATTAAATTACCAATATAACATTAAAAAGTTCTTACAAATACCTTTCAAATGAGTGATCGCACAATTCTGTACGACCATTATTTGGCAAGATACAAAACTTTTAAGTTAGTACTTCATTCCTCAAGGGTGGTTCCGTTTTATTGGACTCCACTGTATATGTATGCTGTTATTATTATGTGAATTAAAATTCTTATTGTTTGTATTTTAACTGCGTCATTATAATATATATATATTTTTTTTAATATTTTATTATACTGTCAAAATTGTATTACTTATCTATTTTTTATTATTTATTTTCGAATATACCAAAATATTTTGAATCTTGTTTAAAATTTACAAAATTACTTGCCAGACTTATGGATAATTATTTTCATTGAGCTGTTATGAGCTAAGAAATTTGAATATAACATTTGAATTTTTTAAATTTATTATTTAATATATTATTTTATAATATAATTTAAAAAAAAATAATTTAAAAGTAAATGTCATAGAATTGTTATCATTTGCAAATTTTAAATATACCGCTCACGAGTTTGGAAACATTCTTATTGAAAGCAGTCGAACTTCAAAAAGTCATAACTCCAAAACGGCTTGACCAATTGAAAAAAATAAAAAAGATTTTGAAAGATCTCGATGAATACTATCGATTTATGTCAGGCATATTGCCATTTTTTATTAAAAAATATAATATTTTGACGTATTAAAAAAAAAAATTTTCAGATTTTTTTCTTGTTAATCAATTATTTGTAACTTTTTGGGAAATTTTGGATGATGGATCAAGAAAATACGCAAAGCATTTTAGAGAAGAGGAAATTTCCTAAAAATCTGATAACGAGCAACTTTCTCCTATGTTTCGTATGTGCAGAATTATAAACGTTCGAAAAATAAACTCGGACAAAATCGACTTTTTTTATAATACAGTCGACGCCGAGTCCCGCCGCCTTCTCCTTCATCGATTTGCTCGTACGTTATCCCCACTTGCTGACTCAAAGAATTTGTTTTCACACATTCTGAGTCCCTCCGCTGCTCTATGCCATTTTTGAACTTGTAAAAATGGGTTCATTAGTTTAATTTTTTTGCGTAAAGTACAAAAAATGTTTATTGAAATAAAAAGTAACAAAAATAATATAATATTGCATAATTCTCATTTATATTTACTGAAAAAAATATAAAAATTTAACTAGATATATTTAATTATTTAATAAAATGTTATTTAATTAAAAATTTACGTGATCTTTTTTAAATAAAAGATAGAATGAATCTTATTTTATTTCATTTTCATAATAACAATGAGTATTTAGTTCATCAATAAATAATATATTATTTAATTTTAAATTTATGTTACTTATAAATAAAAAAATTCAATTTTCATATTTTTTAAAGCAAATATAAATGAAAATTATATAATATAATACTATTTTTTGTTACCTTTTATTTCAATAAACATTTATTGTATTCTAAACAAAAAAATTAAACAATAATAAACCCGTTTTCACAAGTTAAAAAGTCGCATAGAGCAGCGGTGAGACTCAGAATGTTTGGAAACAAATTCTTTTACTTAGCTAGTGGGGGTATCGCATGAGCGAGTCGATGGAGGTCAAGGTGGGACTCAGATCGCCGACTGTATGTATTTAAGTAAGGAGTATAGCTGGTTATACAAGTACTTTTTTATTGGCTGATTTAGTTTATTTTCTTTATTATTGTATTAATTTTACATTCTAGAAAATATAAATATTTTATACTGTAGAATAGTAGAATCTTTTATAGCCAATAGATGGCGCTTTTTATATTAATATATATTTGGGATGGGAAAAATTATTTCATTCCTTAATCATTCCTTTGTAAAGATGCAATTTTTATTATAACCTTTTCCAATACATTACATATACAGTTAACATAAATAATAGTTTCTACCGACTTATAACATTTTTTTTTAAGGAAATTAAAATACCGACATTACAGTTTTCCAAATTATTGGTTCTTAATCCAAGATTGTTAAAAATATCTCTATACTACAGTCTTCTATTCCTACTAATAAAAAGTCTAATATAGAAATATTTCTGAAAATTTTTTAATAAAGATAAAAAATTTGGAAAATTGCAATGTAAACGGTAACTATGTAGAAATCATATATCCTATTACATCCCCTTAAATCAACAATATCATAATTAAATTCTCTTCAAAAATTTTGATAATTAATTAGATTAATTTTTACATAATTTTTTTAGTTTAACACTTCAGAAACCATAAACAAATTTATCAGGAAATTTTCCCTACTGCAAAATCTCACGTGAGATTTCGCAGTAGAGTTGTGTATGTTTGTATATAAATATATATATTTGTGTATGTCTATATATTTTCGAAACATTAACGTTTGAATTTAAAGGATTGCATACAGATCTCTCTTTGTAAAAGTTGATTTTGTCTGCGCTCATTTTTCGAACGTTTATAACTCCGCACATACGAAATGTAGGAGAAAGTTGCTAGATATCAAACTTTTAAAAAATTTACTTTTCTTTAAAATACTTTGCGTATTTTTTTGATCCATTAATTTTCTAAAAAGTTACAAATGATTGATTGGAAAAAAAAAGTTTTTTTTAATACGTCAAAATATTATTTTTTTTAATGAAAAATGGCAATACACCTGACATAAATCGATAGTATTCATGAAGATCTTTCAAAATCTTTTTTATTTTTTTCAATTTGTCAAGCCGTTTTGGAGTTATAACCTTTTAAAGTTCGACTAATTTCAATAAAAATGTTTCCAAACTTTTGAGCGGTATTGTATAGCAATAGCAAATGAATACACAGCGATACTTCGTACTCTCGATATCTTAACATAAAAGGATCGCCAATTTTTGTGAGCACAAGTTAATGACGTTTATATTAATGATGTTATTTGAAAAATAAAACTATAACCCAATAATTATATTTTAATTATTTTATAAATGGTTTTTATTATTAAATTCTAAATCGACAGTTTTACATAAATATATTATAATAAATCGATTCATTGCATTCAATGCACCAATCACGTTCTCAGTATAAAATGCTTTACAACATCCGACCATCATTTTTTTAAGAGAGGATATTGGTAGAGTAATCCACCACTAGATCTACATTATTATCTTCGATTTCTTAATTACATTTTCCTATACATGAAATACATAAAATTTTATTATTTTGAACTATTACGACTAGCGTATTTTTAAATTTTAGCCCTCGTGCAAAGCCGGAACTTCACAGAATGTTCACGATTATATTTTTTCTCGTTTCTTAATTAATGATTTCTGTTTTGAGCTATTAAATTATTTAAAAAATAAGGAGGGATCTTAAGCTTCAGGTTGATCATTGGGTTGTGTCTTATGAAACATAAATATCGTCCGGGGGTATCTCTCTCCTTCCCCGAAAACAGTGAGCGTTCAAATAGATATCCATTCCGACTCTCGTACCACGTTCTAATGATACCGCATTGGCTAATATTCGATAACTGAAGGGGCAGCAAGACAGAGAATTAAAGTTTTCTGTGGACAGGCGTGCTATAGAAATGATCAACTGCATAATAACGAAATATTTATAAAAATAACTACATTAAAATCGTTAGTTATTTTTTCAGTCGGTCTTCTTGCAGCAGTAAAAGCTTAAACTTCTCTTGGATTTTTGAAGAAATTTGTAAAAAAAACTACAATTTGTATCATTATTTTATTCAATTTGCTGATTGTAATTTTAATTAAAATATTAATTATTTTATAAAGTATTAAATTGTGTTTTTATTAAATTTCTGTATCTTTTAACGAATATAAATTTATTTTATTTCAATGTTGAAGTTTTAGTAAATTTAATTGATTTTATAATATTCGCAACAAGCCCTTTATTTCATGGTAACTTTTTCGTAATGATTACTATATTTTTTTCACGGTGTTAATATAATAGTAAAGAATATAGACGTTTATTGGGAAATATGACACCATATATATAGCTAACAAATATGGCTTTGAGTGATCGGGAAATAACATAGAGCCTTATGTAGACTCAAAGCATTTTTACTATTTTAAATAGTAATTAACATATTTGCTGTACAAAGTTGATAATAATAAATAAGAAAAGAAAATTTTCGAAAGACGAAAATATTTTAGAAGCTTCGCACGTTATATTTTGTGATGGGGAAGTGAAAAACATGAAAAAAGTGAGGTTAAGATAGCATCGTCGCGTGAGAAACCGTAACACATTGAAAGAGAATCTATGTTCGTCTGAGCGGTCTGTGTAAATATAACATCGACAGCTGATCGTACTCAACCTCAATTTTGATTTCATAGTACATAATAATTTAAATACAACTTGCATAATTATAAACTTTCATCAAATTTATTAGTTATTCATATACTTATTTATTTTCATCAACTTTGTACAGCAAAGATGTGAAATACTATTTAAAATAGTAAAAATGCTTCGAGGCTGCATAAGGCTCTATGTTATTTCCCGATTGCTAAACGCCATCTTGGTTAGCTATATATATGGTGTCATATTTCCCAATAGAAGAGCAGATGCGTACAAAATTTTGAGGCAAATTCTTCATCCAGCTTTTATATTGTTAGTATATCTATATATTAGTACAAGAGAGATATACAGGTTGATGTGTATAAGCTGGGAGGTAGATTCTCAAAGTTTCCTCGCTCTTTTTATTCGCTCTACGCTTCTATGCATGTCCACATTCGTTTATAATGGTTTTTGAAAATATTTAAACTTGAAGAAGATTGTATAAATAATTTATAAGCAATATTTTTGTAATAAAATTGAAATAATAATAAAATATAATTATTTGAAAAAACTTTTATTCACCCTATTGAAAAAATCCAGATGGATATCGACGTGGATGATCCACGTGGATATATCTATGTGGATGAACATGGATTCCACGTGGATTCAAATGGAAATCCGCGTGGATCATTCACGCAGATATCCATGTGAATCATCCTCGTTGATTTCCCAGATAAAACGATTTAGATTTTGAGGTAAGTGAATTTTTTATTGATAATAAAAGATAGTTTTGGTTGAAAATATCTTTCTTAGTGAACAACAAATTCACCTACTTCAAAATCTACGTTATTTTAAATTCGTTGTTAATAATGAGAGATACCCCGTTATAACCCTATTAAAAAATCTCAGGTGAGATCTCAGATGAGACCTTAGATATGATCTCAGATGAGATCTCATGCCAGAATCTCATCTGCCAAAAAAATAAAGTCCCCTAAGATAAATTTTATCTAAGTTTGTAAAATCAAAAATTTATTAAGAAAAAAATATATTTTTTTATTTTATACTATTCTTAGTACGTTCAAAAAGCACTGGCGTCTGATTAAAAAAAAACATCTTTTTGTTACTTTTGTAGTGATACTATATTCATATATTATAATATATTATATTAATAAAGTATAGTTTCTTATATAATTTTCGCGCTACTATAATCGGAGAATATATTAATCATAATGTTTACATACTATAGGTCTATAGTTGGTCGTCTTATAGTGCATTGATGGGTTTATAGTTTATAGACTCATCGTTTATGGGTTTATGGTTTATAAGTTAATAAGTTTATGGTTTATATGTTTATGGTTTATGAGTTATGAGTTTATGGTTTAAGGGTTTATGGTTTCTGGGTTTATGGTTTATAGGGTTATAGTTTATAGCTTTATGGTTTATGGGTTATTGATTTATGGGTTTATGGGTTTATGGTTTATGGGTTTATGGTTTATGGGTTTATGGTTTATGGGTTTATGGTTTATGGGTTTATAGTTTATGGGTTTATGGTTCATGGTTTATGGCTTTGTGGCTTATGGGTTTATGGTTTATAGGTTTATGGTTTATGGGTTTATGGGTTTATGGGTTTATGGTTTATGGGTTTATAGTTTATAGGTTTATGGTTCATGGTTTATGGGTTTATGGTTTATGGGTTTATGGTTTATGGGTTTATGGTTTATGGGTTTATGGTTTATGGGTTTATGGTTTATGGGTTTATGGTTTATGGGTTTATGGTTTATGGGTTTATGGTTTATGGGTTTATGGTTTATGGGTTTATGGTTTATAGGATTATGGTTTAAGGGTTTATGGTTTATGGGTTTATGAGTTTATGGTTTATGGGTTTATGGTTTATGGGTTTGCGGTTTATGGGTTTATGGTTTATGGGTTTATGGTTTATGGGTTTATGGTTTATGGGTTTATGGTTTATGGGTTTATGGTTTATGGGTTTATGGTTTATGGGTTTATGGTCTATAGGGTTATAGTTTATGGCTTTATGGTTTATGGGTGATTGATTTATGGGTTTATGGTTTATGGGTTTATAGTTTATGGATCTATGGTTTATGGGTTTCTGGTTTATGGGTTTATGGGTTTATGGTTTATGGGTTTATGGTTTATGGGTTTATGGTTTATGGGTTTATGGTTTATGGGTTTATGGTTTATGGGTTTATGGTTTATGGGTTTATGGTTTATGGGTTTATGGTTTATGGGTTTATGGTTTATAGCTTTATGGTTTATGGGTTATTGATTTATGGGTTTATTGTTTATGGGTTTATGGGTTTATGGTTTATGGGTTTCTGGTTTATGGGTTTATGGGCTTATGGTTTATGGGTTTATGGTTAATGGGTTTATGGATTTATGGTTTATGGGTTTATGGTTTATGGGTTGATGGTTTATGGGTTCATGGTTTATGGGTTTATGGTTTATGGTGTGTAAGTTTATGGTTTATGGGTTAATGGTTTATGAGATTATACGTTTATGGTTTATAGCCTTGTAATTTATTGGTTTATGGTTTATGGTTTATTAGTTACTGATTTATGTGTTTATTGTTTATGGTTTATAGGGTTATGGTATGTGGGTTCACGGTCTATAGGGTTATAGTTTCTGGGATTATAGTTTATGGGTGTATGGTTAATGGGTTTAAGGGTTATGGGTTTATGGTTTATGAGTTTATGGTTCACAGTTTATAAGTTTATGGTTCATAGGTTTAGGGTTTATGGGTTTATAGTTTTTGGTTTATGAGTTTATGGTTCATAGTTTATGGGTATATAGTTCATAGGTTTATAGATTATGGGTTTATGGTTTATGGGTTAATAGTTTATGGGTTTTTGGTTTATTGGTTTGTGATTTATGGGCTTATGGGTTTATGGTTCATGGGTATATGGTTAATAAGTATGGTTTATGGGTTTATAATTCATGGGTTTATAGTTTATGAGTTTATGGTTTATGGGTTGATGGTTTATGGGTTCATCGACTATCGTTCATGGGTTGATGGTATATGTGCTTATGTTTTATAAGATGACGGTTTATATGTTTATGGTTTATGGACTTGTGGTTTAGGGATGAAAAGGGTTTATGGCTTATGTTGTTATGATTTATGGGCTTATGATTTATGGATACATGGTGTATAAGTTTATTGTTTATGGGTTCATGGATTATGGGTTTGTGGTATATGGGTTTATGGTTTATAGCACATGCACCATCAACCTATGAACTATAAACTTATAAACCATAAACGCAGAAACCAATAGACTATAAACACGCAAACCTACAAACCATGAACCCATAAATTATAGTCCATAAACCATAGACCTATAAATATAAACCATGAACTTATATACTATAAATCCATTAATCGTAAGCTTATGAACTATTAACTTATAAACTATAAACCATATATTATTAACCCATCAATCTTAAACCATAAAACTATAAACCCATTATCTATAAGCCCATAATCCATGAGACCATAAACGATAAACTCATAAATTATAAACCATAAATCCATGAACTATAACCACATACACTATTAACCCATGAACTGTAAACTTATAAACTATCAACCTTTAAACCATGAACCCATGAACCCATGAACCATAAGCCCATGACCCATAAACCCATAAACGCATTAACCATAAACCCATAACCCTTAAACCCACAAACTATAAATTGATAAACCATAATCCCATAAGCTATAAACCCATGAACCTATAAACCCATAAACTATGAATTCATAAACTACTAACCTATAAACCCATAAACCCGTAAACCCATAAACTATAAACACATAAACCATGAACCCATAACCCTTAAACCCATAAACCATAAGCCTACAAACCATAATCCCATAAACTATAAAACCATAAACCATGAACCATAAACTCATAAATTATAAACGCATAAACCATTAATCCATAAATCATAAACCCCTCAACCATAAACTCATAAACCATAAACCCATAAACAATAAACCCATAAACCACAAACCTACAAACCATTAACCTATAAACCATAAACCCATAAACCCATAAACCTATAAACCATAAACCTATAAACCATAAACCCATAAACCATAAACCCATCAACCATAAACCCATAAACCATAAACCCATAAACCATAAACCATAAACCCATAAACCATAAACCATAAACCCATAAACCATAAACCCATAAATCATAAACCCATAAATTATAAACCCATAAATCATAAACCCATAAACCATAAACCCATAAACCATAAACCCATAAACCATAAACCCATAAATCATAAACCCATAAACCATAAACGCATAAACCATAAGCCCATAAACCATAAACCCATAAACCATAAACCATAAACTTATACACCATAAACCCATAAATCATGAGCCCATCAACGATAACACCATAAACCATAAACCCGTTTAATCCATAAACTATAAGCATATAAATCCATAAACCCCTTCAATCCATAAACTATAAGCATATAAATCCATAAACCAGAAACTTATAAAACATAAGCACATGAACCATAAACCCATCAACCATATTTGATAAACCCATTAACCTATAAACGATAAACCATAAACCTAGAAACAATAAACTATAAACTCATAAATCATAAACCTATAAACCATAAATCCATGAACCATAAACCCATAAACCATAAAGCCATAAACCATAAACCCATTAACCATAAACCTATAAACTATAAACCCATAAACCATAAACTTATAACCCACAAACCATAAACTTATATACCATAAACCCATAAATTTATAAACCATAAACTTATAAACTATAAACCCATAAACGATGAGTCTATAAACTATAAACCTATCAATGCACTATAAGACGACCAACTATAGACCTATAGTATGTAAACATTATGATTAATATATTTTCCGATTGTAGTAGCGCGAAAATAATATAAGAAACTATACTTTATTACTATAATATATTATAATACATAAATATAGTATCACTACAAAAGTAACAAAAAGATGTTTTTTTTTAATCAAACGCCAGTGCTATTTGTACTTACTGAGAATAATATAAAATAAAAAAATATATATTTCTCTTAATAAATTTTTGATTTGACAAACTTAGAAAAAATTCATCTTATGGGATTTTATTTTTTCGGCAGATAAGATTTTGGCATGAGATCTTATCTGAGATCTGATCTGAGATCTCACCTCAGATTTTTTAATAGGGAAAAATCCAATTGGATTTTCAATCAGAGTCTTGAAAATCCGATGTAAATTTATGGATTTTTAAGTATGTTAATATTTTCTTAAAATAACACTTTTTTATATTTTTCATTGTGACTTATAGAAATATTCATTATGTTCATTGAATAAAATAGAACGTGAGGAGGCAGGCTGAATGATCGTCGTTTTAGACCAAATGAAATTGCTAGTTAATAAGCTCCAAACTCTTTTATTTTTTTCGTGCGCATTCGCTTGCTATAAGAAAGTCAATAGATAGAAAGCGTGGTAGCTCCCTGGCAGCCAATCATCGAATGTGAATATACTTATTAATATAGTAGTACTGATGATTAATCGCCAGGAGCTACCCTACTTTCTATCTATTGACTTTCTTATGACATGCGAATGCGCACGAAAAAAATAAAAGAGTTTAGAGCTTATAAACTGTCAGTTTCATTTGCTCTAAAACGACGATTATTCGGCCTGCTTTCTTACGTTCTGTTTTATTTCATGAACAGAGATATTTTTATAAATCGCAATGAAAAACAAAATAATTTTATTTTAAAACAATACCTAATCACTCATAAATATCCATAATTTTACGTTGGATTTCCATTATGAATTTCTAATTGGAATTATTAACAACAAATTTAGATGAAATAACGCAGATTTTGAAGTAGGTGAGTTTGTTGTTCACAATGAAAGATATTTTTAATCAAAAATATCTTACATTGTTAACAACAAATTTACCTACTTCAAAATCTACGTAATTTAATTTGGAAAATCCACGTGGATATCCATCTGGATATTTTTAATAGGGAAAAATAATCGCCACTTCAATTTATATTTTGTATTGAATAAAATTTTCTCAAAAATAATGGTAAACCTAAAGAAATGTTTGATTACATTTCACTGTACTTCGTGGTTAAGGACGGACAAACTGACAGGATTACAAAAATTACGATACTAAATAGTTAAATTTAAGATATTTATAGTGAAATTTATTACAAGTATATCAAATTTTAGTAGCCAGTGAAATAATTTTCGTAACACCACAAGTCTTTTTTCATAACCAATTTTTAACAAATTGACTTTAAAATTTCCATGGATCTTTAATTTATATATCTTCACAAGTTTATTATTTAGTTTAAAAAAAAAATGAATTAATAGAGTTTGGTTTAGAAAAAGTTGAAAATATTATAAAAATATGAATTTATTTGGATTTTATGTAAGCAATTTGGTTTAATATTCACTTGAGCTTGTCTTATCAAAATTCCAGCTCAATAAACTTGTGAAAATATATAAACTGAAGATCTCTGTTAATTCTGAAGTTAATTTGTTTAAAATTGGCTGAGAAATCCTGTGACAACTACAAAAATTGAAAAAATCAAATCATCGATAGGAGAAAAGGATTTCAACCATCAAATGAGCTCTTTAGAAATCATTCATGGATCAATGTCTTATATTAATATATATTTAAGATAAAAAAAGTTTCATCAATTAATATTATAAGAAGAAAAAATTATTACTACATTTGAATTTGATTTTTTTTTTCAGACTTCAACTCAGGCCCAATAACATAGATGTTATTGTTTCTTTTTAGCCAAATATGATAAGAGATAAAAAAAATAAATCAAGTGGATAATTTATGTGTTATAATTTTTATTTAGTAAAATAAATGTGGATTATTTTATAACAATATTCATTTATTTAAAAAACATGTTAAATAAATTTTTCCTAAAACATGAATTTTTATAAAATAATTAGATAGGTTTTATGAAAAGCACAAGTGATCGAATTTATAATATTATTGTCTCTAATTGAATTGTAATTGATTGTTTAAGAAATATTAAACTTCAATTGTGAATTTACCTATGATGTTACAACATATAAAACCCAGGAAAAGTAGTGAAATCTTTTCAAAAAATACCTTTAAAAAGGTAAAAGTCTAGGCATCCATAAATCTCATATCTGAGATCATAAATGTCTCTTTTTTCACATTTTTATAATAAATTTATAATAAATGGCCACATTTATTATTGTCTCTATGTTTATAACTTATTGTTTAAAAAATATTTAACCTGAATTTTGAATTTACCAAAAAAACCTTTAAAAAGATGAAAGTCTAGGCATTTATGAGTCTCATATCTGAGATTATAAATTACTCTTTTTTTCACATTTTTATAATAAATTTATAACAAATGGCCACATTTATTATTGTCCCTATGTAAATAATAACTCATTGTTTAAAAAATATTTCATTTTCATCTTGAATTTACTTATATTAATACAAAAATTCAAACCCAGGAAAAGTCGTGAAATCTTCCCCAAAAAAAATCTTTAAAAAGGTGAAAGTCTAGGCATTTATGAGTCTCATATCTGAGATTATAAATTACTCTTTTTTTTACACCTTTTTATGTAAAACGCATTTTTAATAAATTTTACCTAAAACAGAAATTAAAACGCTGCCAAGTGCTTTGGCGGAATGCTTTCTCATAGAGTTCTTTGAGTTTCATTAATTTTTTTATATTTATTTAAATGTGATTTTAATATTAAAAAATTGTCTAATATTAATATTTACTCATATTGTACTTTATAAATTTCGAACATATATGCTAGCTGTTTGCTTTTTTAACATTTATAATTTATTTTAAATCATCAAGTAATACAAAAAAATTTGTTCTATTGAAAAAATGATATAATGTAGTAATAAAAAGAATGATGACAACAAAATTTCTAATCTTTATAAAATGCAATCATATTTATATATAAATACAGTTCATGTTTATGGCTCTATAAAAAAAACTACTCTATGAATACCAATTTTCAATAGCTTCCCGTCTAGTTATACAAAAACATAGATGGTATACAAAATTTGAAGCAAATCCATCGAGTAATTTTCGAGATCTAACTGGTTAAATAAATAACATTTTCTTTTCAAAATTTCTTTTTCAAAATTTTAAAAATGCTCTAAAATTAAAACTACTCTATGAAAATCAATTTTTGAAAATTTCCTTTCTTTTGGCAATCGCAAATAATTTCCCTGCAATTTTTAGAACAAATCTATCGAGTACTTTACGTAGAATAAAAAAAAAAAAAAAGAAGAATCGAAATTTTTTTTTAAATCTTTAAAGTTCTCTAAAATTGCAACCACGCTAAGAAAATTAGTTTTCAAAAGCTTATTTTTTTCAGACAATAGCGAATTAATTGTATAAAAATTTTGGAAAAAATTTATAGTATGGTTTACGCAAAATAGAAAATAAATGTAAAATAAAAATTTTTTTGAAAATTTTCAAAGTGCTCTAAAATTAAAACTGCGCTGAGAAAATTAGTTTTCCAAAGCTTGTTTTCTTCAGACAGTAGCGAATAAATTGCATACAAATTTTGGAGCAAATCTATCAAATGGTTTTCGTAAAATAGAAAAAAATTAAAAATAAAAATTTTTAAAAAAATTTTTAAAATGCTCTAAAATTAAAAGTGCGCTAAGAAAATTAGTTTACAAAACTTTTTATACTTTTGACAGTCGAAATTAAGTTCCATACAAATTTTCAAACAAATTCTTCGAGTAGTTTACGTAAAATACAAAAAAAATGAAAAATCGAAGTTTTTTTAAAATTCTTAAAATGATTCTAAAAAAAAACTACACTAAGAAAACCAATTCTCAATAGCTTCCGCACCAGTTCATCAAAAAATTGAATTGTATGGAAAATTTGAAGTAAATCCATCGAGTAGTTTTTAAGATTTTATTGGCTTAATAAATAGAAACATTTTTTTTTAAATTTAAAAATTCTCTAAAATTAAAACTAAGCTAAGAAAATCAGTTTTTAAAAATTTATTTTATCCGGGCAATCACAAATAAATTCCATGCAAATTTTGAAGCAAAATCATCGAGTAGTAAACAAAAAAAAAACAAAAAACAAAAAATCGAATTTTTTTTTTTTTTTTTAAAACTTTAAAATGAAAACTACGCTAGAAGAACCAATTATCAATAGCTTCCCAGCAAGTTAGCCACAAAACTAAATTCCATGCAAAATTAGAAGCAAATCCATCGAGTAGTTCTCGAGATACAGTTTACTAACTGAATTCATACATCGACACACACTCACACACGCACACACACATACATACAGACATTTTCTGGAAACCACTTTTTTTGACTTACCGAGTTCAAATATGTACAAATTAATGAAAAAATTGAAAAAAATTTTTTTTATCGATACATTGCTTTCTCTATGAGAAAGCAATATAAAATAATCAAATGGGTTCTATAGTAAGTAAAATAACTACATTTATTATTGTCTCTATTTAAATAATAACTCATTTTAAATAAATTTTTTCTTTTACTTTAAATTACAACTTCTTCCTTTAATTGTTCTTCGATCACTTCTTTCTTTAATCTTAAAATTATATGTATAAGTTGCAAACTTACAGCTATGAAAATAGTGCAATCATTAGAAGTTAGTCATGTATTAATTTTATAGCTTTGTTTACAAGAAAACTTTGAAAAAGTTAAAACATAAAGGTTAGGGTAAACATTTCGGTTTTTCAAGGTTGTAACGGCTCATATCAATTTTGGGTACAATTATTTAATTTAATATAAATATGTCATAAGAATGACTATATTATTTAAAAGATAGAATAATTTTTGGGTATAAGAAATTTAAATTACATTAAAAGTATAAGTAGGACTTCTTAGTTACCTACTGAGGCCGATAAGATAACTCAAAATGTATATATATAGATATAGTAAAATGATTATAGAAATAGAATGTTCTATTTCTTTTAATAAGAAGTATTATCAATATTTAATTGTTAATAATGAAATGTAACTTTCTAAAATAATTGTGTATATATAAATAGAACATTCTATTTATATAATATGTATAAAAATGATTACTCTATTTAAAGTTTAAAGATATAAATTAAAAAATTAGTTTTTTTAATTAATAAATAATAAAATTAACTATAAAAAATGGTCTTTTGAAATATAAAGAAAATAGAATGTTTCTTTTACTAATATATTTATCTTAATTAAATGTTTCTTTTGTAAATATATAAAATAAATGTTATGGAACATTCTATTTCCTAAAATATAATTCTTCAATAAGAAATAGAACCTCATAGAAGGTTTATGAAATAATATAAAAGAGCGTGAATCCAAGCAAGCTCTCTCATTATCTTTTAGGTGTTCGACCATGTAACATCTAACATGGATACTATATTCATTCGATCTTATACTGTCAGAAGTATAAGATTTAAGCATTCTGTCTTAAAGTACTAAGTAACTTTTAAATCTTTGTAAAATATATATTTTCTTAATTTTTTAATAAAAAGATTAAGTATTTCAAATTTAAATGAGACTGTGTTTAAAAAGTTATTGATAAAAGTATAACTCATCTCACCTCATTTATCATTCTTTATAGAAATACTAAACAAATTAATTATCGCACATTGAAGAGCATTGCACTTGGATATGTCGTCGATAATAATTTGTTTATTCATCTTGCATTAAATAAAAGTGTTATTTATCGCACATCTAAGAGTATTGCACTCAAAGATGTCGATTTAAACACTTTTCTACATATCTCATAATAATAAAGAAGTTTACTATCGCACTCTTTAAAGTATTGCACTCAATGGAGTCGTCGATAATAACTTTTATCATATTACCCTCTACTCCACATGTAAAGAAAATTATTAACTATCGCATCTCCAAGAGTATTGCACTGGAGGAGATCGTCGATAAATGTAATTTTCTTTTATAATATTGCTGTATGCACCTTGTATATGCATGTATAGATTAAATTAATGAAGTAAATTTAAATTCGGTTATTAAAATATTACCTGGCGACCGTGAATAAAGTCAAGCCCGCTTCAAGGTTATTTTGAAAAAAGCAATAAAATTAATTCTTTCTTATCAAAGATAATTTTGCTTTTTTGATACGAAATGCGGCTTTCTCTTTATTTTTTGCTGAACTTATTAGTTTTTGCAAAAAAGTTAATTCTTTGGTTAGAAAAGGACAGAGATACCCCACTTAGCATGAAATATTTATGAAATATTTATGAAATATTTGCAAGCAAGATTTGAAATATTTCATAAATGTTTCATTGAAATGTTATTGAAAGTTCGTTATGTCCGTGTGTGCAATGACCAATAAATATTTCTCTGAAAGATTTATAAAAGATTTTAACAAGATTTTCGTAAATATTTCTAAGAAATATTTAAGAAATATTGATATAATAATTCATTGCAATATTTAGAAAACAACACAAGGCTTTCATGAAATGTTTATGAAAGATTTCGACTATATACTTGAAAATATTTCAAAGAAATATTTCTTAATTATTCATTATATATTTCAAAGCAACAATTAAACATTTATATAAATCTTTTATGAAATATTTATGAAATATTTCTGAAATATTTTCAAGTAAAATTTGAAATATTTCACAAATTTTTCATTGAAATGCTGTTGAAAGTTCGCTATGTCCGCCTGTGCAATGGCAAATAAATATTTCTCTGAAAGATTTATGAAAGATTTCATCAAGATTTTTGGTAAATATTTTTATCGAATATTAAAAAAATATTGATATAATATTGCATTGCAACGTTTGGGAAACAACATAAATCTTTTATGAAATGTTTATGAAAGATTTAAAGTTTATTTCAGGAAACATTGTTTAATATTATAACGCATTACACTTCTACATTAATTGCATATCGACATCATTTATAAAGTCGCATTTACATAAATTGTAATTATGAAATATATTTTTATTGCATGATACTATATAATATTATAACTCATTATACATATACATTGATACATATCCGCACACATGTTTTCCATTTATGTATTAGTCGCATTTACATTGTTACAAGATAAGCAATGCGTGTCGTTGCACGAAGCAGCTGGCTTTTGCCCTATATACTAACTAAGGTCTTTTTTAAACGCTTGGGGACAAAACGCGTATTCAACGCGCGTCCTCCTATCGGCGGAACTGGAAATAAAATATCTTGCAAATGAATGAAATTTTAAGAAAATATTTCTAAAAGTTGCAATTAAAGATTTCTGCAATCTTTCATTGCAACATTATCGCCATCAAACAAATCTATCATGAAAGATTATTGAAATATTTCAGTAATATTTGCACAAATATTTCAAGGAAACCTTTACGAATTGTTAAATATTACATTATCATTCGAACATCGATAAAAATATTTCATGAAAAATTTAAGTTAAATTTCAACTTTATTTCAGAAAATCAAGATTATATTATAATTCTACTTATAATTGATAGATAGATATGATAGATAGATAGATATGTTTTTATTCTGTAATAGTTTACAAAAAGTGTGTAACAAAAAATATAATATATAGTACATAATAAAATACAGAAATGAGATAATACTGTAACATTACATGTAATTATTGCACTCATGATATCACAGTCGATTTCCTAAAACTGATAATACTACATAATACTACATAAGTAAGTCACTTTTCAGAGTGATATCACAGATCATTACAATAATAAAATACACACACAATCATCAATAAAATAACATTAAACAAATCTGTCGAATTAATATCTATGAGTCAAACTAGTAAAAACAATCTAAAAATAAAATATAATAAAATCAAACGAATTAAAAAGTCAAAAAAAAAATAAATAAAAAGTAATACATTTAATCTCAACCATGCGCTCATCATCCATACTATAAATACAAGCACACCTTAAATCTATATATGGGACTATACATGATAATAAATTAACATAAAGAGAGTATCCGTTATTCAAGGTCAAGCAAGTACCCCCTCACTTCCGTCTTAAACAAGCTGATAGATGGAAGATACTTAATTTCAGCAGGTAGGGAATTCCAAAGATGCACACCTTGAACTTGGAAGGAATTCCTTCCAGTCTCAGTGCGCATAAAGGGCACTGCAAGATTCTCAGCCTCTCCCCTAGTAGCCGCCCTAGGTACAAATCCAGTGAAGAGACTCACTAGATGCTCCGGAGTATTCATGCGCAGGATTTTGTACATAAGCACAGCCAAAAAATACTGTCTCCTCGAATTAGTGCGCAGCCAACACAACGCGGTTCTATAAGGAGAGACATGATCACCCATTCTCAAACCCATTACATATCTCACACATGAATTTTGTAATCTCTGTATTCGTCTTCTCAACTCCTGAGAAGCATTGAGCAGAACTACGGAACAATAGTCAAGATGTGGAAACAGCAGGGCGGTTGCGAGCTGTTTACGCAGAGTCTCCGTGGTGTACCGACGGAAAAACCGCAGGGCATACAAAACTCTATTAAACTTTTTTGTAATTGTATCAACGTGCGGTACCCATGAAAGTTTAGGGTCAAGCACAACACCAACACTCGTCACGGAGTCAGAGAAAGGTATACTAATGCCTCCCTCAAGATCAATCGTACGTGACCTATCAGCATAAAAAGAATTTACAAAACGACCATTGCCAAAGACGATTGCCTTGGTTTTATTAGAATTCAAAGTGAGAGAGACACCAGCAGCCCACTCCGACACCGCTTTGGCCACCGTCTGTAGCGTAAGAATACCCTCTTCCACATTATCGCGAGGCACCTGCGTGTAAATTTGCAGGTCGTCTGCATAGAGTAAATGCTCGATGCAACCAGAGTCAAGAGCGTCACGTACGTCATTAATGTAAAGACAAAACAACAGAGGCCCCAGTACCGAACCCTGTGGAACTCCTAGGTTGGTTGTCAGCTAACTCGATTCCTCGTTTAAATGCGTGGAAACCATTTGTTTCCATCCTGATATATAGGAGTTAATCCACAAGAGAGCAGCCCTGGAAAGTCCCATCGATCTAAGCCTAGTAAGTAACTTGAAGGGAGAGATCGTGTCGAATGCCTCACTAAAGTCAAAAAGTAAAAGTAAAGTAACGAGTTTTTTGTCTAGACCCGATCTTATGTCATCAGTTAATTTAAGAATAGCTGTTTGCGTCGAGTTATGCTTTTTGAAGGCAGTCTGCATTGGGTCAAGTATTTTATTAGCAGTAATGTACTCCTGCCATTGATCATGGGCCATCTTCTCAAGTACCTTTGAAAGAAAACATAAAATAGCAATAGGCCTGAAGTCTTTAGGCGATTTGGGTGCAGAGCACTTCTTTAATGGCACAATACGTGCCTGTTTCCAAAGGCCGGGAAAAACCCCCAGAGCAAGAGAGGAATTGAACAGAGTCACAAGATGTTCACCAATAAATGGTAATGCTTTAAGTATCACACTTTGCGAAATGCCGTCCTCCCCACGAGCCTGCGATGAGAAGTGAGAAACTGCAAGAATAACATCGTTAATATTAATTGATTTAAAAGCAAAACCATTTTCGCTGCATTCAGAAAGAAACTTCTTGCGTTCCTCACCATCATCATGTGGCGAAATCGACACCCCAGCAAAGTGCGCATTAAGCTCATCTGGAGCAAATCCATTCAGATCCCCTTGGGGTCCGGATAAGAGTCCCAGCTCTCTTAACTCCTTCCAGACATTACCACTTGCAAGAGCCTCGAACAGTCTGTTATGATAGTATTCATTTCTTGCACGCTCAATCTGCTCGTCCAACGCCTTACGTAAAATTAAAAATTTTGAAAAATACTTATTGACGTTTGTCCGTTTGTATCGCCTATATGTGGCATCCCTCCTGCACTGCATCTGTGACAACTCTCTATCCATCCATGGTGGCTTCTTTTTCGTACATTTAAATATTTTTACTGGTACTAAATTTTCAATAGCAGCAGTAAGATTATCACAAATTCAGCCAAGTGCAGACTCAGGATCCACTATATCTGTTGTCAATTTGGACCAATCATAGCCGGCCAATTTCTCTAATAATAATATTTCTTGCTTTGAAATATTTATGAAATGCTTATGAAAGCTTGTACTGAAATTTTTGATGAAATATTTCAAAATATTTCACCGAAATATTTCATGCTATGTGGGACGTGACCTCCGCATAATTTCCGAAAAATAAATCACAAAGTAATTTTATTATTTAATATTAATAAAAAAACTATATTGCATTAAAAAATAATTTCATTTTAATACTTTTTTCGATCTTTAAACTTTCTACTCTAGCAAAAATTCTGACAATTTACTATTTTGTCGTTTTGACGCTTTGTAAAAAACATTGATATTAATTTATTTATTATATATTTTATAGTGAAAATTATCAATTACAACAAAGGGCCGTTCTAAAATAAAAAAAAGTTTTTAAGAAGAGGTCGAACTACCTATCTTTGTCTAATAGTGTTTTTCATCGTTTATGTAAACACCATTGGCTGTAACACGAAAAAAATGGCAGCGCCCGCTAGATACTGGTATAATGGTTAAATTTTATAATAAGAACAAAATAATTTAATTATGTAGTTTTTGAATAATATGAGTCTCGAAAAATAGTTTATATTTTAGATTCTCAGTAGATCTCATAGTATGCAAAAACCACGTGATGAAATTATTTTGTTAAAAAAATTATAAAATTTAACTTTTATACTGGTATCTAGCGAGCGCTCCCTACTGAAAAAAATAGTGTTATTTTCACCTATTGAAAAACACGTAAAAAAAGCACGTGAAAATAAGACTTGTTCCAAACATTTTGAATTTGGATGTTTTTTCAAATCATTTTTTCACGTGTTTTTATTACGTATTTTTATCGCGTATTTTTTCACATATTTTTGTTGACGTAAAATTTTGTGAAAAATTCTTGCCTACTTATAAAACACGTGTTTTTTGTACGTGTAAATAACACATATAAAAAACACGTATTTCTTACGTGTTTTTTACATGAAAAATTTTCGGGTTTTTTCATGTATTTTTTTTCTTTAATATTTAGTTGCGATATAGTAAATTCTTTTCCGTAACAAAATTTTGAACTCAGCGAATAAATTTTTTATTCACAAGAAAGATGTCTCGTCCCCGTCTTCTAAAAGAACAGAAACTGCGTATACTTTAAAATAATCTTGTAAGCTTTTGAAAAACTTATTTTCATACCGGAAATGATTTTATATCAAAGTTCAAGTATTAAAGTATGGTCCAAATTTCATTCCTCAATCTTCGCAAATAAACAATATAGTCCGGGAGCGGACAATAAACGGCGTATGCAATTCATAGGTGAGGGTCCAAAAAAAGGTGATTCTTATAGAAAAAAATCCGTAGATTACGAATATACCCTTAGTTTTTTCATCCGAGTAGTACCATATTGTTTAAAATACATTTTTTTAAGCAAAATACCACAATAATAATTTTTTGATCCCGGACCAATTTTTTCTTGAAATATAGCTCAAAACAAGAAAAAAATCTTTCATAAGTCATCTACAAAAAAATTCATAATTTAGATTTTATTAGCATTTAAAAGTTGAAAATTTACGATTTCAGTCGAGTTTAAGGTTAAATTGTAGGATGAATAAGTAGCCTAGAGCTATAATTCAAATACGTACTTATTCTGCAACTCTTAGTTCATCAATTCTATCGTAGAGAATTTCTAAAATATACAAAAAAATAAAGAATAGCAAGAAATAAAAAGGTCGTATTTAAGAGTTTCATAAACGTGTTATTGCGATGGTTCCATTTTACAGGCGCGTTGCTATGCGGAAATCGAAACCGCGTGCTTGACTAAAATGCAACTTTAATGTGAATATTCTTATTTACTTAATAATATCTTTTTTAGTGATATATTTTTAAGTTTATACATACATGTGTGTAAAAAATTGTTTTGGTAAAAAATTTTTTAATGAAATTTTTTTTGTTAATTATACATTTTTGGAAAAAATTAAATACTTTTTATTAAAAATCGTGTTCAATGTACCTGAATATCCGTAAATTAAAATATATTGATTTTTAGCTTATTTAGAGGATAGACTTGCTTTAAGAAATTTAAGAAATTTATCGCTATTTCACGATATTTCATTTATTTTCTTTGAGAAAAATTAAAAATTAAATCTTTCGAAAGCAAATCTACCCTCTAAATAAGCTAAAAATCAATATATTTTAATTTACGGATATTCAGGTACATTGAGCACGATTTTTAACAAAAAGTATTTAATTTTTTCCAAAAATGTATGGTCATCAAAAAATTTTTTACACACATATATGTATAAACTTAAAAATATATCACCAAAAAAGATATTATTAAATAAATAAGAATATTCACATTAAAGTTGCATTTTAGTCAAGCGCGCGGTTTCGATTTCCGCATAGCCATGCGCCTGTAGAATGGAACCATTGCAATAACACGTTAATGAAACTCTTAAGCACGACCTTTTTATTCATTGCTACTCTTTATTTTTTTGTATATTTTAGAAATTCTCTACGATAGGATTGATGAATTAAGAGTTGCGGAATGAGTACGTATTTGAATTATAGCTCTAGGTTACTTATTCATTCTACATTTTGACCTTAAAGTTGACTAAAATCGTAAATTTTCAACTTTTAAATGCTAATAAAATCTAAATTATGAATTTTATGTAGATGACTTATAAAAGATTTTTTTCTTGTTTTGAGCTATATTTTAAGAAAAAATAGGTTCGAGATCAAAAAATTATTATTGTGGTATTTTGCTTAAAAAAATGTATTTTAAACAATATGGTACCACTCGGATGAAAAAACTAATGGTATTATATATTCGTAATCTACGGATTTTTCTCTATAAGAATCACCTCTTCGGACCCTCGCTTATAAATTGCAAACGCCGGCATTGCCCGCTCCCGGACTACTTTGTCTAATAGTGTTTTTCATCATTTATGTAAACATCATTGGCTGTAACACGGAAAAATTGGCAGCCAATAGTGTTTATATAAATGATGAAAACACTATTAGATAAGGACAGATAGTTCGGCCTGCTCTTAAAAAGGTAACTTGAAAATAAATATTATTTGCTAATTCAGGGTGTCTAGTTAAATAAGTCAATAAAATTCCCTGAGAATTCCAGGTTTTTCCAAACAAATTTTATAAAATTTTCAGGAGTATTTTCATATACTTTTTTATGATTTTAAGTTTTATAATTTATAGAAGTGTATTTAATTTATATAGTGTAATATTATTTCTCAACCAATAGATTAGGTTTCAAGAGTGTGTAATTGTATCGTAAGGGCTTAATGATAATATTAACAATATATAATTGAAATTATATCAAAACAATATATATGCTTTTTTATAAATATTTCTTAATTTTAAAATTGCACAGAAATATTATAAACAATTTATAAATACTATAAATATTATATAAATACTAATACATAAAATATTAATTATAAGACAATATTATTTTTTCATTGCCGCTATTTTCTCCTCTGTTGCCACAGCTTCTTTTTTTGCTTCTTCTAATAATTTTGTACGTTGTGATTGAAGTTGTTTAATTTTTAAATCATTAGCCTTACACTTAGATCGATGTTCACCTTCTGCTAGCTTTTTTAGCCTTTTCTCCTTCAACGCAGCTGAATAGCGAGAATAAGCATTTCTTGCACTTTGTATAAGAGCTTTTGGCACTTCATACTCTTTTAAACTATTTTGACTTACCATATAATCATACACTTGACGCTTAGCGATGAGAGAATCTTCTTTCATATTATCGAATAAACATTCGGAATTTACTAAAAATCCACGTTCGGCGTTTGCATTACCGTGAAATAAGCAGCATATTAGCTTTACAATTTGCATAAAATTAATATATATTTTTCTCTTACTATATCTTTCCAAAAATGGTCAACACGTTTTTCAGAACGAGAATAGGTTAACATAGCCTCTTTAAAGCTTGGAAGAGCTATTAATTCCTTGAATTCTTTCGGTATAATGTCTGCAATTGACTCACTTATACGATTTTTTTTCAGTAAGAATAAGGAGTAATTTTTTGAGTCTATTAAAGCTTCCTGGAAGTGTAAAATGTCCCGTGCACTTTTCTTTCAGAAAGATTCAATGGAAGATTCCAGGAAGCTTCCGTGGAAGAAATCAGTAAGCTTCCATGGAAGCTAGTATAAAAGCCTTTTGAATCTTACAAGAAGCTTTCAAGGAAGATTGCCGTAAAGTTCTAAAAATACTTCATGGAAGCTTCTATAAAAATGCTAGAAGCTTCCAGGATGATTCCAGCGTAAGGTTCCCAGAGGCTTTGAGGAAGTCAACAATTCAAATATCATTTGGTTAATTTTATCCTTTTTCACCGTTCGAAAGGTATTGTGTTACGATTCTGTTCAACATTCTATTTTTCATTTTATATTTTATAAATATTTGCTGTGCAAAACACATATTTACTTACAACATACTATTTTATATGCTATTATATCATATTTATACTTCAATACATATTCACATATATTAGGATTTACGTATAATTATAAAGACGCATTTACATTTTTAGGGCAGGCGCTGTGGGACGTTTGACTTAGTAAGTGTGGTATCATCTCACCACTTAGGGACAAAACGCCCATTCAACGCGTATCCCCCAGTAGGCGTAACTGCGAATCGAAGGTGACGGACTTGTATGATATCTGTCGGTAGTTCAATTCCCGACTAAACATAATTTTTTTTTTTATAAATTATGTTGCACATGTATATGTTTCACTATTTTTTTAATTTGAATATTTTTATGTATACAGATAAATGTATATGTACATGTACCTACGTATTATTCACACACAAACATTTTCATGCTATCTGAAGTCGAAAAATTCATTTTATATAGATTTTAAAATAAATTTATTTAAAAAAACTTAAATAAATAATACAATACTCTTTCTTAAAACTTTATTCAATGAAAGACTTTTCTTTGAAAAAGCAACGAAATGTTTTGTGTGCTTATTTTCTAACTTAAATTAATATTTAAAGAAATTTTTTATCCAAAGTTATACAATTATAGAAACTTTTAATCATTTAATTTGTAATCTGTTTTATTCGTATTCATATAATAATCCGATATTAATTTTTAATATTAAAAAGAATATCTTTATACATTAATTTAACAAAAAAGACTATATTTTTAATTTATAAAATTAATGGGGGATCATTATATAAATATGGAAAAAGCAGATTACAAATTGAATGAATTGATTTTTATAATTATGTAACTTTGGGTAAAAATTTTTTATTACGATTAATTTTTAGTTAGTGAAAGAATACAAAATATTATGCTTTTTAAGGAAAAATCTTTTATTTGATAAAAGTCATATATTCTAAACATTGTAAAGATATTTAGACTTTGTAATTAATTTATTTAATTTATAAAATTTTATTAAATAAACGACTTTTTCCTAAAAAAACATATTTGTTTGTGTTCTTTTTTATTAATTAAAATCAATAATAATAAAAATTCTTTATCGAAAGTTATACACAATTATAAAAAATTTTCAATTATTTAAAATGTAATATGTTTTACTTCATATTTAAATAATTTATCATATATTTTGTAAATTAAAAAGAATATGAGACATTGATTTATTAGAAAAAAAGACAATATTTTTAATCTATAAAATTAAATTATTGTTAGGCAGACACTACACCTGTACTCATAAATATTGTCTGAATTTTCATTTTATTGTAATATTTTAGAAAAAAAAAATGCATTAGCTTATAGTATGTACCATGAAGATTATTCTCTGAAATTTTTAAATAAATTCATTCATCAGTTATTTAAAATGTTGAAGTCCAATGATATATATGAAAATTATTCGATTTTGTACCAGGAATACAAAATTCCTATAAACAAAGGAATAGATTTATTTGAAAATTTAACTAAATAATTTTCATGATATTTACTACAAACTAATGTATTTTTTTTTCTGAAACTTTGCAATAACTTTCCGTGAACATTAATATATCCTTCCTGTAATATTCTGTGAAAGGCTGCAAAAAGTTTGAATAGAATTTTCCGCAAAATGTTACTGCAAGCTTCCTGCAAAATGTAAAGTAATCTTCCAAATAACATTCGGATATAACTTTTCGGAAGCTTACTGGAAGCTATCTTGTAATATTCCATCTGGCCCTCATGAAATATTACATGTAAGCTTTCCTGAACCTTCCGTAAGGCTGACATAAAAGATTCCAATGGAATCTTCCTGAAACTTTTATTTAGCTTCCGAAAAGCTTACAGGAAATCTTCCTGATAAGTTACTGGTAACCTTTCGTAAACAATAAAATATTTTTCCTATAACATTCCACGGAAGGCTGCAGGAAGTTTGAATGGAATCTTCCACAAAATATTACTGGAAGCTTCCTGCAAGATATAATGTAATCTTCCGAATAACGTTTCTGTAATATTGCATGTAATCTTTCAGAAAGCTTACTGAAAGCTATTTTGTAATGTTTCATTTAGCCCTCATGGAATATTACATGTTAGCTTCTCTGAACCTAGCTTAAAGCTTACATGAAAGATTCCAATGGAAGCTTCCCGAAACTTTCATTTAGCTTTCGGGAAGCTTACAGGGAATCTTCCTGACAAGTCACTGGTAACCTTCTGTAAACATTGAAATATTTTTCTTGTAACATGCCGTGGAAGGCTGCAGGAAGTTTGAATGGAATCTTCCACAAAATATTACTGGAAGCTTCCTGCAAGACATAATGTAATCTTCCGAATAACGTTTCTGTAATGTTACATGTAATCTTTCCGGAAGCTTACTGGAAGCTTCTCGAAACTTCCATTTAGCTTTCGGGAAACTTGCTAGAAGCTTACATTGAAATCTTTCTCGAATCTTTCGATGGAAGTTTTCCGAATCTTTCGTGCTATGTGGGTTATTAGGATGATTAATGTGCAAGCTCAACCGCGAGAGGGCAGCAGTACGAGTAATATCTGTCATGGCGGCGTATATGTATATAGATATATTATTATCATTTAGAATATATCTATGTATATGTTTAGTTGTCAATGTTTTCATTATAACCTTACGACTTGGTGACTCCGAACATTTTTTTAAATAAAAGATAAAGTGTAGTGTATAAAATTGTAAAAATAGTATAAAATTTAAATTTCCAAAAAATTAATAAAGAATTTTTTTTAAATTATTTAAACTACTCTGAAGCACAATGATTGATGCAAGGACCATCGTTAGTTTTCGGAGTAAACGGTAATCTTTCTATTGCTTTAAACAATTTTTTCCGCACAGTAACATTTTTTGGGAATTTTAAATTCACACTATTTTTACAATTTAGTACACTACACTTCATCTTTTATTTAAAAAAATTTTCGGAGTCACCAAGTTGTAAGGTTATAATGAAAGCAATGTTCTGTAATCAAAACATTGACAACTAAACATATACATAGATATATTCTAAATCATAATAATATATCTATATATATATATATAAACCGCCATGACAGATACTGCTCGTACTGCTGCCCTCTCGCGGTCGAGCTTGCACATTAATCATCCTAATAATATATTAAAATTTAAAAAGATCCTTAAAAATTCAGTGTTTGTATTTGTTTAAATAACGTGTTTAGGTAAAAACTTTAAAAATCTCCGTTTTTTCGATCTAGTTTTTTTTCGTTTTTTAATAGGATATATGAGATTTATATTATTTATAAAGTCATGAAGAGTCAACCGTACAGCTCTGTCCTTGTTTAATCTAAATTTTCGTTAAGATTAACAAATTAAATATTTCTATACGTCATATCTATACAACATATATCGCTCTTCTATACTGGCCGGTATAACGGAGTGTAGGCCTAATTACTAGGATCAAAGAATTCACTTTGTAAAAAAACTAATGATCAGAAGGAATTTTCCTTTTACAGGTCACTCTATTGTGAGATAATAAAGAGCGGAAAATAGAAAAACCTCAAAAAAATAGTTTTCGAAAATAGAGATGATAGTATAGCAAAGCGTAGGCCGAATTTCCAGTATCGAAGAATTCACTTTGTAAAAAAACTAATCATCAGAATGAATTTTCCTTTTGTAGGTCACTATTTTGAGATAATAAAGAGCGGAAAGTAGAAAAACCTCAGGAATTCGGAAAAAAATTATTTTTCTCAAATTAATATGTAAATAATTATCATACTAAAAAGTGTAATGTTGTCAGGTTGACAATACCTGACTCTGACGCGATACATATTGACTTTTTTCTTACGCTGTGACACGAACTTCGAAATTGGAAATATATTGAATATTGTCATTTTATAAAAATGATAACTCATAATCATTCTTTATTTTTCCGTGAGGTGATGAAATAAGCAATGATGTTTTATTTTTTTTGAGATAAATAATATTTTTGTTGTATATATGTGAGGTATAGCGAACAAAGTAGAAAGGAAAAGACAATACAAACGCATCTGCGTACGGGTATAAAACACGCACACATATGAAGTCGCATTTTTAGCTATTCTGTTGCTTTCTTTGTCTTTTTTTTTCTTCTTTGTGTTAGTGATGATGTATTCGAAAATGAATTAGCTATGATTTTAGGCATTGCAAATGTTTATTTCTGTGCGTAGAAGAAATTTATATGATTTTTCATTGAAAAAAATAATAAAAAAATACTTTACTTCCTGTTTTATATGTGTGTATTATCAAATTTGGTTAATAATTTATTTGAATAATTGCAAAAATATAATCCAATTTCGTTAAATATTTGAATACTTTTTATCTATTTAAAATAGGAGCTACATTTTTGTAACTTCGTGAAAAGACGTCTTTTATTACTCTCAAGTTTCCATAATTTTTTCAACATAAAATATTAATTTGTTCCTGAGATGTTCAATTTAACAAGTGGAAAAATGTACGTTAAAAATTTAGTTTGCCACGGTCATTTTAATATGAAATTCCAAGGCAGTTTAGAAACTTAAAAGTTTGATGAAAATTTTTATTATTTTTAAGATTCAACATAATTTTTTCTTAATTCTTTCTTTAATTAATATATATAAAGATGAAAATATTTTTATGCAATCATGATATTCTTGTTGCTCATATTTTAACTTTTATTTAAAAAAAACATTACTTTAGCATAATTAAGAACCGGGATGATATTTTTTTTTTAATTCGCCTATTAGTCCGGGAGCAGGCAATGCCGGCGTTTGCAATTTATAGGTAAGGGTCCGAAGAAGGTGATTCTTACAGAAAAAAATCCGTAGATTACGAATATACCCTTAGTTTTTTCATCCGAGTGGTACCATATTGTTTAAAATACATTTTTTTAAGCAAAATACCGAAATAATCATTTTTTTATCTCGGACCGATTTTTTCTTAAAATATAGTTCAGAACAAGAAAAAAATCTTTTATAAGTCATCTACAAAAAATTCATAATTTAGATTTTATTAGCATTTAAAAGTTGGAAATTTACGATTTTAGTCAACTTGAAGGTCAAAATATAGAATGAATAAGTAACCTAGAGCTATAATTCGAATACGTACTTATTCTGCAACTCTTAATTCATCAATTCTATCGTAGAGAATTTCTAAAATATACAAAAAAATAAAGAGTAGCAATAAATAAAAAGGTCGTGCTTAAGAGTTTTATTAACGTGTTATTGCAATGGTTCCATTCTACAGGTGCGTTGCTATGCGGAAATCAAAACTGCGCGCTTGACTAAAATGCAACTTTAATGTGAATATTCTTATTTACTTAATAATATCTTTTTTGGTGATATATTTTTAAGTTTATACATATATGTGTGTAAAAAATTGTTTTGGTAAAAAATTTTTTAATGACATTTTTTTTATGACCATACATTTTTGGAAAAAATTAAATACTTTTTGTTAAAAATCGTGTTCAATATACCTGAATATCCGTGAATTAAAATATATTCATTTTTAGCTTATTTAGAGGGTAGATTTGCTTTCGAAAGATTTAATTTTTAATTTTTCTCAAAGAAAATAAATGCAATATCGTGAAATAGCGATAAATTTCTTAAATTTCTTAAAGCAAATCTATCCTCTAAATAAGCTAGAAATCAATATATTTTAATTTACGAATATTAAGGTACATTGAACACGATTTTTAACGAAAAGTATTTAATTTTTTCCAAAAATGTATGATTAACAAAAAAAATTTCATTAAAAAATTTTTTACCAAAACAATTTTTTACACACATGTATGTATAAACTTAAAAATATATCACCAAAAAAGATATTATTAAGTAAATAAGAATATTCACATTAAGGGGATGTAAAATGGACACTACACCTGTACTCATAAATATTCACTATCTTTACATTTTATTGCAAAATTTTCAATAAAAAAATGCATTAGCTTATAGTTTGTACCATGAAGATTATTCGGTCAAATTTTTAAATAAATTCATTCATTAGTTATTGAGAATTTTGGGTTCCAAAATTATTTATTAACATTTTTCAATTTTGTACGGGAATCCAAATATCTTGAAAACTAATTAATGAATTTATTTGAAAATTTATCTAAATAATCATCATGGTACATACTACAAGCTAATGCATTTCTTTTCTGGGAATTCAGCAATAAAATGGAAAGGAAGCTAATATCTATAAGTACAGGTGTAGTGTCCGTTTTACATCTCCTTAGGGTAGCATTTTAGTCAAGCGCGCGGTTTTGATTTCCGCATAGCAATGCGCCTGTAGAATGGAACCATTGCAATAACACGTTAATGAAACTCTTGAGCACGACCTTTTTATTTCTTGCTATTCTTTATTTTTTTGTATATTTTAGAAATTCTCTACGATAGGATTGATGAATTAAGAGTTGCAGAATAAGTACGTATTCGAATTATAGCTCTAAGCAACTTATTCATCCTACAATTTAACCTTAAAATCGACTAAAATCGTAAATTTTCAACTTTTTAATGCTAATAAAATCTAAATTATGAATTTTTTGTAGATGACTTATGAAAGATTTTTTTCTTGTTTTAAGCTATATTTTACGAAAAATTTGGCCCGAGATCAAAAAATTATTATTTTTGTATTTTGGATTTTTTCCTATAAGAATCATCTTTTTTGGACCCTCGCCTATGAATAGCATACGCCGTTTATTGTCCGCTCTCGGACTAAAGACAGATAGTTCCGCCTCTTCTTAATACTATAAAAAACTTTGAAAATAATTTTATACATCGATTTTGAAAGCTTTTGAAGAGTACTTTAAAATTTTTTTTTGAAATTTTTTTACGATACTATTTTTTGAAGATATGATCATTTTTCCACACTTTCTTTACATGGTGTTATCGAATTTTTGAGCGATACTGTAATAAAAAATATAAAAAATAAAGAATTTTATCAAATATAAATAAAAAATTTTGACATTAAATTTAATTTTTTAGTTGTAAAATAAAAACGTTAAATGTGTATGCATATGCATACATATCCAGTCACTGACTATTTGGGATAGTCCTAGCAATGAATATAGACAAGCATAGAAGCGCAGAGCAAATAGAAAAAGTGATGCAAATTTAGGAATCTATCCCCCCAGCTTATACACAGCATATATATCTATATAGTACTAATATATAGATATACTAACAATGCAAAAGCTAGGGAGATAACTTGCCTCAAAATTTGGTGCGCGTCTGCTCTTCTATATTCTTTGGCCCTAGGCCCCATAATACCGTAATCCAGCACTGGTCATGGCTTAGGTATTATTCTTTTATCTTCAGGCCTTAGTTTCTGTTTTATTTACATATTTAATTTTCATGAGCTTAAAATTTTAAGAAATTTAAGTTTTGCGAGTTGAAATTTTTGTCTTAATTTTTTATTTACTGAATCATCTTACCGTTTCTCTAAAAAATTATCATTTGAAAAAAAAAAATTTCGTTCTTATACAATTAAATTATAATTTAAATTTCTTGATAAACTTTTGAGTAATGATATGATTTGTCAAAAAGTAGTGAAATAAAAATAGAAAGATATAACGTATAAGAATATAAAAATATAAAGTTAAAACAGCCTAAAAATCAATATTTAAATCCAGTAAAGTTGTGTATAGTAGAAATACTGTAAGGCTGGTTTATTTTATTAAAATCCGTATTTCTATAATATTAATCCAAGGAATCTACCTTAAATGTAAGGACTAAAAAAAAGAAGATGAGTTAAACTCGATCCTTAAAGCTATTAATATTATTTAGCCAGCGATTCAATTGAGCACAATTTACTACGCTATAAATTTCTAATAGAGGAGCTTTAGTAGAAAAGAGCTCTCATGGAATTGGTTGTAGGCGTATATGGTGTCGATACGCCGCATAGTCCAAATAGCAGCGTAACGCTTTGGGAGCCATATTGCATTGCTAAGCACCCCTAATACAGTTATACTTCACGTTATCCTTGCATTCCTCTATTATGAAAATTTTTTCTTAAGGTCATTGATTAACATTTCTCCCTCTTTCGCAGGAAGCTTTTTCCCATAGTCTTTATACTAGTTGTTTTACACAACAAATGAAATTTCTACCCTTATTTTGTATTTATGGCTCCTACTTCGAAAGAGAAATTCTCTGATTAACATACCGAATCATTTTCTCTTTTTCTCTCTTTCTCTCTATTTCTCTTTCTATCTTTACATCATCTTCTATGATCATATTCTGAACTGAATAATATTTAATATGTTTTCCAAACGTATAAACCATAATGAACGCGAAAATAAAGGTATATTTATTTAATTCTTTTTTCCTTAAAAAACATTTAACAAATCTCTTATACAAAATAGTACAAAATTATTTTTGTATTGATTTTTTTTTTAAATTCTTAAATTGATAAATATGTTTTTATAAAATCACGGAAGTTTACCCAGAAAAAATTCCACTTTGCTGAAACATTAACTAACTTTACTACAGAAATTTTCTAAAATAATATAAAAATTGTGATTGAAAGCTTATAATGAATAAAATAACAAAACATCTTGTAAATTAAACATGAGAAATTTATGATATTTATTTGTCAATAGTCAAGTACATTTCAAAAATTACTTTTTATGAAAGTATAAATAAAGCTTTTATGAATTTTATATTTAAAATTCTTTATAAGTTTTAAAAAAGAATAATCCTTCGACACTGAGCCCATGACAAAAGTAAAAATCATCTTGAGATCTTACTGAGACTCATCTCATTAATGGCCGTTTTGGATAAGTATTAAGATGCTTCTAACGAACTTTTAATGAATATCTTATTGAGATCTATTTGAGACGTTTATTTCAGATGGTTTTTTAGATTACTGTAAGGCTACTTTTTACAAAATCAGTTGATTTTAAAATAAGAATAAAATCGTTTTAAGATGCAACTGAGATGTTTTTAAGACGTTTGTAAGATGACTGTGAGATATTTTTTTTTTACAAAATTAGCTGATTTTAAAATAAAAATAACATTTTAAGATGTGACTGAGATGACTTTAACACTTGGTAAATTTATAACGTAAGTTAGAACCCACGAAAAAACAGAAACATTAAAAAATTTCTTTCAAAGATTTTTGAAACTAAACAAAATGAAAATACATAGACACATAAAATCATTAAGAGATCTTTTTTTTTATTAAATTTAAAAAGATAAATATTTTTCAAACTATTTAATTATTACTTTTCAAGTAATAATTGAATAGTTTTTGTTATTACTTTTTTAATTAATTACTACTATTTCATTTTTACTTTAAGTAATTTAATTTAATAGTAGTTTTGAAAAAAATAAGAGTTAAATTTTTTAAAAACTAAAAATTTTTATTTTGTTATTTAAATAAAGATATACACGTACAATACAATTTAACCTTTAGAGCGCCGGGATTACGTCATATGGCGCGCATCCCTAACTCACACATATCCACCCTTGATAGGGTCCTACCTAGTACGCCTCAGAACACTTTTCTATAGGGAAAATCGACTTTTCATTTTTTCAAAATCCTGGCGGTCTAAAGGTTGATATAGATTTGATTTTTTCAATATCAATATGAGAAACAATCCAAATAATGAGTATTTGTTCAGTATCATTTTTTCTTCAAAATCACTGTTCAACTCGTCGCTATTGATTTCAGGACTACTATCATTACCCAGGATTCTTATTTTTTTGAAACAATAAGAAGAATCTTTAAATTAACAATTTTCTATTTTCTAAATTTTAATTTGTAAAGAAATGCTGAAACTGAAGTCAATTAATATAATAGTGATTGATATGTAATTTCTAGCTTTAAAGGAAATTGAGACAATCGAAAAATATTTAAAATTTTAGATACTCACATATCTTTTACCAAAAGAATCGGCATCTCACAATTACTCAGAATATATTCATGCATAGTATACCATCTAGACAATCTGAAGAATGAATACACTCACACAAAGTAACTATTCTTACAGATTTGTTGAACATAAATAGTTTATGCTACGTGGGGTAAAAATGCCGGCCTAAAGTGTCGCATTTTTATCCCAAGTGGCATATACGATTTTTTCTCATACCGGGCGGGGAACACGTACAACTTAGACTTATTGATAATTCATAATTAATGAAAAACCAGCCACACATAGCATGAAATAAAACAGTGAAACATTTCAAAATCTTTCAGTGAAAGATTTCTTAGAAATATTTTATAAATATTGTTGAAATATTTCGTAGCAAGATATAACGAACGAATAAAAAATCTTTCAATGAAATCTTTCAGCAATATTACAGTAATATTATATTGAAATATTTCATGAAATCTCGATGAAATATTACAGACAATATTTCATAAATCTTTCAACAATATTTCTCTGCAAGATTATTGGTTAACTTATATTGCAATGAAAGATTACTGAAAGCTTTCAAAGAAAGTTTTCACGAAACATGATTGAAAGATTTATGAAAGATTTCTCACAGGCGTTCTGCTAGCTGTACCTCGAAAACTTCACGCAATCTTTCATAAATCTTTTATGCAACATTGCAAGGAAATATATTAGCGATCTTACAGAGAAGGCTTCACGAAATATTTCATAAATCTTTCAACAATATTTCACTGCAAGATTTTTGGTTTACTTAGACTGCGATGAAAGATTGTTGGAAGCTTTCATTGAAATCTTTCAGGAAACATGTTTGAAAAATTTATGCAAGATTTCTCCCATACGTTTTTCCTACTGTACCTCGAAACCTTCACGCAATCTTTTATAAATCTTTAATATAATATTGCAACGAAACGTAGTAGCAATCTCACAAAGAAGGTTTTACGGAATATTTCATGAAATCTTTCAACAATATTTCTCTGCAAGATTTATGGTTTACTTAGACTGCGATGAAAGATTGTTGGAAGCTTTCATCGAAATCTTTCAGGAAACATAATTGAAAGATTTATGAAAGATTGCCCCTTAGCGTTCTCCATGCTGTTCCCAAAAATCTTGACGCAATATTTCATAAATATTTCATGTAATATTGCAAGGAAATATAGTAGTGATCTCTCAAAGAAAGCTTCATGGAATATTTTATAAAATCTTTCAACAATATTTCTCTGCGAGATTTTTTGTTTACTTAGGCTACAATGAAAGATTGTTGGAAGCTTTCATAGAAATTTTTAAGGAAACCTGTTTGAAAGATTTATAAAAGATTTCTCTCCAGTGTTCTCCATGCTTCAGCCAAAAACCTTCACACTATCTTTCATAAATCTTACATGAAAGATTTTTAAAACTCTGGTAATTTTGCAATGAAAAATTGTAGAAATCTTTAATAAATATTTTCTTGAAATATTACCGTAAATATTTCTGAAATCTTTCATAAATCTTTCATGAAAGATTTTTGTAACTCTGATAATCTTGCAATGAAAGATTGCAGAAATATTTCTTGAATATTTTCTGGAAATATTACTGTAAATATTGCTGAAATCTTTTATAAATCTTTCATGAAAGATTTTTAAAACTGTGATAATCTTACAATGAAAGATTGTGGAAATCTTTAATAAATATTTTCTTGAAATATTACCGTAAATATTGCTGAAATCTTTCATAAATTTTTCATGAAAGATTTTTGTAACTCTGATAATCTTGCAATGAAAGATTGTAGAAATATTTAATAAATATTTTCTTGAAATATTACTGTAAATATTGCTGAAATCTTTCATAAATTTTTCATAAAAGATTTTTAAAACAGTGATAATCTTGCAATGAAAGATTGTGAAAATCTTTAATAAATATTTTCTTGAAATATTACCGTAAATATTTCTGAAATCTTTGATAAATCTTTCATGAAAGATTTTTGTAACTCTGATAATCTTGCAATGAAAGATTGTAGAAATATTTTAGAAATATTTTCCCGAAATATCACTGTTGATATTGTTGAAATCTTTCATAAATCTTTCATGAAAGATCTCTATGATAGTTACAATATTGCAATGAAAGATTTATTTGATTGCTTAAATCTGGCCACGATATATTGTGTAAATATTTATTCGAAATGATTTAGAAATATTATTAAAATATTTCAGAAATCTTTCAATGAAATATTTTTAGGAGTTATTTTTCTGCAACGATTGAGTTTCCTAATCATGCCGATAGGAGAACGCGCGTTCAATGCGCGTTTTGTCCCCAAGTGGTAAGAGGATACCTGACTTACTATATGAGGCAAAAGCTCTGATTAGTGCATACGTGCGCATCGCTTATCTTATCTAATATAAATGCGACTTTATAAGTGAATGTAAAATTATGTATGCGGATATGTATTTCATGTAGAAGTATAATGTATCAAAATATAATATAGTATCATGTAAATAAAAACTATAATTATTGTGAATATATGTGTGTGTGTATATGTGTGTGTGTGTGTGTGTGTGTGTGTGTGTGTGTGTGTGTGTGTGTGTATGTGTATGTTATATCGATGCCACCGAAAGATTGTAGAAATGAAAGATTTCTATGACGTTAATAATCTTGCAATGAAAGATTGTAGAAATCTTTCAAAAAGATTCCCTTGACATATTACTTTAAATATTGCTGAAATCTTTCATAAATCTTTCATGAAAGATTTATTTGATTGTTTATATATTGCTTCGAAATATTGCATAAATATTTCCTAAATATTTATTTGAAATATTTTAGAAAATCTTGTTAAAATCTTTCAGAAAACTTTCATTGAAATATTTGTTTGCAGTCTCTCAGGTGGATATAGCGGGCTTTCAACAACATTCCCGTTTAAAACTTTTCACAAAAGGCTAATGAAAGATTTTATTGATATGTACAGTAAATATATTTCTGAAAGAAAGGAGAAATATTTCATAAATCTTTCATGAAAGATTTCTATACTGGTGCTAATCTTGCAATGAAATATGGCATCAATCTTTCAGAAAGATTCCCTTGAAATATTTTCGTAAATATTGTTGAAATATTTCATAAATCTTTCATGAAAGATTTTTAAAACTGTGATAATCTTGCAATGAAAGATTGTAGAAATCTTTCATAAATATTTTCTTGAAATGTTACCGTAAATATTGCTGAAATCTTTCATAAATCTTTCATGAAAGATTTATTTGATTGTTTAAATATTGCTTTGAAATATTGCATAAATACTTCTTAAATATTTATTTGAGATATTTTAGAAAATCTTGTTGAAATCTTTCAGAAAACTTTCATTGAAATATTTATTTGCAGTCCTTCAGGCGGACATAGCGGGCTTTCAACAATCTTTCATCGAAAGATGTTTGAAATCTTTCATTCTTTCCTTGCAAATATTTTTAAAAGCTTTCATAAATATTTCATTCTATGTGGGGCGCACAAAATCATCTGCTACTCTCGGCCGAATGTTTCCTCTTTGTCTGCTACTCTCTCACTGGTGATAATTCATTAAATAAACCATCAATATATCATTATAATACACTCTTATTATACTCTTGTTATAACACGTTATAGATTATAATTCATAAAAATGAAACGAATATGATGATAAAAAATAACAAATTAAACTACACAATCAATTACATCACACATTCTAACTTTTTATAACAAAAAATATAAACTTTTCGATGGTATATATGAGAGAGTCGATGTTTGTAACCGATGAATAGAACAGGATAGGCTATAATACATATAAAAGAAATAGAGAGAGAGATAGAGAGAAAGAGATTTGATTTGATTTGACAAAAATTATATTAATCATGGGGTAGTACCCCGTATGATTCAACAAGTACAATACTAAGAATTAACATTAAAAATAAACTAATGTAATTAAAACAGTGAACAACAAAATTTCTTAATTCAAAAATAATGAAAAATAATTAAGAAAAACTTACATAAAATTTAAGATTTAACAAAAATAGACCTTAGTAAAATTAAGTTTAATTGCATACGCCAGCTGGTAATCCCACAGCAACTAGGGCTCAGTCTAGAGCAGCTGCCTCTCTATGCCAATCCCCGCGCTCTCCATCGATTAACCAGTCGAATACGTGCTTTTTAACCGCCCTAACAGAACCCACCTCAAAAGATATTGGAGCTATAGCCACAGAACCTAGCTCATTAATGAAATTTAAAGCAAGGTGTGTAAATAAGTTCTGCAAGGCACTCGTACGAACGGGTAGACAGAGGAGAACTCTAGGCGGCCCACGTATAGAAGAACGTATGTCAGAACCAGTGTCAACTCTGACGAACCAATTTGCCAAGAAAGTCGGACTGCGACCAGAAATGACAGAATATGTCAACGAAATAGTGAAATACTTTCTCCTCGATAGGACTGAGAGCCAGCCAAGGTTAAGCCTATAGGAACTCACACGTTCTCGAAAAGCTATGTTACTATAAACAGACCTCACACAGGCATTGAGGGCCCTACGAAGTTTTAAGTTTTGATAATTGAAAAGACCGTTATAAACTACACAGGCGTAGACGAAGTGGGGAAAAATCAGCGATTCAACAAGGCTCTTCCTGAGCTTCTTCGAAAACGAGCGCCTATAAAATCTTAACGAATGAAGCACTCCATGCACTCTACCAACAATAGCATTTACTTGCCTCTCCCAGTTGAGAGTCTGATTCAACCATAAGCCCAGGCTTTTAACTTCTTTAGAGAAAGGAATAGGCTGCTCCCTCACTACGATGGATGACACTTGAGATGCATTAAGCCTAGAGATGAATTGTTCACTACCGAGAATGATAACTTGAGTTTTAAGGGCATTAAGTTTGAGTCCATTGACTGATGCCCACTCGACAATGGCCTCAACATCACAATGGATAACGGAAATTTCCTCCTCTATGTCACAAGCAAAAAACGAGCAATAAATTTGTAGATCATCCGCATACAACATGTACTTTGAATACTTCAAAACTTCAGGCAGATCATTAATAAATATAGAAAATAATAGTACGGAAGCCTGTAAGGCTCACCTCCGTACTATGTCGCTAGTAGCGTACTTTTCTGCTATGCGTGGACTTGTAACAGATAGGCTACGTGTAGGAGATAGGCTACGTATAACACGTACACAAGTAGTATTTAGATTTTTTATGAGCGATTGAAGAATGTAATAATTCGCAATAATAAAAATATTATTTAATTATAATATTTTATTAATTAATAATAATTTTGTAATTTTTTTGATAAACATAACCTGTAAGAAATATGATATTTTTTAGAGACGCAGAGTTTTATTATTATTTGTAGTCTATGTGTTACAAGTCCACGCATAGCAGAAAAGTACGCTACTAGGCTACTAGCGACACAGTACGGAGGTGAGCCCTACAGGCTTTCATACAAAATTATTTTAAATGCATATACTTACTTCAAATAAATAAATAAAAAAGTATTTAATTACTTCTATTTTCATTTAATGACTAAATATTTTTATTATTTTGAATATTACATCTTTCAGTCGCTCATAAAAAATCTAAATACTACTTGTGTACGCGTTATACGTAGCCTATCTGCTACACGTAGTCTATCTGTTACAAGTCCACGCATAGCAGAAAAGTACGATACTAGCGACACAGTACGGAGGTGAGCCCTACAGGCTTCCGTATAATAGTGGGCCTAAGACACTACCCTGTGGAACACCAGAATTAATACTCGTCCAGAATTGCGTAGCATCACGATCCAGCTCCTCTATAGACTGCGATCTACCTCGAAGATAGGAGGCGAACCACTTTATTACACCGTTAGAACAGTTAAAACCACGGAGTTTAAGAGGAGGCTGTATCATTCTGTCCTTGTCTAATCTAAATTTTCTTTATTACTAATAAATTAAATATTTTCATAGAAAAGTAAGACAACCGCTCAATAGAGCAAAAAACAAGCAAACGATTCTTTTTTATGAAAAAATATGAAATTTTGATTATTTTTCGAATGAAGTCTGAAACGGAAAAACAATCGAACTTGATTGAGTTGATTCAACTGTTTTTCCGTTTCAGACTTCACTCGAAAAATAATCAAAATTTCATATTTTTTCATAAAAAAGAATCGTTTGCTTGTCTTTTGCTCTATTGGGCGGTTGTCTTACTTTTCTATGAAAATATTTAATTTATTATTAATAAAGAAAATTTAGATTAGACAAGGACAGAACTATACGGCCGCCTCTTAAGGAGAAGCCGTCTATGAGGCACCATATCAAAAGTCTTGGAGAAATCAAACAGAAGAAGAGCAGTGACCCTTCTCCTATCAATGGCCAGCCTAACATCTTCCAGAATATTGAGGAGAGCTGTCTGGGTGTTGTGCCGCGGTCTGAAGCCAGACTGGTGCTCGTTCAATAAATTATTTGTCTCGAGAAACCATGAAAGCTGCTCGTGAACAACCCTTTGAAGAACCTTGGAAATCTCGCAAAGTCTAGCAATAGGTCGGGTTTGATCTGGTAAAGAAACAGATTTAGACTTTGCCAATGGTAATATGAAAGCTCTTTTCCAATTTGTTGGAAAGCAAGAAATGGCGAGGGAGCTATTCACAAGCTCCGACAATGGTTCAAGAATAGAGGGTGTAGCAATATTAAACATATCCACAAAAATACCATCACACCCTGAAGACTTAGAAGAAGCAGAAGCTATGAAGCCATCAATTTTGTTAGCATCAACCATATGAAAATCAAAAATTGGCCGATGGCCGTACAGGGGTATGCTTAATATCTCATCGATGTCTCTCTGAGTCAACGAAGGGCAGCCACTAGGAACAGAAAAGTAGTGCTTTAGCCAAGTCTCTGAAGAAAGGTACTGCAGAGGTGAAGGCAGCGACCTTTTAGCCAGACCAAGCTTGTGAAGTGAGGACCACTTTCCCTTGGCATCAGTGGTGGCATTTAACTGAGACGAAATGTAGTTGATTTTTGCAGTGTCTAGACTGTTAGAAATTTCACTTCTCAGAGACCTATATCTCCGAATGTCCTCGTCGCAGCCAGTTCTCGTAGCCCAATGATAAACTCGGTCACGCTTTTTCATCATGAGCTTAATATCATGAGAAACCCATGGCTTGCTATGAGGTCGAATAACATTCAGCTTAAGAGGAGCATACCTGTCAAAAGCATCTATAATAGATTTGGACAAAACATTAACCTGTACATCAAGATTAGAACTTAAACTGGTAGAACCAGAAATAGCAAGAGAAGAAAGAGACAACACAGAATTACTTAAATTACTTAGAACCAAAGAATTGTTCTCATGTGAGCTAGCCTCAAGGGAATTCGTAAGAAAGTGTTAAGAGATTCAGTGTTCACAGAACCCAGCCTGCGAGCATAAAACTTCTTCGGAGTGCTAATAAGTTTGGAGACCTTTAGCTGCAGCTCAATCAAGTCGTGACCCGCTATAAATGGCGCCTCAGATTTTGAGTAGAACAGCACTGAATCAGCATCACTAACAATGAATAAGTCTAGCCAAGTATGTGAAATATAACTCTCGGCAATGACATGATATGTCGGCTCCGAAGGAACGATATGAAGAGAAAGCGACTTGACGCTGCCTCTGAGAAACGTTGAGGCGTGATTAGTAACGAGTAAATTTGCATTGAAATCACCTGTGATAAGATAATTTTTGTATTTGTTGCTGAGGCTAGACAAAACATTAAAGAAATTTGCAGGGCAAGTAGCCTTGGGACGGGCATAGATAACGGCAAAAAGAAGCCTTTCATTGAACACCTCAATGTCAAGCATCAAGTACTCAGGCTCATTATTAAAAGTAGGGTCAGAATGATGCAGAACTGTAACCTTGTATTCCTCACGAATGTATGTCGCAACACCACCCCCCTCCTTACCAACCCTGTCTAATCGAAATAGATTATAACCAGCAATTGATAAGATGGCAACATCATCAAGTGCCGACAGAAAAGTTTCAAATAGATCTAAAAGATCGTAGCCTTTGTCGAGACATTGTGCCTCAACTAAATTGAAGTGTGACCTTAGTCTATTTACATTAACATGTGCAGCAAGCAGATTATCCTTGCACTTAGTTAACACAAGAGCAGTAATTACTGCGTTAGGACCACGATCAGTATTGAGACTATTTCTCAGAAAGGAAGCATTAAAATTAGAACTATAATCAGTCACATGAGACCTTAGACACCGTCAGTTTTTTTTAAGATTATTAAAAAAAGCAAGATCAGCTACAGTATGGATGGCACGAGGTTTGGCCTCTTCATATAAACTGTTAGAAACCTGACGAATGGTTTTGGGATGTTTTTCTCACGAGATATTGTATGAGCAGCCTTGAGCAGTTCAAAAGTCTCCTTGGGCCACAATGCTCTTGGAAATACGTTGTCTTTCTCACCGCCCACACCAAAAAGCTGAAGACATGATTTAAAGCGCAATTTTGCAGCTGCAGCTATGACTGAGTCTCTAACGGTAGTAGAAATACATTTAAAGACAAACTTACGAGACGGCACATTAAAAGAAGAAGATTTAGACTTATTTACAGTATTTAAAGCCTGCGCCTGGTCGACATCCATTTCAGAACCGTCAGAACTTTCGGAATTATCAGGCCTAGCAGGTGGTGACCACTGACGGGTGCTGACAACAAATGCCTGACTAAATTGGAAGCCAATTGCACTGAAAACAGTGTTCAGAACATCACGATCAGGTACAGTAACCGACAAAGGAGTGTCTGAAATAAGAATCTCACACTCATCTGTTTGTGTAGCATTATGAATAAGAGCCAGGTCCGACTTGATGGCATTGATTTCAGCCTCATGCTGCTTAAGCAGAGCACGAAGATCATACTGCTCCTCACGAATCAAAGCTAATATGTTTTTAATCTCCTCATGATGTTCATTAGCCTGTTTCTTAAGCGTAGCTGTTTGTTGGGCATTAAGTTCCAACTGTTGCTCTTTCAACGCCTCTAGAATTTCACTCAAGTTAGACATATCTTTGGGAGTAAGAGCAACGTTTAACTGAGGACAAGCGGATAGTGACTCAGGAGAGAGAGAAACTCCAGGTGTTTTAGAAACAGCGTGTGAGATTGACGATGTTGTTGCCTCAGCACAACGCCGCCTCACGCTTGGTCGAGACCTGACTGGTCGAAGGAAAAGATGATTGCGTCTCAGACTGAGAAACAGCACACAAAGGAACAGCAATGGCGGTACTGTCACTAATCGACTGCATAATAGACCCCTGCAGGCCTGCTTCGTTACGAACAGAAATATCTATACAGTTATTACAGATGATACGAGTAGACGAGACAAACCAGTGATTAGAACAGCAATCCACGTGAAAAATAGAACTGCACCGTGAGCAAAGTATAGTGGAAGATGACCTGTCCAAAGATAACCCACAGCACGCACACACTCGACCCATCAATGACGAACGCTAAAAATCGGCATAACAAGTAGCACTTACCAGGCAAAGCATAGTTGTAAGGGCAGCTGACAGTGCGCAGTACAAATCAAAAATAAGTTCGTAGTTGAAATAAAGTTTAACTAATGATGGATTGGTTCTGAAGTGAAGCCGAGTACTTCGCTGTTAGAGTTGGTGATGTAGGAAACTATAAACTTCTTGATGCGAAAAATGGTGCCGCTGTCGACAATTCCAGCTTATAGCTCCTCTCAAGAGTCAACCCCAAACACGTGCGGTCACATGAAAATATCATATAGATTTTATATAAAAACTGCATAAAATGCTTGACTTATAAATATAGTTGAATACGTACCACCGTGAGTGCGCATTAATATTAATGCGCACTGCACGGGAACAGTTGAGCCTTTAGTATAATAATAATCTGCTCACAGTGTATTCATCACCAGGTAAAGTGTCAGTGAGTAGAGATGCAACCTCATGATTGACGCAAGTGTTTGGATACAGAAACTAAATGCACTCAGCAACCCAAGCAGCAACAATTTAACCCAAATGCCATAGGAGAAAACGTGTATGGTGCTATTCTCGATTGACAAGATCGATGTATATGTTTCCACTGACGTTGATACGTACTACTTAGGGGTACTTCAGCACCCTGTATTGGAAACCCAAGCAATTTTACAGCATTTAGGTAATAATATTAATTATTCCTCAGTCCCCCCTTAACGCAGTAAACTATTATCAAAACGGCTAAACCTCCAACTTCAAGCTCTTTTATATTCGCACGAACCAAGCACTCATCCAATAGGTTGTAGTTATAGAGCGAGCAATCTGCTGTAGTGCGAGCATAAAATAAAGAAGTGTTGTCACTGGTAGTCACTGCTGGTAAGGTAGGGTGCGCCTCTCAGCTGTCATCAACAAGAGAAGGACAAGAGAACAGCCGTGTATAACCTCCAAAATGGCAAGCCACCTAACCTCAAACCACCAGCACAATGAAAATCGACGATTATGATTGCAGAAGAAATCTTGCAGATGTTGATTAATATCTACGAAGATTCTCTGCAATTTGTGCGTGCAGAATCTCTGAAACAAAAAGCCCGTGGGCAAAATATGCAGTAACTAGAGACTAAAATAGCAGGAGTGAACGAACAGTAGTATTGATCTACTTACTTAGAGAGAGAGAGAGAGAGAGAGAGAGAGAAATAGAGAGAGAGGGAGAGGAAATTTTTGTAGCCGATGAATTAAAAAGAATAGGCTATAATATATATGAAAATATGAAAGAAAGAGAGAGAGAGAGAGAGAGAGAGAGAGAGAGAGAGAGTTGATGCTCCGGTAAACAGAAAAGGATAAGCGTATATTTCTCACTCTTAAAACGCACGAAAAAGATTCAAAAACAGAAAAATAAGTCGGAACATGTGTATGCCAGACTACTGCGCAACGGCCAGGACGCGTTTACACCGGGCTGAAAGCATAAATTTTCACTGCTTGCGTAATGACGTGTTTTTAGCCGAGGTATGATAAAAAAGAATTTTTTTTTAATACCCCTAATTTTTTAAAGTTATATGTTACATTACATTTTTAGATTATTTATTTATAAAAAAAATATTATTAAAATGTTACCATCATTTTTTAAAATTAAAACTAAAGTATTTAATTATTCCAATAAATATTTAAAATTATTATTAAACTTGAAGGTTATTTATTACTAAAAAAACCAGGTGTGGCAGTCGTGGAGACTGGCCTACAGAAGTTAATACTTCTTTTGGTCTAGTGACAGTCTTGCTTCTCATAGAATGAACTATTTTCGCTCACGCTTTGCTTAAAAATATATTTTATATTAAATAAATATGTATACGCACAACAAATTATCAACTCATGAAGTAGAATAATGTTAGTTCTGGGTAAAGAGGAGGCCCCCTAAATACTTTTGCAACTTACTAAGCTACTTAGAAGCATGCAGGAATTGTTTAAATAATAAGCATATGATGATAATAAATATAAAAACAATTAATTTATTAATATTTTTTAATGATTCGATAAAAAAAACTTTATAAAAAATATATATGTTTACCCAATACTAATTTATAACTCATGAAGTAGATGAGTGCGAGTTCTGAGTTAAGGGGATGTAAAATGGACACTACACCCGTACACATGAATTTAGTCTATCTTTTCATTTTATTGCAAAACTTGAGGAAAAAAATGCTTTAGCTCGTAGTATTTACCATGAAGATTATTCAGTTAATTTTTCAAATAAATTCATTCATTAGTTATTGAGAATTTTGAATCCCAATAATAATTACTAAAATTTCTCGATTTTTTACCAGAATCCAAATATCTTAAAAACTAATGCATATATTTATTTGAAAATTTAACTAAATAATCATCATGGTACATAATACAAGCTAATGCATTTATTTTCTGAAAATTCAACAATAAAATGGAAGGTCAGTTAATATTTATGAGTACAGCTGTAGTGTAATAGATACAAGAGTCATATTTAGATTACATTAAATTTAATTGCTTCAAAATATCATCAAGTTTTTGATTCCTTACTTGACTACCTTGTTTAAGACCATATATGGCTCTTTTAAGCCGACAAACTTTATGACCATCATTTTCAGATATAAAACCTTCTGGTTGTTGTAAATATATGGGTTCTCTAAGTTTTCCATGTAAAAACACTGTCTCGACATCAAAATGTATTATATCGAAATCAAACTGAGCCGCATAAGCAAATAATAATCTTAAAGAAGTGTACCTTCCCTAACAGCACAAAACGTTTCAAAAACGTTTTAAAAACGTTTTAAAAACGTTTTAAAAACGTTTTCTCGTAAACTTATATACGTTTGTAAATTTCGACAAAAATACGTATTTAAAACGTTTTTAAAAACGTAAAATATGTCCGCATATTTTAGATTCACAAGAGTAATATAACGTTTATGGAACGTTTAAGAAACGTTTTCTCGGTGAAAACTTACGTTGGCTTATATGTCCAAACGTTTCTAAAACGTTTTTTAAACGTTTTATTTAAAAAACGTTTTATTTTATCATTCTAAAAAATTATTATATAGAGAAAAAAATCATACCAAATAAAACGTTTTTTAAACGTTAAGGAAACGTTTGAATATTTGAGCTTGCGTAAATTTTCATCGAGAAAACGTTTTCTAAACGTTTCTTAAACGTTCCATAAATGTTACATTACTCTTGAGAATCTAAAATATGCGGACAATTTTACGTTTTAAAAACGTTTTAAGAGGAGGTCGCGTATCTCTGTCCTTTTCTAATCAAAGAAATGATTTTTTCACAAAAACTAATAATTTTAGCAAAAAATGAAGAGAAAGCCGCATCTTGTATCGAAAAAAGCAATGTTTTCTTTAATAAGAAAAAATTAATTTTATTGCTTCGTTCTCAAGAAAACCTTGAAAAACCAAATTGTCCACCCTAACCTCTATGATTTAAGTTTTTCAAGGTTTTCTTGAAAACGAAGCAATACAATTAATTCTTTCTTATCAAAGAAAATATTACTTTTTTTGATACGAGATGCGGCTTTCTCTTCATTTTTTGCTAAAATTATTAGTTTCTGTAAAAAACTCAATTTTTTGATTAGAAAAGGACAGAGATACGTGACCTCCTCTTAAATACGTATTTTTGTCGAAATTTACAAACGTATATAAGTTTACCAGAAAATGTTTCAAAAACGTTTTTGAAACGTTTTTGTGTTGTTAGGGTTAGTACTGGTGAGTATGTGTCATCATAATCAATACCCTTGACTTGTGAGAAACCTCTAGCTACGAGTCTGGCCTTATAACTAATTGATCCATTTGATGAGCTTTTCTTTTTGAATATCCACTTGTTCCCGACGACATTCTGGTCTTTGGGTAGTTCACATGAATCCCATGTTTCATTCTGTGTAATGAAATTATACTCTTGTTGCATGGCCTTTAATCATTCCTTTGATTCAGGACATGATATAGCCTCTTCATATGTTTTAGGTTCATTCATATGATTTATGACTGAATATGCTAGAAAGTCATCAAGTTTTTTCGGTTTACCTTTAGGTCCAAGTGATCTTCCTGGTACTTTGTCTGATTCCTCATCTGATCTTTCTGAAGCTTCTTCAGTTGGTTCATTATTTATAGTTTTCGTTGAATGAGTTATCAATTTTTCTTGAATTTTCTTTTCTTCATTTGTTGGTTCCGCTGTAGGTAAGTTTTCATCAGCTGATTCATTAAAGCTGTCTAAAGGTAAATATACTGTTGGCTCTGCGGACTGTATTCTTGTTTCTTTTTCAATTAAAACAATATCTCGTGAGACAAACATTTTTTGCTTAACTGGATCCCATAATTTATATCCTTTTTGTGCTTCAAGGAATCCTATAAATATACATAATTTTGATGTAGGATCCATCTTTTCTCTTTCATGTTTTGGTACGTATGCATAAGCTTTACAACCAAAAATTTTTAAGTGACTCAAATTTGGTATAGATCCTGACCAAACTTCTTCAGGAGTGAGTCCATTTAAACAACGTTGACCTATTTGTTAAATAAGCTGCAGCTATGAACGGCAATTAATTTTTTTAGAAAAACTGTTTCCTGCTCTAAATCTTTTTTTCTTTATGAAACCTTTATTTTATCTGGGGCTTATTTCTAGGCCGATAACCTGATGTTAAAAAGAAAACAGAGATTGGCAGGAGTAAGTAAAACATATGTTGTTTTTTATATAAATGTACGTGAATCAAGAGGCGCGCGTCGCGCCTCGAAGGCATGTATGGGTCTCATGAACTCGCAGCCTGAGAGGCCGTAACGCGCGCCTTATATAATCTTTGAATTTTTAAAAATCTAACCTTTACATCTTAATAAATACAATTTTTTCGTTTATTTTATACTATTTTTCTTGTTTTTTGGTAAATTCTTAATTAACTATGCTTAAATTTACATTTTATCACATTGATAAATGTATATAGTATTTATGAAATAGTTTTGTAGTAAGTAACTATCCCGATTTAAACTTTTCTTCATCCTTTTTGACTTCGACGTTTTCACCCTAACATCCTTTCACCCAAACTCCCGGTTATTCGGAAGTCAATAGATATACTCGTTTCATGAAAAAGAAAGAGAGAGAGAGAGAGAGGCTAAAAAGTTACTTCTGCTATCATTTTAATTTTTGTTTTTAATAACCTATAATTTTTTCTATTCATTATATCTGGGTAGTTGAAGAAAACAAATTATACATATCTCAGTAGTTATATATTGCTATAAGATAAATAAAACGATAAGAAAAAAAGAATTTTTTCTATTTTAAAATTATAATAAAAAGATTTCATAATTTTCATAGATATATATATAATATGAAATTTTGTGTGATTATAATCCTTATGTGAAAGTAGTAATGAATAATGTCAAGCAATAATTTATATAAAAGTTTCATAATTTTCATAAATATATATATATTATAAAATTTTGTGTAATTATAATCCTTATGTGAAAGTAGTAATGAATAATGTCAAGCAAAAATTTATATAAAAGAGATATCGATGAAGAGGTAAATAGTAAATAGTTCATTTATGTGAATGTTATTACAATGTTAGTTGTTTGAATTAAAATTTACATCAATATCTAATTTTAATTAAGTTGCTCCAGAAATAAATGTGAATGAATTAAAATTAATATATGCTTATGCTCTTTGGTATAGTTAATAAGATCCTGATAGACAAAATAATTTACAACTTTGTAATCAAAAGTTAAGGTTTATTGAGTGATCCGCTACTGTTAAAAAATTTTGGATATTTATAAAGAAAAAATTATAAAGAAAAAATTAAATTCGTACCAAATATTGATGCAAATAGAGCAAAGAAAATAAAAAGAATTTAAAAAAATTCTAATTAGTGGTGAATAATAAAAAGATTTTATTTATATATAATCTTATTTTGTGTAATCTTAAAATAGTGATAAAACTTAAGCAAAAAATAATCAACAAACTGATGAAGATTAAGTGATAAATAAATAATAGATAGTCCCTGTATATGTAAATATTACGTAAATTATGTAATTTATGTAAATTATGAGATCACATACACGGAAAACATTTGGCACGTAAACGAAGTGTGCTTGTAAGACATCGTGCGTCTGCTGCATCGGCACCTAAAAATATAGTGCCGATGTTACTTCGTTACAGTGACTATCTCTGTAGAATGTCAACGCTCGCCTCGAAATGCACGAGGGGCGCTACTGTGTAAGACTAGGCTGAGCCACATGTGTTAAGTGCGCGTTGCTATAGCCTTGACTGCAACGCCATCTCGACACCTGAAATCTAGTGTCGGCATCGTACCGCACAGCCTGGTCACCGAACGCACTGTACGTGCGAAATGTTTTCCGTGTATGGGATTGCATATGGGATCCCATATGAGGTCGATAAAACTCAATTTTAAATATGCGGGATCCCACATGGGGCCCCATATGTGGTCCACAAACTCAATTTTTTTTTAACTATAATATGGGATCGCATATGGGAAATCATATGGGATCCCAAAAAGGGTCTATAAATTCAATTCTAAATATAATGTGGGATCCCATATGTGATCCCATATTGTATTTAGAATTGGGTTTGTGAATTTCTTATGGGACCCCATGTGTGATCCCATATCTGATCCCATAGTATTATATTTAAAAAATTGAGTTTGTGAACCTCTTGTTGGACCCCATATGGGATCCCATATAGGATCCCGCGCTAAAACCCCATATGAGAACCCATAAAGGATCCCATATGAGAACCCATAAAGGATCCCATATGAAATCCCATAAGGGATCCCATGTGGTTTTTTTCAGTAAAGCTGGGTTTAAATTTTTGTATTAATATAAGTAAATTCAAGATGCAAGTTAAATATTTTTTAAACAATGAGTTATTATTTACATAGGGACAATAATAAATGTGGCCATTTGTTATAAATTTATTATAAAAATGTGAAAAAAAGAGTAATTTATAATCTCAGATATGAGACTCATAAATGCCTAAAATTTTACCTTTTTAAAGGTTTTTTTAGGGGAAGATTTCACGACTTTTCCTGGGTTTAAATTTTTTAATTAATATAAGTAAATTCAAAATTCAGGTTAAATATTTTTTAAACAATGAGTTATTATTTACACCGGGACAATAATAAATGTGGCCATTTGTTATAAATTTATTATAAAAATGATTGTTTATTGACCATAATCACACAGCGAGAGATTAAGCAGAGCACTATCTTACATATATAAATCCTCATGCTTATGCTTTTATTCTTATACGGCGTATGAACAATGTCACTGTTCAGTACGAGAGCCACTGTTCTAACCTAATCTTTATAAATCGGCGCATGAACACCATCAGTTTACTACGTGAGCGTTAGAACCGAACTGGGACTAAGGAATTTCTCTTAAACCGTGACCACTAGCATGAGTAGATGTGTCGCGATATAGTTTCGTAATAAAAAACTACAGTACGTTGATACAACGAATTCATGTGCCAAATACAATTCATACATTAAAATATTAATTGAAAATGTCAAAAAATTACAACAAAAATTAATTTCACGCACGCTTTTTTCCGTATGGGAATTTTTTTTCCGCACGCTTTTTTTCGTGCGGGAATAGGGCACTTTCCGGACGGAAAATTGTGTGGGAAATCGAACTTTCTGCACGCCGTGTGAAAAAAAATTCCCGCACGCCATGTAAAATATAATATTACAACGAATAAAATAAATTTGTTGGATGTTTAATATTATAAAAACGAGGATCTTAAGTTTTCGCGTAAGCATTATAATTAAGAAAATTATTAAATAAAAAAAAAAATATAGAAGAGCGGGGTTAAAATATTAACAAAAAAGAATACCATTTATTAGATGTTCAATATTATAAAGACGAAAATCTAAAATTTTCGCATATGCATTGTAAGTAAGTAAATTATTTAAACAGAGAAAAAGTTATGGAAGAGTGGGGTTGAAATTTCAACGAAGAAGAATACTATTTATTAGATGTTTAATATGATAAAAACAGACAATGAATATGTAATTTATTGATTTATTTCAATATTTATAGAAATACCTACACTACCCTCCAGTCACATTTGCCCACCCTACATGAAAATCGATAAAACTTTAAAGTTTTGTGGCTCAGTGAAAAATAGTCGTAATTAAAAAATTCCAACTGGGTTTTAAAAAGGGTTCAAAAACCTTTAATTTAAGCCGAGTTGAGCAAAAAAGAATTAAAAAATGCATGCGTTATGCGTAAAAAACTAACTAAAAAATATTCAATTTTTTTCGCCCCTATTCAAATGCCTGCCATTTTTGCGGAAATTATCGAATCATAAAAAACAAAATGGAGGTAAAAGCTAAAGGGTCACCTTCAAAATGAGCTATAGAAAGCTAATTTATGATCGATTTTACGGTAGTTATGGTCATTTTTTATGAAAAAAACGATTTTTTTTAATAGCTATTATCTCAAAAAATACGCATGATATAAAAAAATTTTTAATAAAAAAGTTGTTTATTTTTGAGTCAAAAATATATATATTTAGATTTAACTGAAATCTGGAAGAAAAAGTTTTTTTTTAAATTCATTAAAATATAAATATTGAATAAATGGATTTTTTTTCAATGGGATCAAAAATGAATAAAATCTCTTTTTTACTGATTCTCAGTTTAACCTGAATATTTATTTTTTTGACTCAAAAATAAACAACTTTTTTATTAAAAATTTTTTTATATCATGCGTATTTTTTGAGATAATAGCTATTAAAAAAAATCGTTTTTTTCATAAAAAATGACCATAACTACCGTAAAATCGATCATAAATTAGCTTTCTATAGCTCATTTTGAAGGTGACTCCTTTAGCTTTTACCTCCATTTTGTTTTTTTATGATTCGATAATTTCCGCAAAAATGGCAGGCATTTGAATAGGGGCGAAAAAAATTGAATATTTTTTAGTTAGTTTTTTACGCATAACGCATGCATTTTTTAATTCTTTTTTGCTCAACTCGGCTTAAATTAAAGGTTTTTGAACCCTTTTTAAAACCCAGTTGGAATTTTTTAATTACGACTATTTTTCACTGAGCCACAAAACTTTAAAGTTTTATCGATTTTCATGTAGGGTGGGCAAATGTGACTGGAGGGTAGTGTAAATTACTTTTTAAACAAATAATGTACTTTAATTTACGTTTTCTTTCAATAAATAAAAAGCTTACAATATTGTATTTGTTTTTATTATCACATCCTCAATTCTCTGACCCACATTCAATTCCTTTTTTTTGTAATATGAATTTCAATTTCCTAGAAATGGGTGTTCTTGCACGGAAATTGTCACCCAAGCGAAGTGAGGGCGACAAACTTTCTTAATTTCTAAATTAACTTCACTAAAGTAAGATCCTTTACATGAACAGTTATATCCTACATTGGAGAAAATGACACTAAATTTCGTTTAAGAGGAAGAAATTCAATTCTGAATTAATAAAATCATTTGATAAATTTAGACCAGATCATAATGTATTTACTAAATAATATATAATGACGGTTGAAGCATTATATAATCACATTATAGCATCTTAAAATACTGAAAACAATGATGTACCCTCGACAGAAACATATTCTTTGGTATTCTTTTTCTTTGATTTGAAATCACACTACCTTATTGTATAATTAAGAGTTTGTTTATTTTTATTGGAGAGTTTTGAAATCAAAGAATAACAACACCCGTGAATATGTTTCCGTCGAGTGTACCTAATAAATGAAATTTAGCTTTTACTCATTAAGAACTTGATCAAAGTCGATATGTTTAAAAAACAAATAAGGTGCAGCAATTTTTACTATACTAGGCAAGACATTCATGACTTTTATATGATTGTTCAAGATGAAATTCAATAGGTCATTTTTTGGACCATAAAAATATTCACTATATTATCCAGATAGGCCTCTTGGATAGCACAAAAATATGAAAAGAGATCATAATCATTCATTTACTCGTTTACATTATATTCGATATCAGTTGAATATCATAGAAAATAATTTTTATGATGTCAAAATCTATGATTCAATATCTAATATTAAATATCAATCGAATAAGACAGAGTATTTCAAAAATTTGATGTTTTTATATGGGATGGAGAACCTATGACTCTACAATATGCTTTGGAAATAGTTGTTAGGACTTAAAAATATTTTATGTTGAAGGATTTCCCTTTTGAAGGTAAGATTGTTGTTTTAGAAGTTGATTTTAAGTGTTTGTAGCTATGCAACTCTTTTAATCATAAAAATGTTCATAAACTAAAATATTTCAAATTTTTTTATTAAAGAAATTAACAAATTATTGCTAAATCTCATTCAAAGAGACGTTACACAGATACTACTCCGGAACTCATAAATATTGGCTATCTTTTAGCTTTATTGCAAAATTTCAGAAAAATAAATGAATTAAGTTGTATTATTTGATATAAAAATCATTCAGTTAAATTTTTAAATGAATTCATTCATTAATTTTGAAGAAATTTGGATTTCTGGTATAAAATCGAGAGACTTTTATATATATGGGAAAGGGTTCGGTTGTGGATACCCTTTTGTATTTGTCTCATAACTTTTCACCAAATGTATATTTTTTGAACATATAGGTATCTATGGAAAACTAGAGACCTTACCTAACTACCAATGAAACCACAAAATTGATTCCGTCAAATAGAATAATTTTTTTTGTTAATTTTGTAAAATGGTCATTTTTGGGCAAAATCTTTTTTGGTTCGGTTGTGGGCATCCTTGCAAAATTGTTGGTGTCAACATATTGGTTGCTATCCATGCTGCATCACAAAGTAGGAATGGATTCTCACTGAATAAATGTGCATTATACTCATCTTAATTAATTCACTTCGATTTGTAATACCATTCGAAAAGTTTAAATAAATTTTAATGATTTTTTTCAAGCACAGAAAAATTCATTCGCTTACAGCACAAAGCAGACGCGTTTGTTCGCTTCGATATTTGGCATAAAAAACGTGCTGCTATAATGCATAAATGACATTTCTCAAAAAAACTTTATTTGCTTTCTATCAATAGAAACACAGAGGTGTCCACAACCCAATCATGCTCAAAATTCTTTTCTATAATATTGGAACCCAAAATTCTCAGTAACTAATGAATGAATTTGTTTAAAACATTTTAATGAATAACCTTCATTATACATAACATAAGCTTATGCACTTCTTTCCAGAAATTTTACGATAAAATGGGAAAATAGTCAATATTTATGAATACATGTGTAGTGTACGTTTTACATCTCCTTAGTCCATCTAGAAATATTTTGAATATTCAAAAATTAAACTCATTTCATTATCAATAAGTAGAGAAATCTATTAGAATTCTAAAATGAATATACTAAACAATAATTGAAATATATTTGCAATCTTAATTAGGCATGTATCCAACATTCACACAAATATATAACAGCATCAATAAGATAAATATTCTTTTCGTTAATATTCCATAAAATATTTATTGTTTCCTTAAATATTTGTTTATGTATGAGAACACTTGCCAAAATATTTAATTAAATAGAATACAATGATCCACATATTATTTCTGTTTCATTCTTGCACATCTGATAAATATACGTTATGTTGGGACTCTTTTTAAATTAAAGCCGTGATCTTTACTCAATATTTTTTTTAATTTGAACCACTTCTTTTATAAAACAAAATTGATTTTATTTCCATTAATTTTTTAATGGCTTTTATCTAATATCAATAGAATCCAATTTTATTATTTTATTGTTAGAAATATGGACACGCTCAATCATGTATGTGTGACGTGTGGCGCCGCCGTAAGGCGGAGTATGTTTGATAAGCGTAATACGCGCTTAGTTCATTCTGTGAGCATCTGTATCACAGTAAGGTTGTATCGAGTTTTGTGTAATATAAATAATTGATTGTATCTAATTGATTAACTACAAATAAAAGCATTTATAATTATTTAACTACGCTCTGCTATTCAAATATATTCATCAGGTTATGCGCCCAGGATGATCTTAACTGTGCATCATTTATTAACCACAAGAAGTTTGGAGCGACTCTTGTGTAAAAGAGTCATTTTTTGTAAGCATCTTTTTCTCAACAAAATAATTTTTTTTCTATTTTTTACATTTTTTTGAGTTTAACAAAATTTTGTTAAACTCAAAAAAATGTAAAAAATAGAAAAAAAATTATTTTGTTATAGTAACTTCGTTTTTTAGAATTATTTATTAATTATCAAATTTTGAAAACTATTTATTTTAATACTTTTTTTTTATATATTTTTGAATTTCCCTCTCTGACTCTGCCACTTTCGGCATCGCTGGACAGGATAGACTGTGCACGTGCTTAATAAAATTGATAGTCTAAATGAACGACAGCACGAAATAAAGGAAATTTTATATGTATATGTATGTATACATATAAAAGAAATGCGCGCGCAGAGTTTGAACAAATTTATGACGGTATATACAGAAAAAAATAAAAAATATGGCGAATGTATGCGACGGATAAATATTGAAATTTGAGTCTGAATTTTTGTTTCTTAATTTTTTTATAATTTTGATCGTATGCGAATGATTAACAATAGAGGTATAGGAATAAGAATGAATAATAGCTGACGTATATGAAGGTGATCGTATGTGTATAAGAATGTGCGCGTCGTCGTGATAAAAATGACAGCTTAAGAAAAAAACAGAATAAGTAAATCAAAACGAACTAAATCAAAGCGGATAAAAATAAAGTTTTCGTAAATTCACGCAAAAAATTTAATAAAATGTAAACTAATTAAATATATATATATATATAAGACGTTATCTAAGACAGCATTGTATTCAAAATTATGACAGAAATTTAAATCAAATTAAGACGACTACAGAGGTTGAACGTACAATATTACGTATATAAATAATTTAAAAAATATCCATGCCCTACTAAAAAATGTCAGGTGAAAAATCACCTGATTTTTCACTTGATTTCTCACCTGATTTCTCATGCCAAAATCTCATGTGACTATTAGCGTAAAAAAACTAAGTTCCAAACCTATCGAAAAATTCTAAGTTTTTATCACGGAAAACAACATTGAGAAGTATGATTCTTTTTTCATTTTTCATAATTTGAAATTGATTTTTTATACGTAGAATTTCAATTTTTTAATTTCATTTTTCTGGTCATAGAAATAAATTTCAAACCACTCTAAAAATTATAAGTCCCGATCTTATAATTTCCAACACAAGCCTCTTTTATTTACGTGAGAGAGAGAGAAAGAGAGAGAAAAACATCAAAAACACATGCACAAGAAGCCTCTTTTATTCTTTTATACACTATTTATGAGTTGAATTAAAATGGAAAAAAAGTGTGTACATACTATTGATAAAACTACACTATTTATAAGTTAAGATTTTAAAGTTTTTACTATCGTAACCACGTGCGTCCGTTGTTCCTTTACACTAGAAAAAGCAACACATTTAGTAAAATGTTCCTGAGCATTGTCTCAATATAATACATCTCTCATCGTACTTTTTAAAATACAATTCGCTCAAATTTATATAAACGTAACGTGCACAGTATCGCTTGTCTTTTCTTTCTTGTTATGAGAGAAACATAGACAGAATACAATAGTTCATAAATACGAGCGTATATTTCTTTTAGCAATAGTTTGCGTTAGGCCAAGTCTGTTGTCGAGAGATATTTTCGCTTGAGGCACGAGAGGTGCCGACAGGAGGCGCATGAGTCGTTTCAGCTATAGCTAAATGTGTTGCTTTTTCTAGTGTAAAGGAACAACGGACGCACGTGGTTACGATAGTAAAAACTTTAAAATCTTAACTTATAAATAGTGTAGTTTTATCAATAGTATGTACACACTTTTTTTCCATTTTAATTCAACTCATAAATAGTGTATAAAAGAATAAAAGAGGCTTCTTGTGCATGTGTTTTTGATGTTTTTCTCTCTCTTTCTCTCTCTCTCACGTAAATAAAAGAGGCTTGTGTTGGAAATTATAAGATCGGGACTTATAATTTTTAGAGTGGTTTGAAATTTATTTCTATGACCAGAAAAATGAAATTAAAAAATTGAAATTCTACGTATAAAAAATCAATTTCAAATTATGAAAAATGAAAAAAGAATCATACTTCTCAATGTTGTTTTCCGTGATAAAAACTTAGAATTTTTCGATAGGTTTGGAACTTAGTTTTTTTACGCTAATAGTCACATGAGATTTTGGCATGAGAAATCAGGTGAGAAATCAAGTGAAAAATCAGGTGATTTTTCACCTGACATTTTTTAGTAGGGTGGTTTTAAAATAATATTGATCGATCATAGTTGCTGCTTTCACTTACATAATAATGCTTGTGTTCAGTATATTGTGTATGGGAATAATAACATATATGTATAATTATAAATATAAAAATATACATAAATAATTGACTAATTTGAGTCATTTAACATTGCTAGTGTTCAGCATGTTAGATTGATTCTCTTCAATTGTCATAAGTATGAAATACCTAATATTGCTTGTGCTCGGCATACTAGGTTGATTCTCTTTATTTTGATAGATATATTCAGCTTAAAGTACTTGTGTTCGGTCTATTAAGCTCCTAATATATATAATTAACTCTAACGTAAATTATCTAGTTTTGCTTGTGTTCGGCGTAATTATATGAATTTTATTTATATTGGTTTACTATTCCTTTATAGTTAAGAAGTACATTACGAGTGAAAAAGTTGACCTGGTGATAAGTACAGTCACAGAGATGGAGACAGATTATATATGCCCTATTGTACGATAGGTGACAGAAAAGACAGAATTGACGCAGCAATGAAACTGAGAAGACAGAGGGGCTAATATATAACGAGACAGAACAGAAGGCAGAATAAAGTAACCGTTTTAAAGATGGCTCTGAGAAAACTGTACTTAAAGTAACTGCAGGAGGTCAAATAGCAACAGATAAGGAAAGATAAAAGAAATGAAAGTTTTGACAGCAAAATTGAATGGTTTATTGGAAAAATATGTACACGATGAAAAAAAACAGATGAAAATAAGAGCAAAGACGGAGCTAAAGACAAAGAAAAGACAGATGAGCATTACAATACGACCGAAAAGGCGGAATTAAAGATAGAGATAAAAAACAGAATGAATGAAACGACTGAAGCCAAATTGGCAGGTAAATAAATAATAGTAAAGTCAAATAAAAAAGTAGAAAATAAAATATTTATAAATAAACATTTTGTTGTTTTGTCAATAAAACAAATAGAAAATTATGACAGGAAAATTGACGATGAAAGATTTTTGAGTATGATTGTTATAATGAATATTTTGATTCAGACCTATCTGATGAATTGGACAAGGCAACGGATAAGCTTAATTCAGTTAAGGCAGAAATGGCAAAAAGCAAGAGAGACGAAGAAAAAAGAAGAAGAATAGAGCAAAAATACGTTAGAGCGGAGGCGGCAAGTATTAAAAGTGAATGAAATAGATTAATTAAAGAACTATCACATTCTCTATTTCAATTGTACGAAGTAGAATGTTTAAAGACATTTTTATTGCATAAAGTAGAATATTTAAAAAAATTAGAAAACTAAAAAAGAATGGGATGATAAAAAGTAAAATGAAATATTTCTTGTTTCTTTTGAAAATAATGTAATTCCTTTAATTATCATAATATACATGACCAACTTCTAATGATTGCACTATTTTCATAGGTGTAAGTTTGGAACTTATACATATAATTTTAAGAATAAAGAAAGAAGTGATCGAAGAACAATTAAAGGAAGAAGTTGTAATTTAGTGTAAAAGAAAAATTTATTTAAAATGAGTTAATATTTACGCAGAGACAATAATAAATGTAGCCATTTTACTTATCATAAAACCCATTTGATTATTTTATATTAATTTCTATTTTAGGGAAAATTTATTAAGAAAATGTGAAAAAAAGAGTAATTTATAATCTCAGATATGAGACTCATAAATGCCTAGACTTTCACCTTTTTAAAAATTTTTTTTGGGGAAGATTTCACGACTTTTCTTGGGTTTAAATTTTTTAATTAATATAAGTAAATTCAAAATTCAGGTTAAATATTTTTTAAACAATGAGTTATTAACATAGGGATAATAATAAATGTGGCCATTTATTATAAATTTATTATAAAAATGTAAAAAAAAAAGATATTTATAATCTCAGACATGAGATTCATGGATATATAATAACAGTAAAAAACAGTTAATAACAATTAATAATAGTTATGAACGCTAAATAACAATTATTAACTGAAAGTCATGATTATTAATAATTATTTGTAGTTATTTATAGTTATTCACATTTATTCACATTTATACACATTTATACACATTTATTAACAGTTACTCACATTTTCTAAAATTTTAGAATTGGTGAATAATTTATTATTATTTATACTTATTTATAATTATTTATATTTATTTGCAATTAGAGTGAATTCTAGTTATTAATACTTTCTTACAGATATTTACAGTTTTTCACATTTACAAAATTTTTCGCGTCTATATAAAAAAATCGATTATACGTGTGAAAATTTTTGGAAGTGTGTAAGTGTTAATAACTGTTAATAAATGTGAATAAATGTAAAAAATTATAAATATTTGTAAATAACTATAAATAACAGTAAATCATTATTATTTGCAGTTAATCATTATTATTATCTATTCGTAACAATTATTAACTGTGATCAACTGTTATTTACTGTTATTAATGTCTCAATTGCGGTAGTTTATTATAGTTATTAACAGTTATTCACATTTTTTTACATTTTTACACAGTTATTAATAGTTATTCACAGAAATTATTTCCATATGGGAATGTAGTAATAATTTTTTCTTCTTATAATATTAATTGATGAAACTTTTTTTATCTTAAATATATATTAAATATAAGACTTTGATCCATGAATGATTTCAAAAGAGCTCATTTGATGATTAAAATCTTTTTCTCCTATCGATGACTTGATTTTTTCAATTTTTGTAGTTGCCACAGGATTTCTCAGCCAATTTTGAACAAATTAACTTCAGGATTAACAGAGATCTTCAGTTAATATATCTTCACAAGTTTATTGAGCTGGAATTTTGATAAGACAAGCTCAAGTGAATGTTGAACCAAACTACTTACATAAAATCCAAAAAAATTTATATTTTCATAATATTTTTAACTTTTTCCAAACCAAACTCTATTAATTCATTTTTTTTTTTAAACTGAAATGATAAATTTGTGAAGATATAAGTAGAAGGGGTATATGTATGCTAGACACATATGACGTCACGGGGTACCAGTATGCCGTCTCTGGGGTACCAGCATTCCCGCGCTGGGGTACCAGTATGAGGGATCGGTCGTCTGAGGCGGCCTCTTATCGCTCGGTCTTATCTCGCTTCTCGATAATCGGGAAAACAATAAATGTTAATAATAAATAAAATAATAAATAAAAAAATGAAAAATGTTGAAATCAGTGACAGTAAATTATTGAAAAAATTAGTAAAATTGAATTTTTTTAAGAAATAACAAGGAAGATATTGGGATTTTTTGAGAGTTTGTCACTTGGGATAATTTTAGAATATTTCAAGTTTTTTCTGTTTTTAATATTTCTGATATATTACCGATTTGTATATTTTTAATGTTTGTATATTTTTATTCTATATATTTACCGATTTTCAATATTTTCCTGTATTAATATATTTACGAATTTAAAGAGTGAGATTTTACGAGTAAATGGAAAAACGTAAACGAAAAAACCCTGAAAATCAACACTACATTGTACAAGTGATGTATATTAGTTATATACCCAACTTGGGCGTACGAAGGATTTATATGAGCGAGACTAATGTTTTTGGCTTGAGCAGTAGTCGGTCGAGGGCTTTAGCCCGAGACTGACTGCTGTTCAAGCTATAAAACATTAGTCGAGATCATATGTATCCTTCGTTAGCCCAAGTTGGATAGATGATTTTATGTTATCGTAGGTCGTATGAGGGACTATAAAAAGATTAAATACAAATAAAAAAACATTATAATAAAATATAAATTTTCAGACTATTTAATTGAAGAATTTGAAATTCTATTTATTTGAAGAATGCGCGCAAAGAATTGAGCAGTGCCGGTATACTTCTGCCTATGCAACAGAGAGAGCCGACGACGAATTACGGAAACGACCGAACGACGCCGACGGAGAACTATAGCTTACTTTTAACTGCGCTCTTCTTTATCTGTCTTTATCTTACTTGTAGCAGCGCGCTGACTCTACTACCCTTCTAAAAACATATTTTAGTGTTTTGCTCCGAACGTTTTTCAACAAGACTGTAGAATATTTGCCAATACACTTCAATATAGTGTGGCGTATGCAATAATATTCCATACTATAAAGTATTTTAAAGTCGTATACTCCATTGTATAATGTATTGCTAATTGAATATACTTTAGCTACGAGTAGGGCGGTATGACACCCCAATACCCATTTAGCTAGCTCCACGGGTATTCTACCGAATACGACATACTATAACATAAATATATATAAGCTTTACAACTGTGTGTGTGTGTGTCTGTGTAACCAGCTAGTATTAACGTATAAGAAAGTGTACAAGAACGAATGGAGATGTACGATTGATGGGGGTAATAGTAGCGCTAGAAATAGAATGGCCTCCGCAAGAGCGAACGCTACACTTGTGCGGATGCGTGCGTACTCCAAAACTTGTGATGTTTATATTATGACCTATATTATGCTGCACGACCAGTGCATTCGCTCTCGACTACATCGCTTACCCGTTCTCTCTCATCGTTCTCCCTGTCGGAAAGCCGAAGTACGTTGTACGGGGCCGAAGACTACTGAGACCATGCCCTATAGAATATCCAATGACCGTCTTGCCCGGTATCTCCGACCTTTTACATCGACTTTAACATGCACTTTATGCTTAGGTGGTGTATGCGTTACACCAATGTATGAAAATACTTCCACAATTGATTATTTTAAAAAATGTTAATAATAAATAACAAATGTTAATAATGAGTATATATCAATGATAATAAATTATTAAAAAATTATATTTAAAAATTAGTAAAAATTAAAGAAAAAATTTTTTATCATAAGAATGAAATATTAACTTTAGAGAAAAATGATGGAAGGGTATAAAAATAAATAGAGATATATTGGATTGATACGTTTATTTTTTATAAAATTATTACAACGACGATACAAGTATATAAGTTTCGGATTAATACGACTTTGCAAGTCTTACATGTATTTTTTTATTTACATATATTTAAAGTAAAAATTTTTTGTAGCCATTTCTTTCAGTATGGTGAAATAGCGATTAGTTCTTAACGTATATGTTTTTCTCTGTTCCCATAAGAAAGTAGTAATATTTACAGCTTTGAGTAAAAAAGATTTTCTATTTTCTATAAATAAGAGAGTAGTAAAAAAAAGGCGATGGATATAATTAAAAAAGTTTTTGGTCACTGGAAAATAATTTATGATTGACATATTCGAAAATTGATGAGAATTTTCGTTACTATTAATTTATAGGCATGCGATAAGATAATTATCAAAGAGAGAGATGACTAAATTTTGGTTTCTTTTTAAAGATGTAATTTAAAAAGTGAGATAAGAAATAAAAAGATTAAAATTAAAACAAAGTTGAGAAAAAGTTTTTTTCATATTTTTTAGGGACCTGATAAGGTGATAAAAATAAAAGTGTCTGGTAAGTGATTTTTTATATTTAAAATAAGACAAAATGTATTTTACATTATTTGAGATTCAATTAAAATTTCATTAGAACTGATTTCAGTAAGTTCATCGTAAAATAATTCGTAGTGAAATACAGCTAATTCAAAATAAACAATATCAAAATAAAATTCGAGAAAAATATTGTGTATCTAAGCATCGAATTTTCTTTTTACAGTATCTTTAATTTGATACATATTGTCGTATAATATATTTTTCACAATGAGATCAGCGTTTTTTTTTCGTAAATCTGAATCACTAACTAAAACTATTAATTCTTGAAGTATGTGATCCTTGCAGTCATTAACTTGTTGCACAATACGTTGAATACGATTAAATCGCTCGTCGATGCACACAGTAGCGTCTTTCAATCCGAAAAATGTGCGTTTCTGCATGATTATGGCTGGTGAATGATTTTTTCTTTTCTTTCACTTATTTTCTGTATAATCCTCGTCGTTACTTTTTTTATCAAAATAAATTGATTTTGTTTCGTAAGATGTGATGAATATTAAATCTATTTCGCCGATTTCAATTTTGGTTGAAGAGCTAAAACCATCAGGTTTAAAATACCAACAAATTTTTTGAAAATAATTTTTTAATTGGGACCATGCGGCCGAATCTAAAAGCAAACCATGTAAATATTAGTTATTTGTTAATTGTATAGATGGTACAAAGGATTTATTTTCTTGATTGTAATGCAATCTGACCGTTGCTCTTTTAGTGGCTGAGTTATTGAGCGGATAAGTGGTTGCAAGTAAAGTAACGTTTGAAAATGTTTTTGGCTTATCAGTACAAGTTTCGGTCGTTATAATTTTTGGTACTTGCTTATTTTTTTCGGCTTCCTAGGAAGTCTCAAGATTTATTTTTCTTTTCATCATAGCTTGAGCCATTTTAAACGAAACAACCACTATATTTTACTTGAAAATTTTTCACAAACTTGTCTGTTAGACCGCAAACCCTAAAAACCCGTAATTTTCACAATTATACTATTCTACAGTCGACTAAAGTATCGAGTAACGCTAAGATGTTTCTTACAGTAGTCAAGTTGCACGACTGTTGAGGCATCAGAAAACTGTGTGACTGGACCCTATAGGGTATACGCATATATCGAGATGTGGTGTAAAAGCAATAGAATGTTTTCGATAATCTCTTATCTAGTTTATGCATATTTTTATCTCGCGTACGAGTAAATGGACAATATTTCAAGTCAGTAAAACACCGACAGAGAGCATTGAATATATTATAGGATTAAAAGTGGTTATATAATATATATCCCTATAAGCTTTACAGAGGATGGACATCACGTGGCGCTCAAAATGCTACTGCCTCGCGATCAAAATGCTTGCAATTTTGATGAGGCTTATCCCTCGCGCGCACTCGCTGTTATAGCAACCTTCTATGTGGCTAATTTTTTTATTTTAAAATTCAAAGTATACATTTAAAAAAATGAAAGATTAAATTTTTAGTTTTAAAAATCAAATGATTAGAGAAAAATTTTTAGTTTAAAAACTAAAATAAGAAATAAGATTATATTTGTTAAAATATAATTCAAAGTGAAAATGATTTTTCAATATTTACGAGAGTATAAATTTTCTATTTTATAAATTAATAAAAGTTCAAAGAAAAGTTACCAATTTTAAATATAAAAAGTGTAAAGAAATATTTTCTATTTTAAAATTTATAAAAGAAAAATTTTAAGAAAAGTATGACAAAAGGTGGGTGTATTGAAATAAATAAAGAAGTATTTGGTTTGTTTAAAATAAGAGAGTACTGGAAAGTTGTGACTTATGTTTTATCAAGAGTTAAAATGTAAAAGCTTAGGAAACTGAGCAAAATTCGATACATATGTTTTTTAAGCGGTCAAATACAACTGTCAGCATGCTAGTCCTTGATCTTTTATGAAAACTTGTAAAGGTATTAAAAAGAGGTATGTTATGGGTTTTCAATGACACATTTTTTTACCTAAGTATATTCCCAAAGCTCTTTTTAGAGGAAATATACACGTCAAATGGTTTTTTCGCCTCTACAAAGTAAAGTTCGCTCCTACAGCTATTTAAAATCCACGCATTTTTAACTGGTCCAGTGTTTGTTTCTGCAGTTTTAAATTATTTTAACAGTGTAAAATTAAATACTTTTGTTTTCGATAAATAATTTTATCGAGACGCATCAACCAAGCATTTTTAACTGATCCAATGTTTGTTCGCACAGTTTTAAATTATTTTTAACAGTGTGAAATTAAATATTTTTCTTTTCGATAAATAATTTTATCGAGACTCAATAGCCAAGCTGTATTGAAAATATTAAAAAATTATTTTTGTTTTTATTTTGAAAAGAAATTTTAAAAAAATGACAGCAACACTAGTGCTAGCGGCCTTAATCAGCGTGATATAAGGTGTGAATAAGATTTTCGAGAAGACGGTAAAAGAGGTATGGGACATTCATCATATTGTGTGTCAATTGATACCTCCTGGTGAGGGTAACGAGCGAATATTTTGTTATGCTCACGAACCTCTATATTTAGTTGAAAGGATATCGCAGGATCTGGGTATAAGCTTTACCATGTCTCTCGAATGAAGTGACAGTACATGCAACGAAAAATTCAAACAAAGCTTTCGTGGAACGGAGTGGGAGCCGATTAATAAAAAAGCGACTGTAGTGGAGACGCAACTTCAGTCAAGAATAAATAATTACCTCAACTTGTCAATTGTAGCTTACACTCGTAGTTAAGTTCAGTTACAAGGAGTTGAATCCACCTGATGCAGCCTGGCGAAGTAAAGATCATTTAGAGTTTGATACTGTAGAAAGACTATTATTAAAAATGAGAGATCCAAATTGTCATGGATTTCTAATCGATAAAGACTCATTTGTGTAAACTAATATTAAAAACTAAAAAATTGTAAATGATTAGTTTCAAGTATAATCGATATTAAAGTTTTGTGTGTAATATTTATTTTATAATTTCATATTTGTATTAGTGTGTAAAACCGTATTCTGTGTGGTTTTAAAACTGCTATAATTGTAATAATTTTTATCAAAAAATAAATGTATTAAACCACAACACATTTTTATTTTTTTTCGGCTACTTATTTTGACAACTCGTGAACTATAAATTTTAACTTATTTCCCGCAGCTAGTAGAGTGTGATGTCTTTCAGAGTTCAGTGTAAACTACAAGCTATAAACTAGAGCTGTTAGTAACGCAGTTTGAGCCGTAGAGAGAAACAACGCGAGAGGCCCAAGCGTATCGAATAGCTTCAAACAGCGCTGGTCGTGTGCCGTCGCTCATACAGCTAGTAGACGCAAGCGCGCTCGTAAGCCTTATCGTATCTAGCTTGCTGTTTGAGCCGCCACTTACTCGGCTAATACGCGCGCGGTTATCAGCCTTACGAACCAGCGACTAGCTTTCTTATTTCACCGCTAGCAGTTTGAGCGTGGCGGCCGCGGGGGCAGACACACTATAAGGCTTATAGAGACGCTGTTTGATTATTATAATTGTATATATTATTTTATTAAAATATTTATCAGTAGCAAACATGAACACTTTGTGGCGTCATTCCTTTACTCGTTTGCTGGCAGGTCCTACTGGTAGCGGAAAAACAACTTTTGTTAGAAAATTATTAAAATTTCGTGAAGAAATGATCGATGGTAGCATGGATCGAATTTTATTTTATTACGCCGAGTGGCAAGACAGATATAAAAACGACGAATTTATTAAAGACGGAAACAAAATTGAATTTCGCGAGGGACTGCCTAAACCAGAAGATTACTCAAACGATCCCCACTTGAAAAAACTTTTAATCATCGATGATTTGATGCGCGAATCGTCGAATCATATAGTTGTCGACTTATTTACCAAAGGCAGTCACCATAAAAATATCAGCGTATTGTTTCTTACACAAAACATCTTTCACAGAGGTATTCATTCACGAGATATAAGTTTAAATTCTTCGTACATAATTTCATTTAAAAATCCGTGAGACCGTGCGCAGATTCAACATTTAGCGAGACAAATATACTCCGAAGATTCAAAATTTTTACAAAAAGCGTATCAGGATGCAACGGCTCAAGGTTTTGGATATTTAATGATTGATTGTAAGCAAGAGACTTTAGATGAAGTTAGATTTCGAACAAGTATATTTCCGGACGATGAGTATCAATACGTTTACTTACCTAAATATACTCATAGCGCATACGCATTAAATCTTTGACAATAAAAGCTTTATCACACGTCGTAGCGATTCAGTTTAGATTGGACTATGGAGAAAGACACTCCCCAAAGCAGTCGGCGAGATCGACGTTTGCTACGGAACTCTCCGTTTGAAAAAAAGTATGTTGCCCTCTTGCAGGCGCTAAGACATTCGGATAAAAATCAGCGCGTTGTATCGCTGCGTTCAGCAGATAAAAAATTAATAAATCACATTTGTGAGTGCGCGTTAAATGTACTCAAAGGTACTGTCAATTTAAAAGAGTGTGAGAAAAATAAATTAAAAAAACATAAAAATATTTTAAGAAAATTAGTTAAAAAAAGTAAAAATTCTTGGAAAGTAAAAAAACGTACCATAGTTTAAAAGGGAGGGAGTTTTTTATTGTTTTTATTACAGCCTATACTGGATACATTGTTCTCGTTAACAATAAGAAAATAAAAAATGGAGAGAGCAAAGAAAATGATACTCTTATCTAAAGAACAACTTGAACGAATGCAGAGGGAAAATGAAAAAAATAACGATCGTAAAATTACTGATACTAGTGTAGGATCGACTGCACTGGAATCTACTCAAACGGTAGGTAATACGTTATCCCGATTAGATAATGAAATGAAAAAAATTCTGGATTCTACAACTTACGAAAACGAACAAGAAAAACTGAAAGATTACTTGAAAACGTTACAGAGATATCTATTTTTTATCGACGACGAAAAACGAAAACTTTCACTTTTAAAAACAAGTGAAGATGAGAAGCAGGCTTTAGACAGTTTTTCAATATTAGAAAGTGTCCCAAATTTATATAAAAAGAAAGCTGAATTATTATTAAACTATTTAAAATCCAGCAAAGATCGCATTACGTGGAACGAAAAAGGTATTGTATATATAGATGGCAAAAAAATTCAACATTCGAATATCATCGATTTAATAAACGATGCTTTACGGAATAGAAAAAAAGTAATAGCCGCGGGGACAGAACAGTTTGCAAAGATACTTCGAGATATCGACACACCGCGCGAATTTTCCGGTAATGATGAATTGTGGGAATTGAACAACGTTAAACAATCTTCGAATAAGAAAATAAAATTTCAAAATAGTATAACATCCAATAAAGACGATAGCGAGGTTAATGATTCAACAAAATTACGTGATAAAAGTAATAATTTCTTTTCGTTTTTAGATAACACAGATTTATCTGGAAAGTGTCCCAACAGTAGCTCTGAAAAAAAGAAAAATAAACAGAAGTACATGTTTTCCTCAACACCAAAGTCAAATAAAAAATGGTTAACTAATTTAATTTAAAATGGATATTTTAGAAAAACAATATTTCGATCCGCAACATGAAGCAGGGTTTTCAGGAGCATGAAATTTAATCAGAGTAAATAAAAAAAAAATTTTTTCGGAAAAAATTAAAAAATGGTTAACGAAGCACGATACGTACACTTTACACAAAACTATACGTCGAAAATTCCCACGCTTATATTACGATGTTGACGCTATTGATCAAGTATGGGAGGCAGATCTCATACAATTAACATCATTAAAAAATTATAATGACGGCATCGGTTATTTACTCGTTGTGATTGACATTTTGAGTAAATTCGTGTGGGTACAACCTTTGCGCGATAAGACTTGCGAGGAAGTTACTAAAGGTTTTAAAAAAATAATAGACTCTAACAAAACCTGCTATCCTTCTATGCTTCAAACCGATCGTGGAAAAGAATTTGTTGGAGAGGCATTACAAAAATTTCTTAAAGACAATGGTATAAGATATCGTGTAGTTACAAATACTGATGTTAAAGCGGCTGTTGTAGAACGTTTCAACAGAACCTTAAAAGAACGTATGTATCGATATTTTACGTTCAAAAATACAAAACGTTATATAGACGTCTTGCAACATATAGTTGACGCATACAATAAGACACCTCATTCGACTATAAAAATGCCACCAGCTTCAGTGACTATTTATAATGCGAGTGTAGCTAGAAAAAATTTAGTTGGACGTGCACAGCAGAGACAGCCTGTTCGTAAAAAACCTAGATTCAAAACTGCACAGTATGTACGTATAAGTAGAGAAAAAAACGTTTTTGAAAAAGGTGCAACTAAATCATGGAGTGAAGAAATATTTAAAATATTCCGTGTTTCAAAAAGACAGAATTTATTCATTTATGAGTTACACGACTTGCAGGGAGAAGAAATTGAAGGTTTTTTTTATCCCGAAAAACTTGTTGTCGTTGATAAAGAAAGAGTAGAGCAGCAAGAGTTTAAAATTGATAAGATATTAGGTAGCAAAGGAAAATGATCGAAAAAACAGTATTACGTAAGTTGGGTTGGATATCCCGATAAATTCAATTCTTGGGTTCCCGCTTCGGAGTTGAAAAAACTGTAATAATGGATCAAAAAGATTTTACCATTGTACTACCAAGCAACAGTAAATTAAAATATTTTCCAAACAACGCTACTACAAATTATTCAACACGATTACCTCATCAAGTACAATTGATAGGTAAGTGGGTTGTTGAAATCTCTGAAATTCATATACCGTGCTCGAGTCTTCATTTACAAGTTAAAGATACAATAATAACTGACTATAAAGGAAGTAAAGAAGTAAATTCGTTTCAACACGGAACGTATAACTCTATGCACACTCTTATTCATGCTATAAACGATGGTTTACTTAAATTTCACGAAAACGAAGTGCGTGAAAAACTCTCATACAATGAAAAAGGTGGTTTTGTGTATTTAAAGCAGTTTCAGAATAAAAAAGAAGCTGAATGCACGGATAACGTTAAACATATTTTAGGTTTTAAAAATGGTACATATGCAGTTTACGATGCAACGCAACAAAAAGGGACAAACGATACAGGCCTCACGCTAGTAGGTGATCAGGCAGCGAGCCTATCAAGAGCTATTCCTGATCAACTTTTTGTTTACTCTAATCTTTGCGAACTGTCAATAGTAGGAGATACTCACGCGCCTCTGTTACGAATTGTTAATATTGAAGCAAATAAATTTAATTTTGGATCTACAATAGTCAAAAAATTTACGCCTGTTAATTATGTTCCACTTCTAAACAATAGATTTAAAATTGTTGATGTAGATATAAGAGATCAATTTGGTAAACCTATAGCATTCGAGTTTGGGACAGTGACGGTAGCACTACATTTCAAAAGGGAGTATTGAAGAAATAATTATGAGCATTCACGATGTATATTATCAACATCAAGTGGGAGAGGCGAGAGGGGTAAGAAACGTCTTTGTTGGTGCACCGCGGATGCGTGGCCATGGATTGGGGTCTTGGTTTTCTGGATTGTTTCAGAGTGCATTACCGTTCTTAGTTAAAGGTGCTCGTGCTGTTGGTTGCAAGTAAGAAGAAAAATAAAACAAACAAAAAAGAACGTAATATTAAAAAAAGAGTGAAAATCAACAACAAGAAAATAAAAAAAGTTGGTGATATATTTGATTAAAAATGTCTTTTTTATACAGTCACTCGGAAGCTTGTCTCAAGACAGAGCTTGATATTTTCTCGCTACCTCCTACACATACAGCTATAGAATCGAGCAGATGGGTATATTACAAACCCGTTTCGTCTTTGAGCGACGAGAGTCCGATCGAATTCTGTGTAAATTCACAAAACAAGGACTACTTAGATCTAGCGCATACCATGCTCAAAGTGAGTGTAAAATTGACACCATACAAGAAGGAGACAGACGGCCTCGTTGCACCAATCAACAACTTTTTACATTCGCTGTTCAATCAGGTTGATGTATACTTTAATAATAAATTAATTTCACCACCAAATAACGCATACCCTTACAGAGCATATCTCGAAACTCTCTTAAACTACGGACCAGCTGCAAATCAATCGCATTTAACATCGGTTCTATGGGCCAGCGATACCGCAGGTGAAATGGATGAACTTCCTGGATCAGACAAAAATACAGGCTTAAGAATAAGACAAAACTTTTTATCAAACCATAAGACCGTCGATTTAATAGGACATTTACACTGCGACGTTTTTAACCAAGATCGATTTCTGCTTAATGGGGTCGAAATGCGTTTGAGACTAGTTTGCTCTAAAGATATTTTTTGTTTAATGGATGGTTCGGATAATAATTACGGAGTTCATATCACAGAGGCAACTTTACTTGTACGTCGTGTAAAAATAAGCCCGACCGTCATGATTGCTCATGCAAAAGCTCTGAGTTCAACTACAGCCAAATATCCTCTTACGTGTGTAGAAGTAAAAACCTTCACTATGCACAGCGGTATAATGGGGGAATCTTTAGAAAATGTTATTCTCGGCCAGCTGCCGAAATAATTATAATCGGGTTTGTTGATAACAAAGCCTTCAACGGAGACAAAAAATTTAATCCGTTTAATTTTAAAAATTATTCGATAAACTTTTTGTCTCTTTACGTTGACGGACAACAAATACCGAGTAAACCCTTGCAACCACAGTTTGATGAAAAATCACCTCAATACATAGAGGCATATCATACATTATTCTCAGGCACAGGGATACATTTCATGAACGAGGGAAACGATATTGATAGACAGGATTACGCAAATGGATTTTGTCTTTTTGCTTTCGATCTTATGCCAGATCTTTCAGCGCAGTTTGTCGGTCACTGGAATCTTGTAATAAACGGTACAGTTAGAATAGAAGTAGGGTTTGATAAAGCGTTATTGAAAACCATAAATTGTGTTGTTTATGCAGAGTTTGATAACGTATTAGAAATAGACACTGCCCGTCAAATCGTTGTTGATTATAACTCGTAAAAATCTTCCTCCCCTCCCCTCTACATTATCGCTTCAGATAAATGAAAACATGACACAAAAACTTTTTCACCTAAAAATTACACTAACATTAAAAATAGTCTAACAGCTTCCTAAAGAGGGGCATATGTACCAGGGTAGGCTTAAACTGTTCTTTTTACCATATTCATTATGCTCGAAAAATTTGAGAATGATCGAAAGTACGTTACTTTTTTTATAGCTCAAGAAACACACGTAGAAAAATATGAAAAAAGTATCATTTTTGACGTATAAAATTATGTACCGTAAACAACGATTGTTCAATCAATACCAAAATTTAATTACATATTCTACTTACAGAAACGAGTAATTTAAGCCCTTATTGAAGTGTGTGCCACTCCAGAAACTTGTATTATAGACTTTTGAATTGTTGTGAAGACAATTTCTCAAAATTAAAAAGTTCCAGAGATATCCCTATATGATGTATTACGTGAAGTCGCAAGGAACGCAGTACGTATTTCCGTGCGAGGCGCGCAAAAACAAGAGTTACTTGAACGAATTCTTTCTCGACAGATTATTAATCTAGAAGAATACTCCCTTATCGCTCCGATCTGATCTCGCTTCTCGATAATCGGAAAATAGAATTTACTAAGAAAGTAATTTGCAAAATAGAATATAAAAATATATCAATAAATTAAAATAATAAATGTTAATAATAAATAAATATATATCAATGATAATAAATTATTAAAAAATTATATTTAAAAATTAGTAAAAATTGAAGAAAAAATTTTTTATTATAAGAATGAAATATTAACTTTAGAGAAAAAATGATGGAAAGGTATAGAAATAAATAGAGATATATTGGATTGATACGTTTATTTTTTATAAAATTATTACAACGACGATACAAGTATATAAGTTTCGGAGTAATACGACTTTGCAAGTCTTACATGTATTTTTTATTTACATATATATTTAAAGTCTAAATTTTTTGTACCCATTTCTTTCAGGGATAGAATATATGTTTGTAGAAATTTTTTGTGAATACTGTTTCCATTGTGAGTCTTTTGTTTGATTTTCTGACTTTTTACTGTCATTTTTTCCGATTAGAGGAGTGCGATCGCCAGCGTTACCCGAGCTCGGTGCCTGACCTACCTTTAATGGTGTCTTGATAACAACTAAGTATGGTAACAAAGTCAAAAAATATTGGAAGTTATTCACATACACATATTTATGTCGTCGTAGGCCGTATTCGGTGGAATACCTATAGACCACGCTAAATTTGTATAGGCATTGCATACGTTCATGCTAATATCTCGACGATATTCTCTCTGTCAATACTCCCTAAGGGAGTATTGACAGCTCTGTACACCCGAAGGGAGTATTGACAGATCGAGATATCGCACAGCATGGCCGTATATGACGCGAGTGACATCGATTCGTAGGTTAGTGAAAACAAAAGAATGTCGTTAGATATGTCAATGCTCATACAAATTCATATAAAATCTTAACTTTACAGAATGTTTTGTTTAAACAAATTTTCAAAGTTAAACAGTTAATAAGTAAAATAAATAAGTAAATAATGACATTATTTACTCTTTTTTAATAAAACATATATCATTAATTTAAAAAAATCATTTTTATAGTTCCTCATACGGCCTACCAACGACATAAACTTATCTACGTAACTTGGGAGTACGAAGGATTCTGAATGCAGGCTTGACTGAAGTGTTTGTAGCTTGAGTAGCAGTTGGTCTCGGGACCAACTGCTACTCAAGCGACAAACACTTTAGTCTCGTACTCCCACTTCATCCTTTGTACTCCCACTTCATCCTTCGTACTCCCAAGTTACGTATATAACTAATACACACGCACACACACATACACATTACATAATATTTTTTGCTTTAGACACTTGATTGCACTGGGCACTTATAATTTATTTTTTATTTTTTTGTTTCTTTTTTACATTCATGATTCGGTTAAATAATATAAGGCTTAATCTATCATTATCCTTTGTATCGGTTGAAAATAACGTACAAAATATGTTAAGAGAATAATTATGAGACACATTAAACAAAAAATCCACACAATACTGCCCACACACATCAGAATTGAGGTTCTGCAGTTGCTGTATGTTCCACTCGTACACTCGGCAGTTTCTTCTAAGGCGATCGATGTGATCTGGTACGGTCGGGGGTCATCGGTATCGACGTGAATTGCAACCCAATGAGACCAGAGATTAGTAGAGATCGCCGATGAGCATAGGCGAGAGCGTGCCCGTTAAAATTCAATGTAAACTACTGCCGCCACATGGACAAATGCCCGAACTATACGCGCAAAGCCCCTCCACGTCTACACGCGCGTAGAGAAGCAAGCGAGAGGGGAGGAGACAAACACACGAAACACGCGGCTTCCAGTGGCGCAGGTAAACTTACGGCAAACCCGCTTTAGCTTGTTTTCGCCGCGATACTTTATAGCTTTATTTCAATGCGATTAACCGTCCCGAAAATTTGTTGATTTATTTTTATTTAAAACAGATACATATTTTATAATAAAAATCATTAAAGTAATCAAACAAATAAATAATAATAAATAAAATCTTTTGGGGGGCGATGAACATATGTAACTTTTTACTCTTTTGAACTAATGTATGCGGTGGCTGTGGTCACTAAGTTTTTACGCACCTCGCCGTTATTCTAATTTTGCCAAGTTCAAACCCGATGTTCCTCCTATTCTTTTTTTTTATGTTTTATTTTTGAATATTATATATTTTTATAATCAATTTTTATAGCGGAAAAAATAAAATTTAAAATTTATTTAAGACCTTAAATTCTATTTTATTTCAAAAATATAAAAAAATATATTTACAGATAGGGATAGAAAAAAATTTTATTGTCAATATTACATGGACATATAACTTATATCAATATGAAATAAAAACGTAGCTAGTTCTGTAATTTTTTCCTGCTAAATAAAAAATATTAAAGATTGAAAAAAATTATTATAAATTATAGTTGTTTTTTATTCTCACTCAATTGCGAATAATAAAACCTTTTTTGTTCTTTAAAAAAAAGGTTAAAAAAAGACATTTTTAACTCATTTAATAAAAATAGAAAATAAATATGAATAAATCTAATTTCATTTGAGAAAAGTAAAATAATAAATGAATCTGAAAAAATAAATAATTTCACGAATATAAACTTTATTAAAGCGCATTTTAATTAAAAATTACATTGAATATCATTAATATTTTAATAATTGGACTTTTTCTTCTTTCTTTTATTAAATATCATATTTTTATAATATCATTGATTTTTATTTCCAAAAAAAAAAATTGATGATTCTCTTTAACGAACGTAATAATTTTCAATTTTGACTAAACAAAATTTTGACTAAATTTTGAATAGTTGAATTATTTTTGTCCGTTAAAAAGTGACATTTTCTAAAGTTATATAGGGGCATGATAACATTCTTTTTAATTAAGTTTTAAAAAATAACATTTTATTTCAACAGTTACAAACTTTAAAAGACGAAAAATCTCAATTTTTCACAAATTACATAAACGCTTTTTAAATTTATGTTACACAGAGATTAATTATTTAAGAAAAATTGAAAATTCTTTCAGAAAAATAATTATTTTGCATCTTATCTGACTGCTCGTTCCGTTAATTACTATTTTGTAATAAAATTACTTTAAAAATTGAAAATGTCATGCAAATTAGTACTTTAATAATAAAGAGCTGAACGGTTCTTCAAGCTGAAATGATATGAATTTTAAATAAACACACAATACTGATTTTATTAATTAACAGTTTATTGAGACCCAAAGTGGTCATTCTTTAGATGAGATTATCTTAAAGAAATGATCGGCGAGGCTATTTGAAAATTTACAGTAATAACATATGAAATAAAAACTCATTTAAAGTTTCAAAAGATTATCCGCCTTTTTAATAAACAACAAATTATAGCTGATGGAGGAGCTATCTGACTATTAACAAAATGTATATGATTTTTAAATCTTTAAAACTTTATGAGAAAAAATTAAGAATGACAGATGAAGGGAAACATCTCTTCCAATTAAAAAATATTAAAAAATTATTAAATGTATCTTTAAAAATCAATTCCGAATTGTTTATTATATGTTTAAATCGTTTATTATGGTTATGTAAATTAAATATTTTTATTATTTTTTTTATTAATTTAACAAAAATTTAACTTAAAATGAATAAAAAAATAGTAAAAGAATAAATAAAAGAATTAAGAGCAGGTCGTATATCTCTGTCCTTTTCTAATCAAAGAATTTATTTTTTTGCAAAAACTAATAATTGTAGCAAAAAATAAGGAGATAGCCCCATCTCGTATAATAAAAAGCAAGATTTTCTTTGATGAGGAAAAATTATTTTTATCGATTTGTTTTGAAGAAAACCTTGAAAAACTTAAAAAATAGAGGTTAGGATGGACAATTCAGTTTTTCAAGGTTTTCTTAAAAACAAAGTGATAAAAATAATTTTTCCTCATAAAAGAAAATCTTGCTTTTTATTATACGAGATGGGGCTTTCTTCTTATTTTTTGCTACAATTATTAATCTTTGTGAAAAAATCAATTCTTTGATTAGAAAAGGACGGATATACTCGACCTCCTCTTAAGGAATGTTTTAGGAAGAATTAAGCATATTTTTTAAAAAGTGTTGTCAACTTCATCAAAGCGCATAAAATAAAAATTACGCTAAATACCATTGGTGTTAAAAAAATATTTATTAAAATAATTGTTTAATTTTTATAATTACAAAAAAATGTAATTATAATACTGCTTATAAATTTGCTATGTGTTATCGAACTAAATGAAAATCTAAAAAAAAACCTGTTGCAAAAAAACTATCGTATATTTAGAAAGAAATGTCGTAAGAAAATCCAAAAAAGTAGGTATTTTAAAGTATTCACTAAAAAGAATGCATTACAATTTTTTCAAAGCTTCTTATAATATTATAAAGTTAACTGAAAAATAAAATGTATTCGTTTAATTTTTTAAAGATGGATTTGTTTAGTTACTTTTCAAATATGATTTAATAAAATTTGAAAATAATATATTTGATAGTATTGCATTGTTTTGTGTAATTTGTGAAAATTATTTTCATTGGAAATCGTATCACATAAGTACGTAAACTCAACGTAAAATTTTTGTATGCTTTGAAACAAAAAAAATTTTCGTCAAATTTACATTAAATATATGTACTTCATTATTCAAATTGTCTCATTACATAGAATTATACATTTCATTATTAAAAAAATTTATATTCTTTATAAATTTTTTTATTGAAATTTTCATTTTAAAATTTACCTAAAAACTTTTTTTGAAGTAGCCGAATTTTAATCCAAGCCGACGATATGTAAAAAATAATTTACTGATAATTTTATTATTAAAACAGTTTTAAATGTATGTGGTAAACGTTATTTTGTTGTATTTTTTTAAATAAAATGTTAATTATATTGATATTGCACCTAAACATTTACTAAATTTGAAATTTTTCCAATACTATAAATTTTTTCTAACAAATATACAAATATAATACAAAAAAAAAATTTTTAAATTTTAAACTGAAAGTTCATTTAAAGTACTTGTAATAATTAATTAGGCAATTATATCTTGAGTATAAATATTTTTTCATATTTAAATAACTAATGATCAAAGCCTACTCATAAGGAGAAATCATCTCCACCTTCAAGAATCAAATTCGGTTAAAACTACAAGATATGATTGAGTGATGAAAAAAATTAACCCGTATTTTTTCTTTTGCTTAAATAGATTTCAGAGACAAAGATATACACATTTTTCAATAATATAATGAAAAGAAGTTGTCGTAAGAACTTAAATGATTGGATAACTAAAAATCTTACAGAAAAATGTATAAAATATTAAAAAAGTACAAATTAAATACTTTAATTTAAGCCTTATTAGCTTAAAAAAGCTTAATGTGATTAAAAGTTATGCTTAATTGAAAATTATTACATATTAGTTAATAGTTTTAGCATATAATATATGATAAATTTTTTACTCTATTTCACTTGTATATTTTGATCGTTTGTAATTCGTAACTTTTGAACTACATAACCTTTTTTGATGCAATATAGCTTAAATTAATATATTTAAGTACTTTCTTTGATCTATCACACATTTTGTAGTAAGAATTTTAGCTGTTTGGCTATTCAAATTCCGATAAGCGTTTCTTTTCACTATATTTTTTATGAAATATCGGTATTTTTATATCCGGAACCTTTTTTCATTTAATTTTTTTCATAAAAAATCAGATTCTTTAGTTTCAACCAAATTCGTTTTCCGAAGATAGGGACCTTTCTTCTCCTCGTTCATTTGAAAATTTTTCATTCAAATTAAATTTCGTAATTCTTTTTGTAAGATTTTTGTGAACTTAATTTAAACTCTATATAATGTTTATTCAAAACATATTATCCCTTTCGTTAAAAAATGCCAAATTCTGAACTTTATTCAAGAACATTTATTTTTTTTATGCTATTTTAGATTTATTATTAATGTCTTAAACATTTTTATTTTATTATTCTGTTTTAATACTTTTTATTTAACATTTTCTATTATGAAACATGTTTCTCATAAGGTTTTAAACAATTTTCAAATCACATACTCTCTTTAAGTATATTATTAATTTATTTATGTTTAGAATTTAATTAATATTTTATAAATTCTTTTTAAATGTTATGCATAAATTTATTTGATCTATTTATAAATTATATTTATAAACGTTATATAACTATATTATATTTATAAACGTATTATCTTCAAAATATATAAAATACAATTTTTTTATTACTTCATAAAAATCAAAATAAATGAGCTTTGGCTACAATTCTAAAAGAAAATCTGTCAGAATAATCAATTCCACAAATTACTTATATGAAATGGATCTATAAAATAAAGAAGAATTTAAAAAGAGAAGATAAAATAAATATCAAATAAAAATTTTCATTACATTCAAATTAAGAAAATAATCTATATTTAAAAAAAAGTTTTTAAAATTTTTATTGTTAATATTTATTATTAAAAAATTTTTTTATTTAAAATTTTTTTTGTATTCAAATTCTGCATTTAACAGCGTTTGGGGATATGAAAAAAGCTTTAATTTTTTAATACTTGTGATGCAAAGAACAGTAAGTCTGAATTAAAAATTTTATGTTTAAAAAAGCGTTAATTAGCACATGCTTAGAAAATGCTTGCAGTTGACAGTTATTTTATTTTAAACGGCTGTATTGTAGGTCAATATTTTTTGTCAAAAATATTTCTTATTGTATTGTATCAAATTTTATTTTTAAGCATATTATTAATTTTTTTAATAAAAAAAGGCAAAGCATAAGATTTTAACTTGGAAAAATTTTTAATTGTTGCAACGTACCCTAAAATTTAGGCAATACAGCTATTGTACGTTTTTTCTTTAAACCAAATAACATATTTTTATCGCTTTCTTGCCCCAAACTTAATTTTTTTAATTATCTAAACGGTTTTGATTATTAAATAACAAAATTAGTAAAATGAGCATTTTAAGGACGAACACGTTGCATGCTGCACATCGTTTTTATGATTAAATTTTGTTTATTTGAATAATTTATTTCTTCATTTTTTTGGAATATTGTATTTAAATACATTATTTATGATATAATAAAGTATTCATGCATTTTATTACATTCATCCTAAATAACAGTAAAAAATATATTTTAAAAAGATAAAATAAACGTCAAAACATAAAAAAATATATATTTAATAAATAAACTGCTATTTTTAAACATTAAAAACATAGATACAATTTTTGCCTAATTAATTATAAAACTGAAAAAAATTTTAAATGTTTTTCATATTATGGTTCAAAGTTTTGAATCATTGTAATAAATACAAAAAAAAAATTGAAATCTATTTTTTTAATTTTTGGAAATTTTAAAATTCAATGTAAAATTTTTAAAAATAAAATAGAATTTAAAGTCATTTTCATTTAAAACACGCAAACAATTTGTTTCTTGAAGGTGGAGATGATTTCTCCTTATGAGTAGGCTTTGATCATTAGTTATTTAAATATGAAAAAAATATTTATACTCAAGATATAATTGCCTAATTAATTATTACAAGTACTTTAAATGAACTTTCAGTTTAAAATTTCAAAATTTTTTTTTTGTATTATATTTGTATATTTGTTAGAAAAAATTTATAGTATTGGAAAAATTTCAAATTTAGTAAATGTTTAGGTGCAATATCAATATAATTAACATTTTATTTAAAAAAATACAACAAAATAACGTTTACCACATACATTTAAAACTGTTTTAATAATAAAATTATCAGTAAATTATTTTTTTACATATCGTCGGCTTGGATTAAAATTCGGCTACTTCAAAAAAGTTTTTAGGTAAATTTTAAAATGAAAATTTCAATAAAAAAATTTATAAAGAATATAAATTTTTTTAATAATGAAATGTATAATTCTATGTAATGAGACAATTTGAATAATGAAGTACATATATTTAATGTAAATTTGACGAAAATTTTTTTTGTTTCAAAGCATACAAAAATTTTACGTTGAGTTTACGTACTTATGTGATACGATTTCCAATGAAAATAATTTTCACAAATTACACAAAACAATGCAATACTATCAAATATATTATTTTCAAATTTTATTAAATCATATTTGAAAAGTAACTAAACAAATCCATCTTTAAAAAATTAAACGAATACATTTTATTTTTCAGTTAACTTTATAATATTATAAGAAGCTTTGAAAAAATTGTAATGCATTCTTTTTAGTGAATACTTTAAAATACCTACTTTTTTGGATTTTCTTACGACATTTCTTTCTAAATATACGATAGTTTTTTGCAACAGGTTTTTTTTTAGATTTTCATTTAGTTCGATAACACATAGCAAATTTATAAGCAGTATTATAATTACATTTTTTTATAATTATAAAAATTAAACCATTATTTTAATAAATATTTTTTTAACACCAATGGTATTTAGCGTAATTTTTATTTTATGCGCTTTGATGAAGTTGACAACACTTTTTAAAAAATATGCTTAATTCTTCCTAAAACATTCCTTAATTCTTTTATTTATTCTTTTACTATTTTTTTATTCATTTTAAGTTAAATTTTTGTTAAATTAATAAAAAAATAATAAAAATATTTAATTTACATAACCATAATAAACGATTTAAACATATAATAAACAATTCGGAATTGATTTTTAAAGATACATTTAATAATTTTTTAATATTTTTTAATTGGAAGAGATGTTTCCCTTCATCTGTCATTCTTAATTTTTTCTCATAAAGTTTTAAAGATTTAAAAATCATATACATTTTGTTAATAGTCAGATAGCTCCTCCATCAGCTATAATTTGTTGTTTATTAAAAAGGCGGATAATCTTTTGAAACTTTAAATGAGTTTTTATTTCATATGTTATTACTGTAAATTTTCAAATAGCCTCGCCGATCATTTCTTTAAGATAATCTCATCTAAAGAATGATCACTTTGGGTCTCAATAAACTGTTAATTAATAAAATCAGTATTGTGTGTTTATTTAAAATTCATATCATTTCAGCTTGAAGAACCGTTCAGCTCTTTATTATTAAAGTACTAATTTGCATGACATTTTCAATTTTTAAAGTAATTTTATTACAAAATAGTAATTAACGGAACGAGCAGTCAGATAAGATGCAAAATAATTATTTTTCTGAAAGAATTTTCAATTTTTCTTAAATAATTAATCTCTGTGTAACATAAATTTAAAAAGCGTTTATGTAATTTGTGAAAAATTGAGATTTTTCGTCTTTTAAAGTTTGTAACTGTTGAAATAAAATGTTATTTTTTAAAACTTAATTAAAAAGAATGTTATCATGCCCCTATATAACTTTAGAAAATGTCACTTTTTAACGGACAAAAATAATTCAACTATTCAAAATTTAGTCAAAATTTTGTTTAGTCAAAATTGAAAATTATTACGTTCGTTAAAGAGAATCATCAATTTTTTTTTTTGGAAATAAAAATCAATGATATTATAAAAATATGATATTTAATAAAAGAAAGAAGAAAAAGTCCAATTATTAAAATATTAATGATATTCAATGTAATTTTTAATTAAAATGCGCTTTAATAAAGTTTATATTCGTGAAATTATTTATTTTTTCAGATTCATTTATTATTTTACTTTTCTCAAATGAAATTAGATTTATTCATATTTATTTTCTATTTTTATTAAATGAGTTAAAAATGTCTTTTTTTAACCTTTTTTTTAAAGAACAAAAAAGGTTTTATTATTCGCAATTGAGTGAGAATAAAAAACAACTATAATTTATAATAATTTTTTCAATCTTTAATATTTTTTATTTAGCAGGAAAAAATTACAGAACTAGCTACGTTTTTATTTCATATTGATATAAGTTATATGTCCATGTAATATTGACAATAAAATTTTTTTCTATCCCTATCTGTAAATATATTTTTTTATATTTTTGAAATAAAATAGAATTTAAGGTCTTAAATAAATTTAAAATTTTATTTTTTCCGCTATAAAAATTGATTATAAAAATATATAATATTCAAAAATAAAACATAAAAAAAAAGAATAGGAGGAACATCGGGTTTGAACTTGGCAAAATTAGAATAACGGCGAGGTGCATAAAAACTTAGTGACCACAGCCACCGCATACATTAGTTCAAAAGAGTAAAAAGTTACATATGTTCATCGCCCCCCAAAAGATTTTATTTATTATTATTTATTTGTTTGATTACTTTAATGATTTTTATTATAAAATATGTATCTGTTTTAAATAAAAATAAATCAACAAATTTTCGGGACGGTTAATCGCATTGAAATAAAGCTATAAAGTATCGCGGCGAAAACAAGCTAAAGCGGGTTTGCCGTAAGTTTACCTGCGCCACTGGAAGCCGCGTGTTTCGTGTGTTTGTCTCCTCCCCTCTCGCTTGCTTCTCTACGCGCGTGTAGACGTGGAGGGGCTTTGCGCGTATAGTTCGGGCATTTGTCCATGTGGCGGCAGTAGTTTACATTGAATTTTAACGGGCACGCTCTCGCCTATGCTCATCGGCGATCTCTACTAATCTCTGGTCTCATTGGGTTGCAATTCACGTCGATACCGATGACCCCCGACCGTACCAGATCACATCGATCGCCTTAGAAGAAACTGCCGAGTGTACGAGTGGAACATACAGCAACTGCAGAACCTCAATTCTGATGTGTGTGGGCAGTATTGTGTGGATTTTTTGTTTAATGTGTCTCATAATTATTCTCTTAACATATTTTGTACGTTATTTTCAACCGATACAAAGGATAATGATAGATTAAGCCTTATATTATTTAACCGAATCATGAATGTAAAAAAGAAACAAAAAAATAAAAATAAATTATAAGTGCCCAGTGCAATCAAGTGTCTAAAGCAAAAAATATTATGTAATGTGTATGTGTGTGTGCGTGTGTATTAGTTATATACGTAACTTGGGAGTACGAAGGATGAAGTGGGAGTACAAAGGATGAAGTGGGAGTACGGGACTAAAGTGTTTGTCGCTTGAGTAGCAGTTGGTCCCGAGACCAACTGCTACTCAAGCGACAAACACTTTAGTCAAGCCTGCATTCAGAATCCTTCGTACTCCCAAGTTACGTAGATAAGTTTATGTCGTTGGTAGGCCGTATGAGGAACTATAAAAATGATTTTTTTAAATTAATGATATATGTTTTATTAAAAAAGAGTAAATAATGTCATTATTTACTTATTTATTTTACTTATTAACTGTTTAACTTTGAAAATTTGTTTAAACAAAACATTCTGTAAAGTTAAGATTTTATATGAATTTGTATGAGCATTGACATATCTAACGACATTCTTTTGTTTTCACTAACCTACGAATCGATGTCACTCGCGTCATATACGGCCATGCTGTGCGATATCTTGATCTGTCAATACTCCCTTCGGGTGTATAGAGCTGTCAATACTCCCTTAGGGAGTATTGACAGAGAGAATATCGTCGAGATATTAGCATGAACGTATGCAATGCCTATACAAATTTAGCGTGGTCTATAGGTATTCCACCGAATACGGCCTACGACGACATAAATATGTGTATGTGAATAACTTCCAATATTTTTTGACTTTGTTACCATACTTAGTTGTTATCAAGACACCATTAAAGGTAGGTCAGGCACCGAGCTCGGGTAACGCTGGCGATCGCACTCCTCTAATCGGAAAAAATGACAGTAAAAAGTCAGAAAATCAAACAAAAGACTCACAATGGAAACAGTATTCACAAAAAATTTCTACAAACATATATTCTATCCCTGAAAGAAATGGGTACAAAAAAATTTAGACTTTAAATATATATGTAAATAAAAAATACATGTAAGACTTGCAAAGTCGTATTACTCCGAAACTTATATACTTGTATCGTCGTTGTAATAATTTTATAAAAAATAAACGTATCAATCCAATATATCTCTATTTATTTCTATACCTTTCCATCATTTTTTCTCTAAAGTTAATATTTCATTCTTATAATAAAAAATGTTTTCTTCAATTTTTACTAATTTTTAAATATAATTTTTTAATAATTTATTATCATTGATATATATTTATTTATTATTAACATTTATTATTTTAATTTATTGATATATTTTTATATTCTATTTTGCAAATTACTTTCTTAGTAAATTCTATTTTCCGATTATCGAGAAGCGAGATCAGATCGGAGCGATAAGGGACGTCACGTTATATAGGGCCTCGATCCGGCAAACACGTACCCCCACAGCCTCGATCTGGCAAACACGTATCCTAGACGGCATACAAGTTTTGGAGTACGCATGCACCTGCACAAGTGTAGCGTTCGCTCTAACGGGAGCCATTTTATTTCTGGCGCTGCTATTACCCCCACCACTCGTACATCTCCATTCGTTCTTGTACACTTTCTTATACATTAATACTAGGTGGTTATCCTGGCCAGGTACCTCTAAACTTTTTTTCGAAAGAAAATTAGCGTATGTGCCATTTATATCGCGACTCTTAAAATCCTGGCCAGGTACCTCTAAACTTTTTTTCGAAAGAAAATTAGCGTATGTGCCATTTATATCGCGACTCTTAAAAATCCGACCTCATTGGGTATCGGTTGATTGTTGGTCACAAAAGTGGCTGATTATCCATCGGTAGTCAAAGTTTTCGGTATGGTGGGTCTGACAGTCTAGCCTGATGTAATGTGTTAAACGGTACCGGGCGGGGACTCCCTCGACTTCACCATGGAAAAAGGTAAATCATATAGAGGACAATATCCTTTATATATTAATCTTTTTTAAAAAAAAAAAAAAAAAAAAAAAAAAAAAAAAAAAAAAAAAAAAAATACTAGGTGGTTACACAGACACACACACACACACACACACACACACACACACACACACACACACACACACACACACACACACACACACACACACACACACACACACACACACACACACACAGTTGTAGAGCTTATATATATATCTATATATACATCACTTGTACAATGTAGTGTTGATTTTCAGGGTTAGTGTTCATTTTTCTTTTTTACGTTTTTTCACTTACTCGTAAAATATCACTCTTTGAATTCGGTAAATATATAGAGTAAAAATATACAAACATTAAAAATATACAAATCGGTAATATATCAAAAATATTAAAAACAGAAAAAACTTGAAATATTCTAAAATTACCCCAAGTGACAAACTCTCAAAAAATCCCAATATCTTCCTTGTTATTTCTTAAAAAAATTAAATTTTACTAATTTTTTCAATAATTTACTAATTTTTTCAATAATTTACTGTCAGTGATTTTAACATTTTTCATTTTTTCATTTATTATTTTATTTATTATTAACATTTATTATTTTTTACTAAATTCCATTTCCCGATTATCGAGAAGCGAGATAAGGCCGAGCGATAAGGGGCCGCCTCAGACGACCGATCCGTCATACTGGTACCCCAGCGCGGGAATACTGGTACCCCAGAGACGGCATACTGGTACCCCGTGACGTCATATGTGTTTAGCATACATATACCCCTTCTACTGATATATAAATTAAAGATCCATGAAAATTTTAAAGTCAATTTGTTGAAAATTGGCTGAGAAGTTATGCGACAACTACAAAAATAAACTAAATCAAGTCATCTACAAAAGAAAACTATTTTAATCACCGGATGAGGTCTTTTAAAATGATTTATGGATTAAGATCTTATATTTAATATATATTTACGATACAAAAAAGTTTCATCAATTAATTTTAAAAGAAAAAATATTTATCATTATATTTGAATTAAATTTTTTTTAGACTTTAACTCAGGCATAATACCTCAAAAGAATTGTGCAACAAGAAAAGATTTATAATTTTATTTCTATATTCTATTATTTATAGCTTTATTTACAAAATGTCTATATGATTCTATGTATTCCATCAGAGATTTTTGTATATTTATGCAAAATTACTTTTCAAAGCTGTAACGAATAATCCTTTTTACGAAGAATGGATTTTTCTTTTGAGTACATTGTACTTATTCGCATAAAGTCATATTATAATCATGTTATTAGTTTCTTAAGAAGTAATATGATTTCAACTTTTTTTCTAGCTATGAACAATATTTTTAATTTAATAAACTCTATAGATTTTAAGTAATGAAGCTATGGACAAAGATATATTTTAAAATATTTTGAAATTCAGAAATTTGCTTTCTACGAACTTCAACTCAAAACTTTGATTTAAACTTTTATATTATTTTGTTTGCGAAGATTCTAAATAATCTTCATAATCTATATCACATTAGATACTGATGTCAATTTTTATAAACAAATAACAATGAAATAATATTTACATATACATGGGCTAACTATTATTTATTTATCACTTTATCTTCATCAGTCTTTTGATTATTTTTTGCTTAAGTTTTATCACTACTTTAAGATTACACAAAATAAGATTATATATAAATAAAATCTTTTTATTATTTAACACTAATTAGAATTTTTTAAAATTCTTTTTATTTTGTTTGCTCTATTTGCATCAATATTTGGTACGAATTTAATTTTTTCTTCATAATATTTTCCTTATAAAATATCCAAAATTTTTTAACAGTAATGGGTCACTTAATAAACTTTAACTTTTGATTACAAATTTGTAAATTATTTTGTCTATCAGGATCTTGTTAACTATACCAAAGAGCATAAGCATATAATAATTTTAATTCATTCACATTTATTTCTGGAGCAACTTAATTAAAATTAGATGTTGATGTAAATTTTAATTCAAACAACTAACATTGTAATAACATTCACATAAATGAACTATTTACTATTTACCTCTTCATCAATATCTCTTTTATATAATTTTTTGCTTGACATTATTCATTACTACTTTCACATAAGGATATATATATATCTATGAAAATTATGAAATTTTTTTAAAATAGGAAAATTTCTTTTTTCTCGTCGTTTCATTTATTTGAAAGCAATATATAACTACAGAGATATATATAATTTGCTTTCTTCAACTACCCAGAAATAATAAATAGAAAAAATTATAGGTTATTAAAAACAAAAATTAATATGATAGCAGAAGTAACTTTTAGCCTCTCTCTCTCTCTCTCTCTCTCTCTCTCTCTCTCTCTCTCTCATTCTTTTTCATGAAACAAGTATATCTATTGACTTTCGAATAGCCGGAAGTTTGGGTGAAAGGATGTCAAGGTGAAAACGTCGAAGTCAAAAAAGATGAAGAAAAGTTAAAATCGGGATAATGACTTACTACAAAACTATTTTATAAATACTATATACATTGATCAATGTGATAAAATGTAAATTTAAGCATAGTTAATTAAGAATTTACCAAAAAAAACAAGAAAAATAGTATAAAATAAACGAAAAAATTGTATTTATTAATATGTAAAGGTTAGATTTTTAAAAATTCAAAGATTATATAAGGCGCGCGTTACGGCCTCTCAGGCTGCGAGTTCATGAGACCCATACATGCCTTCGAGGCGCGACGCGCGCCTCTTGATTCACGTACATTTATATAAAAAACAACATATGTTTTACTTACTCCTGCCAATCTCTGTTTTCTTTTTAACATCAGGTTATCGGCCTAGAAATAAGCCCCAGATAAAATAAAGGTTTCATAAAGAAAAAAAGATTTAGAGCAGGAAACAGTTTTTCTAAAAAAATTAATTGCCGTTCATAGGTGTAAGTGAGAAAATTCGAGAGCCGTTGGGAGTCACAAAATGGCGGCCAACAAAGACTTGCAAATGTTTTTGCCATTGGCAAAATTAAATGGTCTCGCAAATTACAGGTCATGGTCTATTGCCATGAAAGCATATTTACAACTTGAAGAACTGTGGGACACAATAGACGTCCCAAAAGATGGTGCCATATCAACAGATGCGAAAAAACTAACAAAAGCTCGAACAAAATTAATACTTGCCGTTGATCCTGTTGTATATGTGCATATAACGGAAGCCACGTCGCCACAACAAGCTTGGAAACATTTAGCAAAAGCTTATGCTGATGGTGGTTTGTATAGAAAATTCACGTTGCTTCAAGAAGTGTCAACAATGAGATTAAAAAACTGCTGAACGATGAAAGAATATATAAATAAAATAATTACGGCAGCACGACGCGCGCCTCTTGATTGGAAAAAAACCCTGGGTTAACCATGACATTCGTGTCAAAATGAAAGAGAGTGATACAGCATATCGGTCTGTTGCTCGTTCAGGTTCCATTCTATATATTGCTTATTACAGGAAGCTTCGTGGAGAGGTTTCTAATGCTCTAGATACTGCTAAAAATAAATATATATTCAGATAGAGCGGTTAGCCGCTTGTCTGCTTTGTCGAACTCATCAAATCGCTGGACAACATTACATAAAATCGGGCGCTCTAGCAAAATTCTACCTTCGCCACTACAATACTTCTCATCTAAAACATTCCCAACACATTATATGTCTACTTCATCGTCGTCTTCTGCCTTGTCAGACAGTGAGCTTAAGGGGAGACACAAGTAAAACACACAAAAAATGAGGTTTTTTAGTTTTAACTTTTGATCCGTAGCACCTACAATGTTATCCATGCGTAATGTTGTTCAAAATCATCTAAAGAATCTATAAAAAAATTTTCAGCTCGAAATATTAAAAACTGTGGGATTAGTTCCATTTTAACGACTGCTCGATTCATTAATAATAATGTCCACTTATTTTCTGGTTTCGAAAGTGGGTTAACCCAGGTTGTGAAAATGCGACTATTAAACAAATTCCTTAGTGATGAGCGCACTGAGTGGCATGGTTCATTGAATGCTTGTTGAGTGTTTCTTGTTAGATAGATAGATATTGATTTATTTTGTAAAAAGAGTACAAAAAGGCGTTGTTATATCTAAATTACGCTCTACTACAGTCATTGAATGTAGACCTTGAATAGTTGCTTTCTGCATCGGTGTGAATGGCTATATGCAGAGCGAATTATATTTAAATTATAATTTAAATTAAAATCTAAATATTTCAATTTTTCTTTATGCGAAAAATTTTCTTTCTTTATTGACTATTTATGAGAGATATCGCATTTATACTTTAATTTTAATTGCTTTATATAGAATCATTTTAAGCTGCTTATATAAATGTTCAAACTTATTGTATTTCTAATGCAACTCATAATGCAATCTTATGTTTAACATATTGATATTTGCTTTACTGCTGATTTATTTATTATGAAATATTTTAGTATATTTTATTGTATTTAATTTGTAATTACTTATGGGCCATACGGGGTTAAACTCCACGGCCTTAAATAAACGTATCAATCAATCAATCTCTCTCTCTCTCTCTCTCTCTCTCTCTCTCTCTCTCTCTCTCTCTCTCTCTCTCTCTCTCTCTAATCCAGGCTTGAAAATACATTGCTTGATATAGCATAGTGTTCCCTTTCTCTCTTATTCTTATAACTTAGTTGTGTATGCGCGCACAACGTGACGGCAACTTGGATTTTTATGCCCAGCAAATTTTTGAGGCGCGCTAAAAGAAGTATTAACTTAAAAAATGGACCAAAACTATTAAGAGCATGATGGAGCTGCCCACCTTCTAATAATATTTCCAATCCTAACTTATGAATAAACGATGCGTTTAATCAAGTTTTTTTGCTACAAAGAAAAAATTTGTAAGATTAAACTCTAGTGCGGACAGCTCAAGAAATCCACCAAAATATTATACATACAAAGTTACAATAAAAACTTTTAATGTATCGTATTTTAAGGTTAGGTTTGTCGAGTTTGATATCTAATTTCCAATCCAAGCTCATAAAAAAATAACAAGTCCAAATGATTTTTCATCTTAACAAAAATTATTGTATTAATATAGCTGTAGTGCGGACAAGTCATTATATTTTTTTAATTTATGAATTTAAAAAGATATTAATAAAATAAAAAAAGCAAAACTCGATTGATGTAGCTCCGACATCCTGTTAATGAAGAATTAAAATCCATGTATAAGAATAATGTATGAAAATTAGTTAACAGATCAATTGTAATGAATGACAGAAAAAGATCAAACATTGTATATTCAAGATGGGTATTTAAAAGAAAGAAGACAGTACTATAAGATATAAAGCCAGACTAGTAATTTGTAGTTTTAAAGACAGAAATGAGTATGATGTGCAAGAAACATATGCACCGGTTCACAATTACATGTAATCAGATCTATACTGGCAATGGCAAACAAACTGGATTCAGAAATATGTCAGATGGACGTGAAGACAGCTTTTCTAAATGGATATTGAAACAGTGAGATATATATGGAAATACTTGAAGGAATAACTGCTTATAAAAGGATCAAACAAAACAAGATATCTATATTGGAAAATGCTTTATACGATTTGAAAGTCAGTCCAAAATGTTGTAATGAAAGATTTAAAGAGACAGTAAAGAAATGTGGACTTACATCATTCAACAATAAGTCTTGTCTATTTACTCAGCAAGAAAAAGACGGATTTCTTATCTTGATATCGTATGCAGATGACATTCTGCTAGTTTGCAACATTGTACAGATGCTTGAAAGAATAAAGACAAATTTAAAGAAAGAATTTAAAATCACAAAAACTGGCGAAACTAAAAATTCCTTAGGCTCAGAAATAAAATGAGACAGAAAGAAAAGGATACTGAGCATTAAGCAAGAGCAATAAATAAACAAAATGCTAAAGCAGTTTAGTTTTAATCAATCAAAGGGTGAAAAATTCGATTTTCTATGTTCATAAAGCGGGCGCAAAATAGTACATTCCCACCCTAGGGCGCAAAATTGTCGCATGCGCTAATCTCACTCAATGTTAGATGCTAGAAAAGTATTCATCATAAATTTTGATTTCAAAGACAGTCGGCGCTTTTGGCACGTATGAATTTTTGCATTATAATCTCGCATATTTTCAAATATACACTATCGAAACTGCTTAAAATCTATAAAAGTATACATGAGATAATAATAAACAACTTTCTCACTCAAAGTTTGTTGCTAGGAAAGTATTTATGATGAATTTTTAATTGCAAAGATTGGCCTTTAGCGCGCCCGATTTTTAGCATTTTAACATCGTATATTTTCAAATATATTGTATAAATTTGCAAAAAATTTACACAAATGTTCATGAAACAATAATAAACAACTTTATCGTTCAAAGTTTTATGCTAGAAAAGCGTACGCTAATTATTTTTAATCGCAAATACAATCATTCGCTTTAGCGGTTATTGTATTACATATAAATATCACTTTCTAGCAGCCGCGCGTCGAAGTCGTTCTTTTATTCGACCCTTCAATTATTCTACATATATATGGCAAGAGTTATTAATAATATTAGAAGTATATTATTGTCTTAATAAATTGTAAATCCATGTATAAATAGTATATCACGGTACAAAAGACGAAACTTGAAGTTCCACCACTGCGTGAAGTTGGCCCCGAGGCGAAGCCGAGGGTGCCATATCACGCAGTGGCGGGCCTTGAAATTTCGTCTTGTGTTCCGTATACTATTTTTCTTGATGCCCGGTGGAAATTATTATTGTATTGAAAGTCCAATTAACATTTTACCACTGAAAATGATAGAGCTGTAATGTCGTGAAATTTATGATGTTTTCGATGCCCGGCCCGACATTTGCCGCACGAGCGTTAGCGAGTGTCGCTGGTCGAGAGCGGGCATTGAAAACATCACGCACATACATAAACAAAATATATAAAAAATGTAAAGTTATTTGTACGACAGATTTAATGACATACAAATCAGAGAGTGATAAAAAATATCATAAATATTTATTTTACGATGAATTTCTAAAAAAACCGCATGATAAAATTATTTCTTTTTTTCATTTTTTTTAAGTACGCTAGAAATAAATTTGTCATATAAATAACATTAAAGCATTATCAACAGCTCGTGAATTCTTTTTTTATGTATATTTAAGTTAAAGCCTGTTACATTCAAAAAGATACAAATGACAGATACAAAACTATATTGGTTAGTATATTCTACATATAAAAAATACGTAAGGCAACAAATCTGTTTTTCGTATATATAGATATATTAACCTACTAAAATAATAAACAATCAATCAACAAACTTTGAAGTTGCCTGCAATGAGTAAAAGGTTGACTTTCGTCATCAAAAACAAAAGCAAAACCGTGTAATTTCCACCAGGGCATCAAGAAAAAATATTTTTTATTCTTCTCTCACCTGCAGCGCCATCAAGCGGCAAATGGTTCCGGCCTCCTCTTAATTACAGTTTTACCATCACAAAATAATTTTAAATCTCAATTTCAGACTAAAAAAATTCGGAAATTATTGCTTTAATTCTTAGAAAAATTATTAATTAATGATTTAACATATACAATGACATTAAGTAATTTTACTTATAATGGATGAATTAATGCAATGTTTCAAGTAATCCTGTGTTTGCAATAATAAATATTTTAAAATTCAATGCCACACGTAATTTAATTACATACAAAAATTTTTAAAGTGGGTTTTTATATAATGAAACTCTTAATAAAGCTCAAAATAAATAAATATTAAAAGAAAGGTTAAAGAAAATGACTTGTTTGATTTAAATTAAACTATGGAATTGATAGTAAATAGTTATAAATGTAAACCCTTACAGAAAAAAACTATAATCGATGACCGTAGGGTTTATGGGTTTATAGTTTATGAGCTTATGGTTTATGGGTTTATGGAATTATGTCTTTATGATTTATGGCTTATGGGTTTATGGTATATGATTTATAGCTCATAAGTTAATGGTTCATAAGCTTATAATAATGGAGTTATAATTTATAGGTTTATTGTTTATATTCATAGGTTTATGGCTAATGTGTTTATTAACTATGGGTTCATAGTCTATAGGTTTATGGTTAATGGGTTTATAGGTTATGGTTTATGAGCTCATGATTTATGGGTTTATGGTGTATGAGTATATGTGTTATGGGTTTATGGATTATGAGTTTATGGTTTATGGGTTTATGGGTTTATAGTTTATGGGCTTATGGTTTATGGGTCTATGGCTTTGTGTCTTTATGATTTATGGTTTATGGGTTTATGGAATCATGGTTTATGGGTTTATAGTTTATGGGTTGATGGTTTATGGGTTTATAGTTTATAGGTTTATGGTTTATGGGTTCATAATTTATGGGTTTATAGTTTATGGGTTCATAGTTTATAGGTTTATAGGTTATTAGTTTATGGTTTATGAGTTCATCGTTCCATTAACCCATAAACCATAACCGCATGAACTATAAACCTATAAACCATAAACCCATAAACCATAAATGCATAAACGATGAACCCATAAACCATAAATGCATAAACGATAAACCCATAAGCCATAAGCTCATAAACTATAAATCCATAAACCATAAACCCACAAATCATGAACCCATAAATTATAAACCATAAACCCATAAACTATAAACCCACAAACCATAGAATTAATCATAAACTCACAAGCAATAAACCCATAAATCATAAACCAATAAATTATAAACTGATAAACCATAAACCCATAAACCATAAACCTATAAACCATAAACCTATAAACCATGAACCCATGAACCATAAACCCATAAACCATAAACCCATTAACCATAAAACCATAAACCATAAACACATAAACTATAAACCCATAAACCATTAACCCATAGACCATAAACCCATAAACCAAAAGCTACAAACCTATAAAGCATAAACCCATAAACCATAAACCCATAAATCTATAAACCATAAACTATAAACGCATAAATCATAATCCCATAAACCATGAACTCATAAACCATAAACCTCTAAACAACAGACCCATAAACCTATAAACCATAAACTATATACCCATAAACCGAAAACCATGAACCCATGAACCATAAACCCATGAACCATAAACCCAATAACCCAATAACCCATAAACAATAAACACATACACCATGAACCCATTTAATCCATAAACCATAAACCCATAAGCCATAAACCCATAAACTATAAACCCATAAACCATATGCCCATAAACCATAAACCCATAAACTATAAATCCATAAACCATAAACCCATAAACCATAAACCCATAAACAATAAACCCATAAAACATAAACCCATAAACCATAAACCCATAAACCATAAACCTATTAACCCTAAACCCATTTAATTCATAAACCATAAGGTAATAAACAATAAACCCATAAACCAGAAACTCATAAAACATAAGCACATGAACCATAAACCCATGAACCATAATCGATAAACCCATTAACCCTTAAACGATAAACCATAAATCATAGACTTATAAACCATAAACTAGAAACTCATTAACTCATAAACCATGGACCATTAAACCATAAACCATAAACCCATAAATTCATAAACCCATAATCCATAAACCCATAAAACATAAACTTATACACCATAAACCCATAAGCCCATAAAACATAAACTCATCAATCATGAGTCCATAAACCATAAGCCTATAAACTATAATACCATAAACCATAAACCCTTTTAATCCATAAACCATGAGCCCATAAACCATAAACCTATAAGCCAAAAACTCATTAAACATAGGCATATGAACCATAAACCTATAAAATATAATTGATAGACTCATAAACCCATAAATAATAAACCATAAACCATAAACCCACTAAACATAAATTAATAATCTATAAACCCAGAAACCATGAATCTATAAACCATAAACCCAAATACCATAAACAATAAACCCATAATCCCATAAACCATGAACCTATAAACCATTAACCCATAAACCTATAAACTCATAAACCATAAACCCATAAACCATAAACCCATAAACCATGAGCCACAAACCTATAAACCATAAACCCATAAAACATAAACCCATAAACCATAAACTTATAAACGAAAAACCTATAAACTTATAAACTATAAACCCATGAACCATAAACCTATAAACCATAAACCCATAAACCATAAACCCATAAACCCTAAACTCATAAATCATGAACCAATTAATCATAAACCCATAGACCATAAACCCATGAACCATAAGCCACAAACCTATAAACCATAAACCCATAAACCACAAACCCATAAAATACAAACCCATAAACAATAAACCCATAAACCATAAGCCCATAAACTATAAACCCATAAACCATAAACCATAAACCCATAAACCTATAAACCATAAACCAATTAACCATAAACCCATAAACCATAAACCCATTGAATCCATAAACTATAAGGTAATAAACCATGAACTCATAAACCAGAAACTCATAAAACATAAGCACATAAACCATAAACTCATGAGCCATAATCGATAAACTTATTAACCCATAAACAATAAACCATCAATCTTAAACTTATAAACTATAAACTATTAACTCATAAACTCATAAACGATAGACCATAAAACCATAAACCCATGAAATATAATCGATAAACTCATTAACCCATAAACGATAAACCATAAATCATAAACTTATAAACCATAAACTATAAACTTATAACCTCATAAACCATAGACCATAAAACCATAAACCATGAACCCATAAACCCATAATCCATAAACCCATAAAACATTAACTCATACATTATAAACCAATAAACCCATAAAACATAAACTCGTACACCATTAACTCATAAATCATGAGCCCATAAACCATAAGCCCATAAACCATAACACCATAAACCATAAACCCTTTTAATCTATTAACCATGAGCCCATAAACTATAAACTCATAAGCCAGAAACTCATTAAACATAAGCACATGAACCATAAACCTATGAACCATAATTGATAGACCCATAAACAATAAACCATCAATCATAAACTTATAAACCATAAACTATAAACTCACAAAATATAAATGAATAAACTATAAACCCAGAAACCATGAATCTATAAACCATAAACCCAAAAACTCGTAAACCCATAATCCCATAAACCATAAACCTATAAACCATAAACCTATAAACTCATAAACCATAAACCCATAAACCAAAAACTTATAAACTATAAATCCATAAACCATAAACCCATAAACCATAAACCTATAAACTATAAACTTATAACCCATAAACCATAAACTTAGAAACCATAAGCGCATTAACTGATATTCCATAAACCCATAAACGATGAGTCCATAAAATATAAACCTATCAATGCACTATAAGACGACCAACTATAGACCTATAGTATGTAAATATTATGATTAATATATTCTCCGATTATAGTAGCGCGAAAATAATATAAGAAACTATACTTTATTACTATAATATATTATGATACATGAATATAGTATCACTACAATTCTAGACTATAGCTCACTACGGTCATCGATTATAGTTTTTTTCTGTAAGGGAATCATCAATAGTTAAAAATTATACAAATGTATTGATCATGTCAACCGATAATAAGTCAACTAAAATCAAAAAACAAATAATAAATTTAGATAAGACATTGAATTCTTCAATGTATTATGTCCCTGAATTCGGGACATAAAATTCTTGTGAAAGAGTAAATTTTGGACATTGTAATTGCACTGTCTTGTTTACTTTTTCACAAGCCCGAGAAGTACCTTTCGAATCAGTTGTATGAATAACTAGCTTCTATATAACAGTCCAATATGCTGTTTTGGTTACACGACATATTTGTCCACGAGTCGGCCTCCTATTGTTTGTACATCGAAACATACATAATATAGATACACACGAATAGAATTATTCTTTTTCATTTGTAAGTATTTATTTTTATATTACGAATTCATATATATATATATATATATATATATATATATATATAAAAATGTACACACACACACACGCACGCACGCACGCACGCACGCACATACACACGCACGCACGCACACACACACGCGCGCGCACACACAGGCGCACACACACACACACACACACATAACTAATATTGAAATTCAATTGCTTATACACTGAATACAAAATTTATATGCCTATAACTTTTTCTTAGATGTATCAGTTACAAGATGCAATACTAAAAATGCACTTCTACTTACATGCTAGAACTTTTTGTATAAATTCATGAGAATATTGTTAGTTCTTATTCAATTTAAGTCTAAATGATTTCATCCACTATGATATTGATTCACAAATTGCCTGATATTGATCTTCGACGTACTGAGATACAAACAGACATGAGTTCAGTTATACTGGGTGAGGAAAAAGTATGGAAACCTCTGGAAATTTCGCCTTTTTAATGGTAAAACAAATCAAACAAAAAGCATACCCTAAGTAATTTTGAACAAGAAATCCGATGGTGACCTTGAATTAGACCTTCAATCTGTTATATTCAGTATATAAGCTAAATTACAATTAATTTATATTTTTTTATGAATAGCTGAATTTCAACCATCCATTGACTTCCTTTTGACTAACGCGCGAGCGCTACGTCTCCGGGATTGGAAATCTTACAAAAAAGAGGCAGCAAGGATTGGTATAATTAACTAGTCAACACCCATGTGATTGCCAAAGTTATATGAATTTATTTCTTTTTGCCTCTTCAATTCACACATGAAGCCCTGCTTCGTACATAATTGATCATTATTTTTTTATACTTATTTCGCCTCAGGGCGAACCGTGCTACCCCATACCAAGTTTTCTTTTTATTTTCTTTGCATTTCCTTCCTGAATTTTTTTTCTTTGTAATTTAAATTTAAATTTTCAACAATTTACGACGCTTAGCATTTACTCCGCGAATTAGCAATAGAAGTCACGCGTTTCCGATACATATTTTCCCCCCCTTGAGATTTACAAATATAAAAAAAATTGAAAAACTCTCTACCTTGCTTCTTTTTTCTTTGTGTCGATCTCCTTTTCCTCACACGTCCACCTTGTTCTCGGTTAGTATATTTGACTGTTGACTGGTATAGTTGACTGTTGACTGGTATAGTTGACTGTTGACTGGTATAGTTGACTGTTGTCTGGTATAGTTGACTGTTGACTTATAACTTGAATGCAAAATTAAACTTTTTCTTTCTTCAAATTTAATTCGTGTCTCCTCGGCTGATGGCTCGTAGATGGGCGGTGGCTGGCTGCTGCTGGTTCTGGTGACGTGTCGGCTGCTTGGCCAAATCGACGTGGCCAGCAAGAAGTTGGTCCGGAAAAAGAGGGCCCACGCCTGCAAGCTTGGGAGCTCTATACCTTTAAGTGAAGCTTCTGGAAGCTTCGTTGTTGCTAGCGGCGGTATATGTTTTTGCCCATTCGTATGATTTTCAGCTATTCTAATTGGTTGCCAATTGGCCCTCCCTGTATAGTTTTTTTCTGGAAACCATAATTTCAGTTGAATAGAAAGAGGTCAGCTTGAAGTTTATTGGCAATTACTTTTTGCCGGTATCATTTCGGCTTCCTGTTTTTGAGACTCCTTCAAAGCTTTTCTTTTAAATTTTGCGCTAACTTCGTATAATTGCTTCACATAAATCGGCTTTAATGTCCCTCCACTCTGTATTTTTCTTCAGGGACGGCCTTATCTATTTTCATACTGCGCTTTATTCTCCTACCGCTTCGCTGAAATCTTTTCATACTCCCCTAAGTTAACTTCACGATTTTCTGCGAAGCCGTTCATCGTTGTCAGGCTGATTGCTTTTTCTAAGTTTGCCGCCTGCCCGTATCTTTTTTTAACATCCTATTCAGCTTGTACTTCTCCTTCTTTTGCTAATTCACTTAGCCGCCGAGCCTTGCTCTTCATTGAGGTCAACTGAATTTGTTGCTATTCGTTCCTCGCATTTGTTTATTTATTATTTTATTGCAATTATTTTAATTTTTTTTATTATTACTATGTTATTCTTATTTATTTTCTGTTTGAAAAATTCATTGGTGTCGAATTCGGCTCCCGGAGCGTACTTTTCTTTCTTGTACTATTTTACTCGGCCGCCGCTTTGACTTGAATCATTTTCATCGTGTCATTTTGTCTCCTGTATTTGTTTATGTATTTATTTATCAATATTATTTTTACTTTTTCATTATTATTGTTATTTTAGTTTTTATATTTTCTTTGAAAAATTCATTGGTAATGAACTCTGTTCCTTCCGCTTATACTTCTTTCTTTCGCTCTTTTATTCAACCATTGCTTGACCTTGCTTTGTTTACGTCGTTCTATGAATTTATTTATTAATTGATCTATCCTATTTTTTTTACTATATATTCGTTATTATTATTTTAACTTTAATATTTTTGTAACATTTATTGGTAATGAACTCGGTTTATCATACCTCCCCACCCATTAAAGAACGCGCGAGTTAAATGAGAGCGTTCAGAAACAAAAAATCTCTATTATTGATTTATTAATTATATTCTTTCTTTTTTTTTTCTAAACTTGGAATGTGATAGCCCGGTTGGCCGCTTCTTGGTACAATGTATATTTATTATTTCTATTCTTTCCACTCAATATTATAAATTTTTTTCATTATTATCTTTTTTGTTTTTACTCTAAGGTCCATAATATATCTTGAACTTTTATAAAATTTCTTTTAAAGTACTCGTTTACATGCATTTTCTACTCTGTTTACTATTTCTATCCTATACACTCAATATTTTAATTAGATTATATGTTCTTTTGTATCATAATTTTTTTTTTATTTTCTTTTCTCCTTTTCTTTTTACTTTAAGGTCCATAATATATCTTGACCTTCTATTAAATTTCTTTTCAAATACTAGTCCACATGCAATTTATACTTCATTTACTATTTCTATTCTACACACTCGATATTATAATTTGATTATATGTTTTTTTTTATCATAATTTTTTTTGTACTCCTTTCTTTTTTTTTCTAAGGTCCATAATATATCTTGACCTTTTAAAAATAAGAGTTTACATGCGATCATTACTCTTTATTTTCTTTCCTTTTTTTTCTCTTTTTTTATTTATTGGTTTGGTGTTTACATATTTTTCATTCACTTCGTAAAATGTTAACACTTAATGTTTTAGAATTGAATTAAAGTCATCATTTATGGGTGCATTGATTGCTTGCATGAAAAAAATTTTTTTGTTCTTATTGACTACACTGTCAAACAATAATGACGCTTATTCGTGGATGAAAAGACCTATGTAAAAATATCTCTCAACTTTTATCTTATCAAACTTCTCTTAAAAGCGTCATTATTCCTTAACGTACACCTCTCTGTTACATTTTTCGTATACTCAACGCTTTTAATCTAGTTCAAGGAGTTTTTTTTATCAATTTGCCTTTGCTGGCGTCATTTTCATATTTTCATACACTTTTCCAGTATATTTAATTTCACCACTATATTAGTATTCCTTCATACTATGTTTCTCACATCTAATTTCCTTCTTTTTCCCTATGTTTTTATGATCAAACATTATTATTATTATTATTATTATTATTATTATTATTATTATACCATAACTTATATGTTTTTATGGTATAATAATAATAATCATGTTTGATTATATAAACTGAATCAATACTATTGGTTTATTAACTGTATATATACTTAATCGTAGTTTTTCTTATAGAACATCACAGTCTATAAGAATATCAAGCAACAAAAATTTGATTTTTATTATTATTATTCCATTTCTATCTTACTTCTATTTTAAAGCTACAGTAGTTGATAATATAAAGAGTTGCATCCAGCTTCCATGCTGTAATAATAAAAAGAATTATGAATTTTTCTTCTAATACATTATCACCCTTCAAATTTTATTTCACAGTTTATACAATGGTATATCACTCTCAAGGTAAAATTATTATTCCCAATGAAATTTTATATTAATGTTATGATAAAATCACTCTTTTTAATGAACAGTTTGGAAGCTAGTTTCCTATTTTACATAAATTTTTAATCTTATTTTTGGCCGTGCAATTGATACGTGAACACATCGAATTTTTTTTTATCATTATTCTTAGTCCCAAAACCTTCTTGCATTTGTTTCCCTTTACATACATTTTTGAAGGGCGCATTGTCTTTTTGATTTACATCGTTTTTATGCTGTAACAACAATGTTTAATTATATATATTCTTACAACTTAATAAGCAAATATTATTTTAAATCTATACTTCATTTGTTATTTAAAAAAAAATTTGTTACCGTAGTTGGTTAAGCAACGAGCTGTATTTTTATTTCTCTTGACCAGCTTGTTGTTAATCTTACAAGTCCTCTCTAGCACATTTTAATCTTTTTTATGTTTTGTTCTCACCCTTTTTTTTATTAATTTTTTTTTTTATATCAAATTTCCCTCTTTTATTTTTATTATGGTTCCTTCCCTGGGAACATTCTATTTATTGACCCTTTCCTTTCCTGTATGGTGTAAAATTATAATATTAACAATAAATTATATATAATTTTTGTATGATCATCTATATATTATGGTTAAATAATATAAGTACATAAAAAAATTTTTAAAGTGGGTTTTTATCTAATGAAACTCTTAATAAAACTCTTAATAATTCATTTTAAAGCTTAGTATGGAAATGTTCCCTTTTTATTTTAATATTTTCCTATTTTTCTTACTACAGCAAAATGTAATAGTTTATTATTATTATTATTTCCCTTCTCTTTTTTTTATTTCAACGTTTATCATTAATCTAAAAACGCTGCCAAGTGCTTTGGCCGAATGCTTTCTCATAGAGCTCTTTGAGTTTCATTAATTTTTTTATATTTATTTAAATGTGATTTTAATACTAAAAAATTGTCTAACATTAATATTTACTCATATTGTACTTTATAAATTTCGAACATATATGCTAGCTGTTTGCTTTTTCAACATTTATAATTTATTTTAAATCATCAAGTAATACAAAAAAATTTGTTCTATTAAAAAAATGACATAATGTAGTAATAAAAAGAATGATGACAACAAAATTTCTAATCTTTATAAAATGCAATCATATTTATATATAAATACAGTTCATGTTTATGGCTCTATACAAAAAACTACTCTATAAATACCAATTTTCAATAGCTTCCCGTCTACTTATACAAAAACATAGATAGTATGCAAAATTTGAAGCAAATCCATCGAGTAATTTTCGAGATCTAATTGGCTGAATAAATAACATTTTCTTTTCAAAATTTCTTTTTCAAAATTTTCAAAATGCTCTAAAATTAAAACTACCCTCTGAAAATCAATTTTTGAAAATTTCCCTTCTTTCGGCAGTTGTAAATGATTTCTTTGCAAATTTTAGAACAAATCTATCGAGTACTTTACGTGAAATAAGAAAAATAAGAAATAAAAAATCGAAATTTTTTTTTTAAATCCTTAAAATTCTCTAAAATTGTAACCACTCTAAGAAAATTGGTTTTTAAAAGCTTATTTTTTTCAGACAATATCGAATTGATTGTACAAAAATTTTAGACAAAACTTATAGTATGATTTACACAAAATAGAAGATAAATGAAAAATAAAAATTTTTTTTTAATGTTCAAAATGCTCTAAAATTAAAACTGCTCTAAGAAAATATGTTTTCTAAAGCTTGTTTTTTTCAGACAGTAGCGAATAGCTTGCATTTAAATTTTGGAGCAAATCTATTGAATGGTTTTCGTAAAATAGAAAAAAATTAAAAATAAAAATTTTCTAAAAAATTTTAAAAATGCTCTAAAATTAAAAGTGCGCTAAGAAAATCAGTTTTTAAAAGTTTTTCTACTTTTGGCAGTCGAAATTAAGTTCCACACAAATTTTCAAACAAATTCTTCGAGTAGTTTACGTAAAATACAAAAAAATGAGAAATCGAAAGTTTTTTAAAATTCTTAAAATGACTCTAAAAAAAACTACGCTAAGAAAATCAATTCTCAATAGCTTCCGCACCAGTTGATCGAAAAATTGAATTGTATGGAAAATTTCAAGAAAATCCATCGAGTAGTTTTTAAGATTTTATTGGCCTAATAAATAGAAACATTTTTTACAAAAATTTCAAAATGCTCTAAAATTAAAAGTAAGCTAAGAAAATCAGTTTTTTAAAATTTATTTTATTTGGGCAATCAGAAATAATTTCCATGCAAATTTTGAAGCAAGTTCATCGAGTAGTAAACAAAAAGAAACCAAAAAAATGAAAAATTGAAATTTTTTTTTAAGCAACTTTAAAATGAAAACTACGCTAGAAGAACCAATTATCAATAGCTTTCCAGCAAGTTAGTCAAAAAACTAAATTCCATGCAAAATTAGAAGCAAATCCATCGAGTAGTTCTCGAGATACAATTTACTAACTGAAATCATACATCCACACACACACACACACACACACACACACACACACACACACACACACACACACACACACACACACACACACATACACACACACACACACACACACACACACACACACACACACACACACACACACACACACACACACATACATACATTTACTGGAAACCACTTTTTTCGACTCACCGAGTTCAAATATGTACAAATTAATGGAAAAATAGAAAAAAAATTTTTTTATCGATACAATGCTTTCTCTATGAGAAAGCAAAATCATCTGAAATTCATATTTATTCTGAATTGTATATTTTTTTTATCATAATCATTTTCACTTATATTAATTATGTATGTTTCTTTGATTTTACTTCATATATCTTTTACATGTATCTCTGTTTTCCGTTTTTTGTTACCGCGCTACTATGCGGTTCTTTGACTTATCTTTTTAATGTTTCTTTTTGTATATATAGATTTGCCTTCATTCATAATAAGTAAGTCATTATCGTTGACTTCTTGCTACCATGTACGTTTTCTTTTCATACTTCAAACTGAATAAAATTAAAAATTTTTATTCCCTTCCCCCCCTTGAAAAAAGAGTACATCTTTACGAAATTTGCTATTTGCTCAAATTTGGATAGAAAGTCTTTCTTTCTATCTCAAGGAAAATGAGGAAATATATATGCCGGTTTGTTTTTATCTTTGAAAGACTTGACTATTTTCGGTTATCATTTGTAATTAATTTCTTCCTTTATACGTCTCTAACTTTATTTAATCATCACTACTATTTTTTATTTCTACCTTCGAATCCTATCTTTCAGTATTTAAGTCACTTTTTCTCTACAGTTAAATTTTGGCGACCGATCTATTCCGATTAAACCTCGATTACCGTCGTCATGGCTGGAGCCAATGTAAGTATCTTTGTTTCTGTATTTTTCTCCCATTTCTTTCTTTCTCTCTCTTTTTTTTTGATACGTATTAAAATTTTTTTTTATAGGAACACTTATTTCCTCTCTTCCTCCGTCGTGCTTCTGGAGTGCCGTCCGATGTCCAAGACGTGGGAACGAGCGTAAGTTTTACTTTGTTTTTATGTATATTCAAGATGCAACCAACAGCAGGATAGCAAATTAATAAATAGACCGACGATGCTATTCAAAGTTATTTATTTATTTTAACGACGTTTCGGCTACACTTATGGTAGCCCTTTTCAAGTTACTACAAACAAAAAAAAAAGAAAAATCTCTCATTAATAATAAATCACTAAAAAAACCACACTCTCATTACAGAATAAAAGTTACACACATTATATGTGATAAAATGAACGTATAAATTTATGTATAATAAGACACATGTCAAGATATTCGTGCTAGGTAGTGTGTCAAACAACGTTCATTAAGACATTACAGCAACGACTAAGACGAGGCTTGAAAAATTTCGCTCAGCAGAGATCAAACGCTACAGCAACAATACAATGAACTGAAATACAATTTGAAAAAAAGCTACGTCATATGATTATTGATATATGGTCTAAAAATAGAACATAGATTTTGCGTGTCAAAATTTCTATTCACTGTCTTATTTTTAATGATAAAAACCATCTCTGAAATTAATCGTTTAAAATATGAATTCTCTTGATCTAATATTGAGATAGACTTATGATTAAAATCGAATGTATGTTCTGTTTCTCGCGTATGTACAAATAAAGCTGATCTATCTCTTTTCTTTTTACAATCACTCTCATGCTCCGATATGCGTGTTATTAATGTTCTACCAGATTGTCCGATATAACAACAAGAGCTATCTTTACAATCAATTTTATAGACACAGTTTACTTTATATATTTTCTTTATAGGATCTTTACCTAAGTTATTCAAAAACCTTAATTTATTAGTAGCACGAAAGATTACATTAATATTAAACTTCTTAACGATTTTTTTAACAGTCATTTCCATACATTTTATAAAAGGTAAAGTAATAAAGTTGGTATTAGGAATACCATCCCGATATTGAACAACAAGATTCGTAGAATTTATTTTATGTAAACGTTTTTTTATAACTTTATTAATGAAATCAGGTGGATAATTGTTAGCCTGTAAAACCAACGAAATATGCTTTAGGTTCTCTTCATGGAAGTTTGGATTTGAAAATTTTATGGCTTTGTCTACTAATGAAATAACAACACCTTTCTTTTGTGAAATTGGAGAGTGAGATAGGAAATTCAAGTATAATCCTGCATTCGTAGGTTTTCGATACCAATTAGTAAAAATCTCTTCCTTTTCATTCCAATGAAGAGAAACATCTGGATAGTTTATGGTATTATTAGTAGGTGTCTCAACGGTAAACTGTATATTCTTATCAATCTGGTTTAAGAAATCACAAATTTTATGTATTTCATCAGTAGGTACGCACGCAATAACATCATCAACATATACCTTGAGGAACGGAATTTGCCAAGGACAAGTTACAAATAAGACTTTAAAAATGTCTTGCATTACTAAATCAGCAAGAGACGTGCTAACTGGACTACCCATAGCTGAACCTAATCTTTGTCTGTAATATTTGTGGTTGAAAACAAAAAAATTATTTCTCATGACAAACTCTATTATTTCCAAAAACTCATCTAGGGATAAATTTATTTTTAAAGTTAAAAGATGCCATCTACATTCAATTGCTTTCTTTACCGCATCAAAATAAACATTATAAAATAGTGAAATGACATCAAAGCTCGCCAAACAATATCCCGATGGTATTATAAACCCATCAATGGACTTTAAAAGATCAGAACTATTTTTTAAATCGTAAGAAAAAGCAGGTAAGTTGTCATGTAAAAAATCTGAGAGCCATTTGGCCAAAAAGTAAGTTGGAGATCCAATAGCTGATATAATAAGCCTCATAGGCCTCTCTGGTTTGTGGATTTTAATTAAACCGTAACATCTGACTGAATTGCACTTGTACTTGACAAAATCAAAAAATTTTTTGTTATCGCCGAACAAATTACATTTATTTAATCTATTAAGAAAACTATCAGTCATTTTAGTTAGTTTCTTCAAAGGACAAGACTCAACACTTTCATACATTGTGACGTCACTTAAACAATTTCCTACTTTATTGACATAATCGTTTTTGTCAATAATTACCAATGCACCACCTTTATCAACTTTACTAATCATTAGTTCTCTATGAGAATTTAGAAACCGAGAACATTTTTTAATGTCATTGGCAATAATCTTATCAATCAAATCTAAATTAAAATTATTATCAGCCTTCTTTAAACAATCTAATAATTCGGTTTTCAGTTTATCGTTACTGTTGTAATCATCAAAACCAAAGTTTTTGTTCAAACTTTTGAAAAACTCAAGAAAACTTTTACCATTCAATTCACTAACAAAGTTAAATTTATTTCCCAAATGCAATGTAGAGTAAATGTAAGCTGGAATGTTTACAGAAGATAGGTTATGAACCCAATAACTTTTTATGTTCTCAATCTCTTTAAAATCCTCATAGCTAATGTTAAAATTATTATGTACAATAGAATTAAGTTGGCTATCATTACACTTAAAGTCAAAATTATAATAGCAATTATATTTCAAATAGTACAAATTTGAGAATTTAGTCTGTAAATTCCTTTCAATCTTTGAAAAAAATAATTTAGATTTGTGGTAGAAAAATTTTTCATATAATTCAAACGTGCGGATGCCAAATTTCGAAATTAAAAATCTTTCTAATTTATGTATGTCATTCTCCAAAAACCTAATATGTGCATTAACGTCGGAAATTTCAAGCTTTAAAAGTTGTAATTTGAAACAGTTAGAAATATTGAAAGCCATTCTTTTGCTACGCTTACTATAAAAGTATAAACTATCAACGTTTACCAAGCAATTCGAAATATGCTTGGGTAACACGGCATAATGTTTACAAAACAAAAGAAACTTACATCTCAATCGAGCGGTATATAATTCCTTCTACAATTTGTAATATTTAAGAAAAAGCGTACTAACTGTCGAACCATAGGTAATTCTTGTAAAATGCATTAAATACATAATACTCATGTAGATCCCCTTAGAGAGTAAAAAACTTGGATCCTCAATTATGTCCATCCTTGTCGCGCTATGAAGGTCTTGAAAATAATGCAACCTTCAAAAATACTGTAAAGGAAATCCTCAGCAAACAACAATAAAAAACCAGACACGTTTCTTCAGCCCAGTGTCAACGATATATATTCAAGATGCAACCAACAGCAGGAAAATGATAGCAAAGTAATGAATAGACCGGTGATGCTGTTTAAAGTTATTTATTTATTTTAACGACGTTTCGGCTACACTTATGGTAGCCCTTTTCAAGTTACTACAAACGAAAAAAAAGAAAAATCTCTCATTAATAATAAATCACTAAAAAAACCACACTCTCATTACAGAATAAAAGTTACACACATTATATGTGATAAAATGAACGTATAAATTTTTATGTATAATAAGATATATGTCAAGATATTCGTGCTAGGTAGCGTGTCAAACAACGTTCATTAAGACATCACAGCAACGACTAAGACAAGGCTTGAAAAATTTCGCTCAGCAGAGATCAAACGCTACAGCGACAATACAATGAACTGAAATACAATTTGAAAAAAAGCTACGTCATATGATTATTGATATATGGTCTAAAAACAGAACATAGATTTTGCGTGTCAAAATTTCTATTAACTGTCTTATTTTTAGTGATAAAAACCATCTCTGAAATTAATCGTTTAAAATATGAATTCTCTTGATCTAATATTGAGATAGACTTATGATTAAAATCGAATGTATGCCCTGTTTTTGCATATGTACAAATAAAGCTGATCTATCTCTTTTCTTTTTACAATCACTCTCATGCTCTGATACGTTCATTTTATCACATATAATGTATGTAACTTTTATTCTGTAATGAGAGTGTGGTTTTTTTAGTGATTTATTATTAATGAGAGATTTTTCTTTTTTTTTTGTTTGTAGTAACTTGAAAAGGGCTACCGTAAGTGTAGCCGAAACGTTGTTAAAATGAATAAATAACTTTAAACAGCATCGCCGGTCTATTCATTACTTTGCTATTTGTTTCTATGTGTTTGTTCTCCTTTAATATTTTTCATGTTCTTTTTTTCTCATTTGTTTATTTTGTTTCTTTTTCTCTAGACTGCCAACCTCCCAGTTACCAGCCTGGAACCGCTTGGATCTTACTTCACCATCGCATTGATGATATGATGATGGTGATGGAGACAGCCTTCCTCGACTTGCAGGCCGAATTAGATGTTGTTTTTCATCTCCTTCGAACGCATCCTGTTTTAGCCACGCTGTTGACTACTGATCCTGTTCCTAGGCCTCGTACTAGCAGGGATATTCCTCCAACGGAGCTCCCGTTTGTTGACCTTACGGACGATGGCGATGATGACAGCATCATTTTGGATTGACGGGTTTCAGTGTATGTGTATCCGTGTAATTACGTTTTTATCTTTATTACAATGTGTCATTTTTATACTTCCTTGTGTTGTTTTTTTTTATTTGTGCGCATGCATTATAAATGTGAAGGAAAAAAAAATTTTGTATCTAATGAATAAAAGGTATTTTGTGTTGTGCATATATTATTTCATTTATTTATTATATATTTTTTTTGCTTTTACCTATCCCTGTATTTCCTTTTATTGTCGACCTCATTATTATTTTTATCTATTTAGAATTCATTTGCTTATCTTCCTTTAAGATTAGATTTTAACTTGAATTTATTAATATAACTATAAGTTATTTAAATGTATTCTTGAAATTGAATTCATTTTCTGTAACCATTTTTAATTTGAATATCTTTGCTTTTCTTTCTATTAATTTATCATGTGTTACTTTCATTTCTTTCTTCATTTATATAATATGTGATTTAAAAAAAAAATTTTTGTTTTATTTTATCTCCAGTATTTTTATTGGAATTTTTTTTTTCTTTTTTTTTTAAATGCAATATTTTAATTGAATTTATTGTCTTAAATAAATTGAATAAACATCGAAATAAAGTTTCATGAAAAATTTTTTATTTTCCCTAAAACAGTACATGACCTAGTTTTCTTGTTTCCTTCTTCTCGCTTACTTCTTTATCTGGTTCATTATTTATTTTCTTTATTAAAACTATTTTCCTTCTTGTATTTTTTTGACGTACTTATGCTATTCATCTTCTTATTTGATTTTCTTTCACTTGTAATGTCTTCTCTCTTTTTTTTTTTTATTTCTTATCCTTCTTGCTTTACTATTTCGATTATCAACTCTTCTCTTTCTACGTCTTGTTTTCTCTCTGTGTTCCTCAGCTCGTCCTCCAAGGTCTGTAGTATTTCTAAAATCTCATCATTTGTACATAGATAGCTGTTTCTTTTTATGTTTTCTATCTCATTTACTTTTCGTTCTTCGGCTTGCATCTGTCTATACCACTTACACTCGTTCTTTATGTCTAGAAATATGTGTTCTACGGCTTCTTCTGGTTTTACGTTATTTTTGAAATCTATAATTTTCATCTCATTTTCTTCGATTTCTCTCTGTCGGTTTGGCGATGCCTTGACATATTTTTTTCTCGCTTTTTGTTCATATTCTATTTCTGTTTCCTCTAAGTCTTGTAAAACTTTAGCATATAAATCTTCTTCTGTTTCATATTGTTCTTCTTGATTTCTACTTGTTTCTTTTACTTCTTCATACTGGCTTTCTTGTTTTCCTACAACTTCCGATTCTTCTTCTTTCTCTTGTATCCCCATTGTTTTAGTTATAAGCGCTTTCCTTCGCGGTATTTCTCGAGTTTTAACCATACTGCTTGTCTTATCTTTTTTACTCTTTACGTCCTTATTTGTTATTATCCTTGCAATTTGTATGGATAAAAGCCCCTCTTTACCAACATACATTTGTTTCCACCTCCGATTTGCAATTTTCTATTCTCTCCTTGATAATTTCGTAACTAGACTATTTTTCCTACATTCTGGACAGTTCCTTTCCCGAATCTCTCTACCTGTTGGATTCATATATGCTATTCCTTGAACGTAGTCCTCTCCAGGTTTAGTTACTATGCATCTTCGACATCCAAATTGCCCAATTTCTTTATTTTGATAAACGATTTGTTTATTTTTGATAGTCATTTTGTTTATTTCGATAGTTTCTTCGTACGATATTTCTTTGCTCTTTCTTTTTATTTACTTTTTCCTCCCCTTTTGTTAATTTTTGTAAATGATCTTTTTGTTCTTTTGAAAGTCCTGGGACTTGATAGAGAGAAAGAAAAGTTTTGTCAGTTTCCCTGATATGCTTGTTTCTTCTATTCTTTATTTATTTTTATTTCTTATCCTCTTTTATATATTATTTTTATTTTTATTACCTTTTTATATTTTATATTTATTTCTTTTATCCTTTTATATATTATATTTATTTTTATTACCTTTTTATATTTTATATATATTTCTTTTATCCTTTTTCTTTCTATGTTGTTTTTACTACTTTCACCTTTTTATTATTATTATAATGTTTGTTTTCTTTTTTACCTTTATATTATTATTGTATATATATTTTTTTATATTGAAAGAAAAACAATTTTGCTTTTAACTATCTATAGGCTCCCTGTCTTTAAGCGAACTTATATTGTATGAATATATTTTTTTTATACCGAGTCCCTTTTTCTATTTATATTTGTTTTTGTGTATGTTGATTCTCCTTCCCCCGCTACACTATCATATATACGTTCCTCCTCATTGTTCTTTACTACCTTTTCTTTGTTTTCTTTTTCTTTCTTTTCCCTGTTTTGCCCTAAATGCAATAACAATTGTGTAACCGAATTCCATACTGCTCCCAACAAGTGTATTGAAAACTCATATAAGCTATATATTGCATATCCGTGTACTACCGTATCAATTAATAATTTTATTAGGCGTCCTAACATAAATATTCCAATAATCCCTGCACTTGCCGTCCCGAAAGTTAAAAAGTTACCCCATATTCGCTCCCATGTAGATTTCGCTAATATTTCTAAGGTTTCCTTATCAAAGAAATTACTTAGTGTTATTCCCTGCTTATCTATTTTTCTACCACTCATCCCTGGAGCCACGTTATTTAATACCGTTGGTTTTTCTATTGGAAATAGTATCATGTCTCTTAGCCGATTTATGTCTTTTTCTCCATATATTTCTTCCATCGCTAAATTTTCCGGACTTAAATATGTCCATGTTGGTTTTAATTTTGGTTTTAAGATTTCAGGAGTCTCGTCGCGCCAAATTGACGGTAGGATTCTATACCATGTCTCACCTAATTCATACATTACCGGCGTTCGCGTATCGCAGGGAACTTCTTGCCCTTTTCTTACTAATATTCGTGAACGAGGAGATAAAAATAATTCTTTCTGACATCTAGAAACTGGTAGTTGCTCATAGCACCTTGTTCGGTTTCTATGTCGAACTTCTACCGCTAGACACTTTAATAAGTGTACTACTTCTCCTGCCATGACCACCATGTACCCTTGGGCTTCCATTAATCGAAGGCCAAATTCTTCCAGCGCTATTAATGCTATTGACAACGCGTTACTGAGGACCTTTCTTTCTAATTCGCATTTTTGAAAAATTATATTATAATACATTTCTTGGATTTGCCCGCGTATGTATTTTTCTACATATAAGAATTTTGAATTTATATAAGCAAACACGTCTAAATTTTTGGTGGCAGTGGGACCACGCTTTACAAAACTACTGTTTCGCACTTCTTCCAAAACAAATAACTTAGGATGCTCCGTCCGTGCGATGGTATATCCACAGATGTGCACTTCTCCTGTTCTCAATAATGCAAAAATGATCTCTTCTGCTTCTACTGTATACATCGCCCATGTTTGTCCTTCTTCGTATACTTTGTTTATTGTTCCTTCGTATAATACGGAATATTTTTGCTCACCACATGGTCCTTCTGGTATCGAATTCCAGAATGCTTGTCCTGCATCGAAATCTGTACAGGTCATATCAGTTAGGATGCGTCTTGCACCTGATTTTAATATTACTTTATTTCCTTCTATATTCACTGCTGCCCAGTAATCTTGTATTGATATTTCTACCCAACCGGCTACGTGTACATCTTCCCAACTTCCGTACTCGTCGCTATATGATCCCCCTTTACAAGCTGAGTCTCTTGTACTGCTCCCTGCAAATACCATATCTCTATGTGTTGTTTTATTTCGGGCTATTCCTAGTAATTGTGTAGCGGCGATTTTAATGGCTCCTGTCAACTGTAATATTGAACATTCTTCTCTACCTATTTCTTTATAGTAGCTTATTTCTCCTCCTAACACCCTGGATGCATGCGAGTGCATGCCACAATGTGTAATGACGCGCGTTATTTTAATTCTACATTTATATACCTGTGTCTTTCCAAACTTGTTTAACTGTAATAATTGTGTATAAGTTTTTGTTATATTCACTGGTGGGTGTTGTCGTTCACATTCTCCTATATCTAATAAAGATACAGTTGTTAAATTGGACATATGGTCGCTACAATCGTACCCAAAGAGTCCGTACGATAGTCTTGTTTATCCCAAGATGACGATTATTAAAAGTTGAATTACCTCCTTTTTCATTTTCTGTAACAAGAAAAGACATTTTCTTTAGTCTCTCTTTTTGTTTAATTTATTCTCTTCCCCTTGTTTATTTTTTTGTTGCTCCCTCTTTTGCTTATTTATTTCTTTCTTTTATCTGTTCCCTCTTTGTTTATTTAATTCTTTCTTTCTTTTATTATTTAAAAATTTTTCTATATAAAAATTGCTATTATACGTATATGCATTTAGTTGAGGTCAGTTTATTTAATAATTAGTACAACCTGGTATTTATATATCTATGGATTTATTTTTTTTTGTTTTATTTAATTTATAAATTTGGTACAGTTTAGTTTAAATGATTATATCTAATTGCGTGTTTTTTTTCTGTTCTTTAGTCATATAGAAGTGTCTCCTTTCATATTACCGTTATTCGATACACATTCTTGTTTGGTTCTTCGGGAAAAATGATTTCGAAGTCATTTGGCACCGCATCAAATGCCATTTTAACATACCCTAGAAATGCAATCAGTCCTCCCAATAGTAAAAGTAAGCATGCTACTAACGTTAAGGTTACCGTCTTAATTAGTAGTAGTTGTTCTTGGTACTGTAGGTCTTCTATAACGGCTTTAGTTTTTTTGTTCATACTCTCAAAAAGAAATTTCTTGTCCTCCTCTTGTAACTTGCAAGAAGTATTGTGCGTATTCCTTCTTTCGAAATATATCGGTTAAATAGTAGTTAGTAATATCTAATTTTTGATTTGGTATGATAGCCGTAGTATTATTTATTCTTGTGTCTTCTGGCACAGTTAAAGTTATTCCTTTTGTTTGTAAAAGACAGGAGGAATTCATGCTTAATATCCCCATTCCTTGTATTTCGTACCTTTGTTTATCTTGACATGCACATACCACTGTAATGCTCGTTGGCTCATTTACCGAAAAAATGCAGTTGTTTGATTTTGTCTTAATGTATTTGGAGTGAAAATTATCTCTATATCGAATATTGCAACTCCGCCATGGATACTCCCTTGTATCCTTTACTACAGCATATTCGCAGCTTGATTCATTTTTAAAAGGATACCACGGTGAGGGCATGTAAAATATTTTTGTCCTTCTTTGCAAGCATCCAAATCTTCTTTCTTCAGGTTATGATACGAGTTATTTCGTAACATTATATATGGTGTTATAGGTTTAATCCAGGCAGCTCCCACCGTCTTAATCTGATATTTTTGCGGAACTGGCAGCTCCCGTAGGTAATAGAGTTGAGCTCGGTCTGGTTCCACTAAGGGCAGCCGTATTTCTATAAAATACATGCATTCTTGCGCCCCTTGTTTAATCATTGTTAGACCTTCTAATGCATTTAATTTCCCCGCGTTTAGTCGTTTCCTTCCTATAGGTATCTCATATGGTATGTTGGTTGTCTCTATCTCCCTTACCGCCTCCTCGAATAATCCAGAGTGTATTATATTTTCATCAATTTTTCCTTGTTTGCATGCCTTAATCATCTCTTTTGCGTGGTTGATTTCTCTTTGTGTTTTTACTAATACATCTTGCATGTAATTTAATAAGAGTTGATAATATGACTCATAAATATACCTTTCAATTGAGTTGTTCATATTATGCTCATTGTTTGTAAAATATCCCAAAAAGCGTTCTATTTTACTTACAGTTTCTTGTGTCTGATTAGTCCCTTTGTTTAATTGACTCTCCACTACGGTGTGTCGCCCTTGGATGCCAGTTATAATGTGCCTCACGTTAGTTCGGACGAGCTCTTCCTCTAGTCTATAATGTGTTTTCATATCTTCCGATAGGCTGCCGTTAGGGTTGTTTAAAGTATGTACCAGGCTTTCATATTTTTCCACCGTGTGGAAAAATTCTTTTTGTAATAGTTTGGGTTGTCCATCGTACTTTCTGCATTTCTTAGGTGTTAATTTGCACTCCGTTTGTAATTTTTTGTTGGCTGCTTCATATTTCAGTATTTGATTGATATTTGGTTGCATATTTATTATGACGGTTAATGTCTAATTAGTTTTAATAAATCTTACATCCTGTAATCTATCAAAGATTATTCCTACGTTATTTTGTGTTTGTGTGCTAAGATACTTATCCTTTTTCTCTTCTTCTTGGCTCAACCCTAGGACACATAGCACTATCACGAGGAATGAATACATCATTTCTGAAAAAGAGAAAATTAAGATTGCTAGCTTTATTGCTCGAGGCAAATTATATTTATTTCTATGTAGATGTCCCCCTTGTTTTTCTATAACTTGATAAGAGATTTGGGGAAATTAATAAAAAATATACTACGTCATTAATTTCAGTGTATTCTTTTTTTTATTTATTTCTTTTTTTATTTCTTTTTTTTTTACATGTATACTTTATACTTTTTTACCGCTACTCCTTTCCCCCTTTTTTTCTGTCTTCTTTCAGTTGTCTCGTTACCCCACATAGACGCGCAATTTTAGCCCTATTATTGCTCTGCAGATATTACACGACACAAGCCTCATAGAGCAGTCGTAGCAAGTGGATGTATGTCCGCATGGAAAAAGCGATCTGTACTTCTTGCGCAAAACATATGGTACACTCAATCCTAGGTGGCGGCGGTGGGAATGTGTCTAAAAACTTGCATGGTCCTCCCTATTTCTTATGTACTTGATAAGGGTCGTCTGTTACCTCCCATCCACAGTATTCCATGTGACATTCACAGCATCGAACTTTATCAATCATCCCTGTGTAATAGAATCCTACTGCTGCTGGGTACTCAAGTTTAAGATGGGGGTGGAGCCAATTCACGAAGCTGTTCCTTCTCATTTCTTCTGATTCACACATCTTTCCCTTTTTTCTTTGGTTTTATAATTATATTATATTGTATTATCTTTTCGCCTTTCCCTTTTCTTTGCTTTACGTCGTGAGTTGTTTTCCCCCAGTGATCTTTCCTTTTATCCTGGTTTCTGCCGTTGTCCTCTCTCGAGAAACGATGATACTACTGTACAAAGAAGAAAACAAGATATATTTTTCTTTATTACTTTATTGCTTCTTTTTTTGTTTTTATTATATATTCATTTTATATATTCCCCCCGTTACTTATTTTCTTTAGTTTACCACTACTGTTTTTGTTTGTTTTGTTTAATTTGTCGTATGCCCTTTTTTCTTTGTTATTACAACTATACGCTTAAGTAATCTTTTGCAGAAGATTTTTCTTAGAACACCTCTATATTCAAGGGAAGGGGTCCTCCGCAACGTCAACACAGAGTTTGATACTGTAAATCGTGTTGATGATGTGGGCACCTGCATTCCATTACATTTAAAAAACTTCTTGGCCCTGATTGTCAAAAAGAAAATATGCACATCAAATACATCGACGCCACACCGGTAACGGGTCCTTGCATATCCGGCATTGTCCGTACCAGAGATCATCGCTAAATCCATACTTTCTATACTCCAGGTGCAAATATTGTATATGGGTGACTCCATAATCCTGCCTCATCATTAATACCAATTCCAGGAGTTCCTGAGATTCACCATCTTCTACCTCGTCGTAATAGTCTACAGCGCTTTCATGCATCATCATTTGTTGTCGGACCCTTGTTTGTGCGCGTAGATCCTCGTTGTTCTTTGGGTTAATTTCTGACAATGTATTTTGCAAATCCCACAAGGCAAGCCTGAATTTGACACTGTTATAATACAAAATGGATGAGATCATCTCCGTTGATGTTCGTGGCGGTTCATGATACCCAGGCGAGGAGCATCCTCGAAATGTTTGTCCACGAAATCTCATTCCATCCAACATGATTTGACGGACGGGATCCTCCTGTAGATACTCTTCTCGCTCTTTCCTTTTCATGTATTTCTTCTGTTTGGTTGTGAAGAGGGGGACTGGCAACTTAGGATAGTATTCCTCTAAGGCTCGCTGAATTTGCCATGCTATTTTATCGGCTGAACTTGTCTGCAGCTGGTCCTTTCTAAGTTGCTTCAGTTTTTTCCTCTTATTCTCGGCAGCTATACCTGCTTCTCTATAAAACGCTTGTATGGCCCCTAGTATCTGTACTAGCACATTCATTTCTTCTGGAAGTCTGTTGATTAAATATTTTGTTTTATTCGTTGTTTGTTTGATCAAATAAAAAGGTTTTCCCTCCCATTTGTTTTGTTCCTCTCTTTTCTCCTTTCTTTTTTGCTTTTTATTTAGTTATTTATTTTTTTCTCATTCTTCACCCTTCTTTTTATTCATATATATATATATTTATTTTTTTCTCATTCTTCACCCCTCTTTTTATTCATATTTATATATATATATATAAAAATCTGCGATTTTTAATACAGATTTACGCCACAGTTTTTCCTTTAAAATTTTGAATGTCTGCTGTTGCTCTTTCTCTCACATAAAAGCAGCATCCTTCTTTAATTAATTACTTAAGGGTTTGGCTAAACCTGAAACATCTTCAATAAAGTGTCTGTAATATCCTACCAGTCCTAGAAATTGGCGAATATTTTTCGGCGTTTTCGGTATGGAAAAATACTTTACAGCATCGAGTTTTCGAGGGTCTGGTCTTACTCCTTCTTTACTAAGTAAGTGACCTAGATATATAACTTCTTTCTTTCAAAATTCGCATCTATCCGGTTGTAGTTTAAGATTCGCTTCTCGCAGTTTTTGAAAGAATCCCTCCATTGCATAGGTATGCTCTTCTTGTGATTTACCATGTACGACTGCATCATCTAGGAATAGAAACATATTTCTTTTATTAGTTGCATTTTTGAAATTTTTCGTTTTATTCATTCTAAATACGCTATCGACTAAGCGTTGAAAGGTCATGGGTGAATTAGATAAGCCCATAGCCATTCTCTTAAATTGATATAAGCCAAAACATGACGGAAATGCACTTTTGTGTCTATCTTCTTTGGCGAGGGGTATTTGAAAATATCCTTGTGCTAAATCAAAAACGGAAAAATATTCGGCTCCTCCTACCTGATCAATAATATCAAGAATATTTGGCAACGGATATTTGTCTTTAATCGTGTTTTCATTTAACTGTCTATAATCTACCACTACACGATATCGTTTATTGCCCTTGCTATCCGGTGACTTCTTTACTAAAAAGGCGGGTGACGCATAATTTGAACTTGACGGCTCTATGATATCAGAGTCTAACATTTCTTTAATTTGTCTTTCAAGTTTATCTTTGAGGGCATGCGGGAAGCGATAAGGTTTGATGCATATCGGTATATCATTTATTGTTGGTATAGTATGTTCGACTAGCGTCGTTGTACCCAACGTTTCTCCTTTTAAATAAAAACAGTCTGCGTACGTTTCGATTAATTTTTCCATAGGCTCGTTTTCTTTTACAGTTAGGTGTTGTAGTCGTAACAGTAATTTTAATTTTTCTAATCTTACAGCTTGTGAGTTCGGTATACTACTTACGTCAAATTTTTCCTCTTGGTACAGATCATAGCATAATATGTCAAAACAAGGCTTATTTGTGAGTCTTAAATAATCATATTTTAAATCATCGAAGTCACATTTGTAATACTCATTTTCATCGTATTCATTTTCCTCTCTATCATGCTTGCTAGAGTATTCGTCGGGTCTAAAGTCTTTACGTAAAAATTCTTCAATTCCTCCGTTTATCGTTTTCAAGTTCCATCCTTCTTGCTGGCTCTCTTCTGGAATATTTTCGGGGCTCATCTCGTATGTCTCGTATACAACAGTGTCTTTCTCTGTGTGTAACTCTACTTCTCTTTCTATCTCATGTGAATTATTTATTTTTATGTTAATTTTTGGAAAATTCTCGTAATTATTAACTAATTTATTATCTTCCTGTTTCATATTTTCTGTTCTTATCCAAGAAAACGCATTATTTGGGTCTTCATCCCACGTTTCCTCCTTTTTTTTTAAAATAATATTCTTTCGTTCAAATTCTCTTTGCATGTATTCCTTTTCTAAGGCTACTTGATCTTGTACGTTATCTCCTTCGTCTCTCTGAGTCATCATAACTTCCATCTTTTTGTTCAATGACGCGTTCTCTTCATAACCTCCTTCTTGCTCTGTATCAATATCGAGCTCTTTCGATGGCAGATTTTTCTTTTTAATATGAATGTTTTCTCTATGTTTATCGTTATGCGTTTCAACTATTTTCATTACTTCATTAACATTATTTTTACACTCCTCTCTAGAGGTACTTTCATAAGTAGTATTTTCTTCGTCGTAATACTCCTTTTTATCCCCAGCTTTGGGATTTCTCAAATAGAAAGCATGATTCTTTCTATTATTTTTAACACCATTAAATACTTCTTTTTTATTCAATACATAATATTTATTTTCATCATGGTGAGGGATTCCTCTTTCCTCTTCACCCTCAGCAATATATATTTCTTTAAAGTTACGACTACCCTTCTTTAGGTTTACAACATTATTTTTACTTATAAAAATTTCTCCTTGTTTCTGTGAATCTTTATTTTCTCCTTTGCACGTATCTTTATTCTCATGATCATTGAAACATTCATTTTTCATTTTATACTCATAACTGCCATAATAATTTACATAGTCCACGTCATTATATAGTTCATCTTGATTCTCAGAGATAACTTTATTAATATTTTTCTCAGCTTCTTCTTCAATAACTACTTCATTTGTTTTAAATTTTTTATTTTCTTTAAACAATTTATTTTCTTTTTTCAACGTACTTTTATTAACATAATCCTCGCAGCCTTTAATATTATTTTCATTAACAACATTTATTTTATTTTTTTCTGTATTCCTCTCATTAAATACTTCATTTATTTTCATATAATTTACATGATTTTCATTCTTCAATAATTTAGTTGCATTATTAACAATAACTTTACGGGCATGCCCCTCATTGGCCTCGTCCGTCTTTCTATATACCATACCTCCTTTATTTTGTTCAATAATTTCATCATTTTTATTTATTTTTACATAGTTTTTATTTTTATTTTTCTTTAATAACTCATTTTCATTTTTCAATATAACATCATCGGCGTGCCCATCCTTGGCTCTGCCTTTCCTTATATCAACAATTTCTTTTTCTATATTTTCATTATTTTCATGCAATTTATCCTTTATTTTCCTATACTTCACATGATTACCTTTTTTCAATACTTCTTTTTTGTCATTTGAAATAACATCATTGGCATGTCCATCATTGGCGTTACCCTTCTTTATGTATACAATATTTTCCTCAGTTTCATAAAATATATCATTTATTTTTATATAATTCACATATTTACCTCTTTTTGATAATTCATTTTCATCATTTAAAATAACATCATTGGCATGCCCATCCTTGGCTTTGCCATTTACACAATTATTAGTTTCTTTTTTTTCATCATAACATAATTCTTGAATATCTACCGCATTTTTCTTTCTATTTTCATTTTCTTCTAATGTATTATCTCGTTTTATTTTACTAACCTTTCTCATTAATTTCTTGTTTATTTCTTTATTTGTCTTCGGTTTCTTCATCACGATTATCTCGTCATTAAACGTCACTGCTCTTCTCTTTTCTTCTTTTCCAGGTTCGTTTCTGATACTTGACTTCGCTGGTATCTTATCGTTTTTCTCACTTACTTCTTTTTGACCTTTATTTATTTTTTCTTTCATCGCTTCTATGAATGAATTTATTTTATTTAACTCTTCATTTAAGATTAGGTCACTCTTCTTGTTTTGACTTAAACTTAGTTGATTTAATTTTCTGTTTATCTTTTCAATGTCATAGATAATATCACTTGGGTCTCGCGATTCTTCGGTCCTTCAATCGGATGCTTCTTGTTGTACATGTCTTATTCCTGTTTCTCCATCCTCGACCTTATCAAAATCTTCGTCATGTAACTGCTTATATCTTTCTTTAAATTCTTCTTGTATACTATCGCCGCTTTCTGAAACGCTTTTTTGTTTCTCCCAATTAAATTCGTTATAACTAGCATTTGTATTTTTACCTGTAGTTTCTATATCTCCAATAGTTAATAAGAGTCTATCATATTCTTCTTACTCCTCCGTTATAAAATCTACTGCTTGATTTTCTTTGCTTTCGTCAGTTTTTTGTTTATCGCTCCTAGCAAACGTAAAATATTCCTTTGTCGGTGAGTGATTTCCTTTATTTTCATTATTTATTATTTTTATCTCTGCCTTTTAACCTTATCGTTTCTTGCATATCAATATGAATATAGGGAGATACTTCAGATTTCTTTACTAGACTTACAGAGGCTCCAGTATCTAACATGAATTCAAGTGGCCTTTTCAATTCTCCTACATCTACTCTTATGATTGGTGCTGTACTCTTATGACTTGCTTGATTCAAGTTCACTGTTTCGATACGCGTGGACCGTCGCTCGCTGCCTGTGACGTAGTCGGGCGCGTGCCAGCCGTTATCTCTCTCCCCGCGCCCACTTGAGGGAGATTCAAACCTTTTCCCTGCGACTCTTGTCCTAAACGCGTGTCTTGTTGTAATTTAAAACATTGATTCCGAGTGTGGCCTGGTTTACCGCAATAATAACAGGTTAAATTTGAAAAATTATTTGAATGCCGAGTTGGCGAATTATACGGGCCTCTTCTCGCAAAATTATCATGATTTTGATTGTTACTGCTATTATTTCCAAAATTTGCAGCATAGTTATTTCGCCCTCTATTTTGATTTTCATAATTATTTTCTCTAGCGTTTATCCCCAAATGTCGGCCAGGGGCGTTGGTTACGTTTTCTCTACCTCTTGGTAAAAATTCTGTCCTTCGATTTACCTCAGCGTTCCAGCCCCCAAAGGCAACATTAGGTCTTTGAGTGTTAGTAAAACTTCGCCCTCTCTGCCATTGGTTTGGCTGAAAATTATTATTAGGCTGCGAAAATGAGTTTACACTTCCCATCTCGCGGGCTGATAATAAGCAATTCATTGCTGGGTGTCCCCTTTTATTGCAAAAGGAACAAATTATTATATTTGTCTCTATTTCGACAATATTTACGCGTCGAGCGTCCTTCAAAAAATTTCCTCTTTTATTTTTCTCTCTACGCACCTTTCCTTCCTCTTGCATACTATTTGCAAATTCCCGCTCGATCTCTATGTCGTTTTCTCTAGCTTCTTCTAAACTTGCAGGAGTACCTATGCGAGCCCGTATTTCCCAGCGCAATCCTCTTAGGAAATACTTTACGCAATCTTTTTCTAATTCTTGTTTAAAATCATTTATGTTAATATTTAAATTGTATTATTTGTATTTAAATATAAATATGCTTATGTTACATAAAATAAAGTATAGTAAAGTAGGGCTACCAACCATGTACAATTGTAATAAGTTGGTAACTCTAGAGAGCCTCTCTCAAGAGTAGAGCGAAAGACGTAAGTTTTGTACAAGTCACGCCACAATTTCTCTGATATAATAAATCCTATTTTTACCTGTTAATCCTTCAATTTAATTACCTATGCAACTTAAATACTAATAGGTTATGGGCCCAGGAATATAGTAATTATATTATTTTTATAAAACTATATGTGTTGAATAGTAAATTCGAGTTAATTGCTGATGTGATTTTTGAGGTTATCCCGCCACGTGCAATAGTGGAAATGCCCAATCCTTCAACAATGGACAGTGAAATAGGGAGAGTAGTAAAACTTGTAGACATTGAAAATTAGAATATTTGGAAGTTTCAAGTTAAAGTGATTTTAAAATCGCATAGTGCATGGGAAATTGTGGACGGTACAAGAAAAATTCCAGAAAGACCAAACGATGACGCAACAGAGGCAATAAAAAAGGTCTTTCAAGAGCAACTCAAATTATGGCTTAAAAGTGATGGTTTAGCATAGAAGATAATTGTGACAACTATCTCTGAACAAAACACAATTCATTTATTGAAACGTGATAATGCAAAAAGCATGTGGGATAAGCTCACAAATATATATGAACAAAAGTCACAAGCAAGTGTATATATGTTGCAGCAAAAATTATTTACTATGAAAAGAGACCCTGCTGATGGAATTGCAACTCAAGTAGCAAAGATTGAGGGTGTGACTCATCGTTTACAGTTGCTTGGAGCAACAGTTGATGAAAAAATGGTAATGACAAAAATCTTGTTGACCTTGCCTCCGAATTTTGAACACTTTGTCACAGCATGGGAATCAACACCTGAGGAGCAAAGAAATAAAGAAAATTTAATCTCAAGGTTATTAAGTGAAGAAGCACGTGCAAGTGCAAGAAATAAAATTGCTCTTTTAACGAATAAGCAGAAAGGAAAATCTAACTTGAAGTTTGAAAAAAAAACAAGAGACCTGGAAAGTGTTACAAATGCAATAAACCAGGACATTGAGCAAGAGATTGTAAAATTAATGTCTCAAAAGAAGATAATTTGCAAGGTGCTGCTCTAATAAGTGAAGCTTTTGCAGCTATACAGAACAGTAATGAATTTATGAATGCATGGTTTATGGATTCAGGTGCAAGCAGTCATATGTACATTACTTAAGGCACTAGGAGTAGGTGATATAAATGTTGAAACGTTTGATGGAAAGCATTGGAGTAAAAATCATCTAGCAAAGGTTATGTATGTGCCAGATCTCAAGTACAACTTGTTTTCATCAAATGCAGCATAAGATAAAGGCATGCCAGATAAGAGCATTAATAAAGATACAAAACTATGCATATATAATATCAATGAAAATGAAGAATATGTACAAGATGATGAAAATGAAGAGTATTTACAAGAAGATGAAAATGAAGAATATATACAAGAAGATGAAAATGAAGAAAATATACAAGGAAATGAGTATGAAAATCCTAATAGAAACGAAATGGTCAATGAAGAAGAAAGCTCTGAAGAATCTGAAATTGAGATGGAAATTCCTAATCCAAACGAAGAGCATAATAGAAACCAAAGCCGAGTTTTAAAAAATAGAAATACAATAAGAAGACCTGAAAGATGTAATGATTTTCTTAATATTGATGATGCTTTAGTAGTATATACAGAAGAACCGACCAATTACCATGAAGCAATAAACAGTAATGAAGCTTCCAAATGAAAGAAAGCAATGCAAGAAGAAATTGACTCAATAAATGAAAATCATACATGGAAACTGGTGAATGCACCACCTGAATCTCATGTGTTGGATACTCGTTGGATCTATAAAATCAAGAGAGATGCAAATTACAATTTGATTGAATATAAAGCTCGTTTGGTAGCAAAAGGATTTTTACAAAAGGAAGGAATTGATTATCTAGAAACCTTCAGTCCAGTGGCAAGATATAGTTCAATAAGATTAATCTTCGCAGTAGCTGCAAATGAAAATTTGATTATGAGACAGTTTAATGTCAAAACTGCCTTTTTATATGGTTATATAGACAGAGAAATCTATATAAAGCAACCCCAAGGTTTTAAGGATAAAACAGATAGAGTCTGCAAGCTTATTAAAAGTTTGTATGGACTAAAACAAGCGTCTAGATGTTGGAATGTAAAATTCACGAATTTCCTGAAAGAACATCAACTTGTAGCAACTAAAGCCGATACCTGTGTTTTTGTATCTAATAGCGAAAAAGGGAAAATCATTTTGGCTATCTACATAGATGATGGATTGTTGGCAGCAAGCAATCAAAGTTTAATTGATGAATTACTAAATCATTTACAAAAGAAATTTAAGATTGTACATAGTTGTGTAAGTCTTTTTTTAGGATTGCAAGTAAAATTCTTAATGGATGGTTCTATTTTTATGCACCAAACAAACTATACCAAAAGGGTTCTTGAAAGATTTAAAATGCAAGATGCAAACCCTGTGACTGTACCAGCTGATCAACACGATGAATTATGTACACTAGCTCACAACATAAATGAAGAGGGAACATAAGCTCCATATAGAGAAGCAGTAGGAGCATTAATGTATCTATGTATTGTCAGCAGACCAGATATAACTCTTGCAGTTCATCAAGTAAGCAAATACATGAAAAATCCTAATAAAATTCATTGGAATGCTATGAAGAGAATTTTAAAGTACTTAAAAGGTACTGCAGATTTAGGAATATTATTTAAGAAAACTAAAGAAAGTACACTGGATGTGTATTGTGATTCTGATTATGCAGGAGATGTAGAATCAAGAAAATCCACCTCAGGATATGCAGTCATCTATAATGGTAATGTTGTTGTATGGAGTACAAGAAAACAATGTACTACAGCTTTGTCAACGACAGATGCTGAATATATGACAGCTTGCGAGGCAGTAAAAGAAATTGTATGGATCAACAGATTAATTAATGAAATTTGTAATACAAAAGTTGTCTCCACAAAATTATTTCTGGATAATCAAAGTGCAATTAAGTTGGTGAAGAATCCTGTATTTCATAAAAGGACCAAGCACATTGAGGTTCATTTTCATTACATAACAGAAAAATATCAAGAAAAAAAATTCCAGTTGGAGTATGTAAATTCTCAAGATCAAGTTGCAGATATCTTCACTAAGCCGTTGCCAAGAAGAATTTTTGAAAAGCATAGACGTGTATTGATGATTAAAGACTTTTAATATAAGTTTGTATGTAATAGAAACAGGGAGAGTGTTAATATTTAAATTGTATTATTTGTATTTAAATATAAATATGTTTATGTTACATAAAATAAAGTATATTAAAGTAGGGCCACCAACCATGTAAAATTGTAATAAGTTGGTAACTCTAGAGAGCCTCTCTCAAGAGTGGAGCGAAAGACGTAAGTTTTGTACAAGTCACGCCACAATTTCACTGATATAATAAATCCTATTTTCACCTGTTAATCCTTCAATTTACTTACCTGTGCAACTTAAATACTAATAATTTATATCATTTATTCGCTTTTCTTTTCTTGCCGTGAATAGTATTTCTTTTTCGATTTCGCGTAAGCGATTCAAAAAGACAATCACGTTTTCACCTGTATTTTGCTTGATTCTTGCTAAATCTCATGTCCACTTGTGATAAGTTTTTGCGGATCCAAAAATATTTTCTAAATATTCCAAAACTTCCATCAAATTTTTGAAGCTGCGTCTCCTTACGGAATTTAAAGCATCCCCATATAGTTTAATTCTAATCAATTTAGCTGATTTTCCTTCTACATGGCTGGGTAAAATCACTTGTGCTTCCATGTACCCATCTAAAAATTCAGAAATAGGAATATTTTTGCCATTGAAACGCGGAATGACATCAAGGGCATCCTTTAAGGATAACCCACGAATTTGTGCTATTTTTATTGAGTTATCTGACAAATTCTGCAAACTATTATTCTCTGTATTTTTATTTTCGTAATTATAAGAAAAATCTTTATAATTAGAAATTTGATTCCTTTCTTTATTTGCAGGGGCGAGAGAATTTGTTGTGTTCTCTAAATTTGCAAGTTCTTTTTTTCCGTCTGCTTTCACTAGGGTAGGCGCAACTTCCGAGTTACAAGAAATATTCTTTTCTTTCTTTAACGCGTTATTATTTCCCACAAAATAATTTTGTTCGTTTTTCACGAACTTCTGTATTTTCTCCTTTACTAAATTTAAAATTTTGAAGAATCCAAATCCTTTATTTATACTTTCGTTTAAGTATTCGATATGTTCAGGGCTTTTAAAATAATTATCAATTACTTCGTCTTTAAAACTTACATTTAAGTGTCCTTTAATGTGTTCCACCGCGACTTCTGGGGGTAAATCTAATAAATCTCCCTTTTCAAATATTGTCGGTAATCGAAAGCTAGGTTTGGTGCTTAAGGGTGTGCTACAGCCTATTGCTAAAGGCAAAGTGTTAAATTGTTAATTTTTAACAATTTACGACGCTCAGCATTTACTCTGCGAATCAGCAATAGAAGCCACGCGTTTCCGATACATGTTTTCCCCCCCTTGAAATTTACAAATATAAAAAAAATTGAAAAACTCTCTACCTTGTTTCTTTTTTCTTTGTGTCGATCTCCTTTTCCCCACACGTCCGCCTTGTTCTCGGTTGGTATATTTGACTGTTGACTGGTATAGTTGACTGTTGACTGGTATAGTTGACTGTTGACTGGTATAGTTGACTGTTGACTGGTATAGTTGACTGTTGACTGGTATAGTTGACTGTTGACTTATAACTTGAATGCAAAATTAAACTTTTTTTTTCTTCGAATTTGATTCGTGTCTCCTCAGCTAATGGCTCGTAGATGGGCGGTGGCTGGCTGCTGCTGGTTCTGGTGACGTGTCGGCTGCTTGGCAAAAGAGGGCCCAAGCCTGCAAGCTTGGGAGCTTTATATTCTAAGTCAAGCTTCTAGAAGCTTCGTTGTTGCTAGCGGCGGTATATGTTTTTGCCCATTCGTATGATTTTCAGCTATTCTGATTGGTTGTCAATCAGCCCTCCCTGTATAGTTTTTTTCTGGAAACCATAATTTCAGTTGAATAGAAAGAGGTCAGCTTGAAGTTTATTGGCAATTACTTTTTGCCGTTATCATTTCGGCTTCCTTTTTTTGAGACTCCTTCAAAGCTTTTCTTTTAAATTTTGCGCTAACTTTGTATAATTGCTCCACATGAATTGGCTTTAATGTCCCTCCACTCTGTATTTTTCTTCAGGGACGGCCTTATCTGTTTTCATACTGCGCCTTATTCTCCTACCGCTTCGCTGAAATCTTTTCATACTCCCCTAAGTTAACTTCACGATTTTCTGCGAAGCCGTTCATCGTTGTCAGGTTTATTGCTTTTTCTAAGCTTGCCACCTGCCCACATCTTTTTTTAACATCCTATTCAGCTTGTACTTCTCCTTCCTTTGCTGATTCACTCGGCCACCGAGCCTTGCTCTTCATTGAGGTCAACTGAATTTGTTGCTATTCGTTCCCCGCAGTTGTTTATTTATTATTTTATTGCAATTATTTTAATTTTTTCTATTATTAGTATGTTATTCTTATTTATTTTCTGTTTGAAAAATTCATTGGTGTCGAATTCGGCTCCCGTAGCGTACTTTTCTTTCTTGTTCATTTTACTCGGCCGCCGCTTTGACTTGAATCGTTTTCATCGTGTCATTTTGTCTCCTGTATTTATTTATGTATTTATTTATCAAGATTATTTCTACTTTTTCATTATTATTGTTATTTTAGTTTTTATATTTTCTTTGAGAAATTTATTGGTAATGAACTCTGTTCCTTCCGCTTATACTTCTTTCTTTCGCTGTTTCATTCAACCATTGCTAGACCTTGCTTTGTTTGCGTCGTTCTATGCGTTTATTTATTAATTGATTAATCCTATTTTTTTTACTCTATATTCGTTATTATTTAAACTTCAATTTTTTTGTAACATTTATTGGTAATGAACTCGATTCATTACAAACCTCATTTCCAAGTTTACTTCAAGGTCAACCTCATTTTTTTAAATAGGAACCCCTACTTTTTATACCGTCATCGAAAAGAGCAAAAAATTTTACGTCCGGATATGTATTTAGGTATGAGATTAACGTAACCTCTATAAATCAAATAGAGATCAAAGTATGACTTCTTAAAAATCTCTCTAGTTTAGAGGTAAAACAAAACAAACAAAAGACATCCTCTAGGTAACTTTGAACAAGGAATTCGATGATGACCTTAGATTCGACCTTAAATCTCATTTCCAAGGTTATTTCAAGGTCAACTACATTTTTTTAAATAGAAACCCCTACTTTTTATACCGTAATCGAAAAGAGCGGAAAATTTTACGTCCGGATATGTATTTAGGTATGAGATTAACGTAACCTCTATAAATCTAATAGAGATCAAAGTATAACTTCATTAAAATGTCTCTAGTTTAATGGTAAAACAAAACAAACAAAAGGCATACTCAAAGTAACTTTAAACTAGGGATCCGATAGTGACCTTGGATTTGACCTTCAACTTTATTTTCAAGGTTATTTCAAGATCAAGCGCATTATTTTAAACGACTATTTTTGGGGTAGTTCTCTTGGCCCACTAATAGAAAATTTTAATTTATTTCTGAGTAATAAATGTTCAAAAATTTCGAAAAAGGATTTTCAAAAATACAAAAACAAGGTTGATTTTTGTTACAAAACGAATAAAAAGAAATTTGAAAATCTGTAATTAATTTATTTTAAATTTAAAAAAAAAAAATTTTTTAAAAGGGGGCAATTTTTAAAAATTATGTTTTCTCTTCTTTGATGGGCTGTAAAGCTAATTGTTTATTAAAAATTCTAAATTATTTGAAATGCATCTAAAAGAAGTGTAAATTCAGAAATAAAATAGTACAAATGTATTTTTAAATAAAAAATTTTTATAATTTAGATTTTAAAATTATATTTGCTCTTGATCTGTACTAATTGTAAGTCGAAACCATATTGTTTGCTGTCATAGTTTTATCAACAGACTCTTGAAATAAAAATTACTTGACCAATAAGAAAAGAACAAATAGTGTTTTGTGGTTGAACTAATTCGAGAAATTCGTCAAATATTTCTTAATTCTTCCTTTTTTTGTTGGTTACAATAGCTACATTACATTTTTTTTCAAAACTTTTAAAATGTTTTGTTTGTCCGAAAGAGAGTGACTATCTCTTCTAATGATGAGGGGTTGGATTGATCTGCAAAGGTCGTATACTAATGTTGTTAATCTCTCTTATGCAACATTTCAAAACGGCGATGGTGATATTTCTTTGTCTAAATCCCTAGTTTCAAAGATCTTAAGACAATTTGAAGAAACGGGGTCTATTAAAATTCGTGCTGTTACTGGAAGACCACGAACAGCAGCAAATGAAGAAAAATCTTTGAATGTTTTACTGTCTTTTGTGGAAAATCCACATGAATCATCTCGATCAATAGCTTTGAAATAGGACATCGATAAAAAATCTGTTCTTAAAATTTTAAAGGTAAACTTATTTCATTCTCACAAAATGAAACTTGTGCAAGAATTAAATGAGGATGATCCTGATCGCCGGATTGAATTTTGTGAGAATTTTTATATGTTTTCATACATAAAAAATACTAACTTCTAGGACAGGTGAGAATATGCGGTTTTTCCTTATTTTTTTTAAACAGATTTTTAAACGTTTTTTTATATTTTCCATTTTGAAGCATTGATACCATGGCGCATCATGCCATTTTCACAACTATTACATTTTTTTACAATTCGTTTATGCTTTTATTTATTAATTTATCGAAAATATTAATAAAAATCTTTAAAATAAACCCTTGATCGACTTTTTTCATCAATTAGAACCGAAGTTATGATGATTTTAGGTTTATAAAACTAGAAACTTTTTTTTTTATAATTAAAATTTTTTATTCAGTTTGAATTCTGCGCCTACGATTTGAATTTACTTTGTAGGGAGTGACATATGCCACCGCTAGATGGAAAAGATTCGCTTTTTGCATTCTCATTAACGACTTAATGCATTCAAGCATATAAGACAAGTAAGATAAAAAATAAAATTGTCTAACAAAAATTTTTTTTTTCGCTCTATCGAAGAACTAATTAATAATAATAGGACCACTGGTTGTTAAGACTAAGTGCAAGGATTTCAAAGAAAGGCACAGAAAGTTATTTACGGTTGCTCCAAAAATCCATTTAGAGAATTAGGTGATCTAACGGAGTCCTTGAAGCGCTTGTATCCAAATACTTCTTTATCTAGAGAGGATAAAGTATGTCCTTCATGTTACAGAATTTTTTTAGATGAAGTGAAAATACACCTATTTCATCTACCTCAAGCAGTCAACAATCTTTGGAAGAAATTTTTTATAGTGAGGCTGTGGTAGAACAGTTTAATCAGACTTCAAGTAATTTGGAATTTAAAATTACTTTTAGTATTATATGTTGACGATGGGCTCCTTGCTTCTTCGCATGAATATTTAATTGATAATTTTTTCATAAAATTAAGAGAAATGTTTAAAATAACTTATACTAAAGATGTAAAAACTTTTCTTGGAGTTGAAATAACTAGATTTAAGGATGGTACAATTTTTATTAGTCAGGAAAAATATATTAAAAGTATTATAAATGATTTTAAATTAACAGAAGCTAATAGTGTAGGTACTCCTATGGAAACTAGTTGGCAATCAAATGATTTTGATAGGAAAAGTTGTGATATTCCCTATCGCGAAGCTGTAGGTAAACTTATATTTTTACAAGCAGTCACTCGACCTGATATATCTTTTTCCGTAAGTATTGTTTCACGTTATTTAGAAAATCCAAGCATAGGTCATTGGCTGCTTGTAAAACGGATTATAAGATATTTAAAGGGAACAGCTGATTGCGGAATTTACTATGGAAAGATAGGTAGTTTTGAAGCCTATAGCGATGTCGGTTTCGCTGGTGATAAAGAAACACGTAAATCTACGTCTGGTACGGTTTGTTTACATGCTAGTGCTGTGATACTTTGGAAAAGCAAATGGCAATCATGTGTTTCTTTGTCAACCACGGAATCAGAGTATATTAGCGCAGCGACAGCCGCGAAAGATGCTGTATGGATAAAACGACTTCTGAGCGAATGTGGAAGTAAAGATACAAATAATTCACTTTTTGTAAACAAAGATTGTTATACTGCTTATTGTAAGTCTAATAAAAACACATTGTTTGTAGATAATGAAAGTGCGATATGTTTAATATGGAACCCCGAATTTCATGATAGAAGTAAGCACATTGATGTTAAGTATCATTATATACGAAATTTATATAAAGATAAAGTTATTGATGTAAAGTATGCAAACACTAATGAACAAATAGCAGATATATGTACGAAAGCACTGTCTAAGCCCAGATTTATGTATTTAGTTTCAAAACTAGGAATGATTCGAAAAAGTAAAATTGTTTGTATTACATGAAAATATAGTTTTAGCGAGAGTGTTGAGATATTATTTCCAATATAAAACAAAATTTTCTTTATTTGAATTTTTAATATATTCGCGCCTATTTAACCGTCTACAGTTTGAGTTGTGCGATTAAGGTGCTGCCGCAAGAGGACTTTTGTTGGTCAGTTAGTCTAAGAGAGTCCGTTGACAGAGAAGCTTACGACAAAACGTGCTCTCACTCTGCTTTGTATATTTCACAAACCATTCCTGTAATATTTAACAATAAAACCTTTTTATAGAACATCACGGCACTGAACTGTATTTTATTTTAATAATAACTTACAAATATCTTTACTAATCATAGGAAAGTTTTAATAGAATCCTTCAGGAAATCTACTGAAATCCAGCTGGAATCTAGTCTTTCCCAGCTAGATTGGGAAATACAACTGGGAAACCCAGCTGGATTTTTTGTCCGGGATGTATTGTTTTGGCTGAATTACCAGATCTTATATCAATGCCTAACATATCTGAAACTTTACTTCACATAAAACACGGACCTGAAATGATATGTTGGATTGTTGCCAAGAATTCTGATTGTTTTATGGAACTTTGTTCATATTTAATTGCACATGGCGAACGACAAGAAGAATCTGCTCTTAGCACAATAATAACGCAAACTCTTACAATGTTGTGTCAAATGAAGTCAAGCACCATTAGTACGAGAAAAAGTGTATTGACCTTTGTAGAATGCCAACCGAGGGGCTATTCACTATAAGAAATCATTGACCACTTTCAGATGAAATCATTTGAAATCATTGAAATCATTTGAAATCATTGAAATATTTTATTAAATTTTATGTGCACAATATGATTACCGAAATCAGCGCTGAATTAAGGGGGGGGGGGGGGGCTAGGGAGGCTGAAGCCCCGGGACTCACTTTAAAGCGGGGCCTCATTTTTAAAGATGAAATTTTGGAACTAAATGTAAAATAAACAAAAAAATGTAAATTCAATTTTTTAATATTTATTTATAGATTTTCATATTATATTCTAACAAACAGAATTTTATTTTATATTAATAATTTTAAAACCATTTTCTTTTATCTAATAAATTTTTATTTTATCATAATGTTTTTTATTCGTCGAAATACCCACACAGCATGAAAGAATTTCGAAATAATTTCATGAAATATTACAAGTAATAATACGTTGAAAAAATTTAAAAAGGACTTAAAAAAATAACCATATTCTTTTGAAAAGAATTTATGAAATAATACACAGAAAGATTACAAAGTCTTTACAAAAATAATACCAAGAAGGAAATGAAAGTTAAAATATGAAATATTACACGAATCCTTTCTAAAAGGACTTTGAAATGACTTCTTGAAAGGAAACAAGAAATAACTCAGAAATCTTCCAAAGATTCTAGTCATGAAATAATTTAGAAAGATTTTCGAAATAATTTAAGGTATTCTTTCAACGAATCATTTCAAGATACTTACAAAAAGCTTTTATGTAATAATTCCAAGCAAGGTTTTGGTAATATTTCAAGTAATCTTACATGAAATAATTTTAAAACCTTTTTGAAATAATTCATGAAAGAACTTATCATGACGATAAAAGTTATTACATGAATCCTTACTGAAAGGACTTTGAGAGAACTTCTTGAAAGGAAACAAGAAATAACTCAGAAATCTTCCAAAGATTGTAGTCATGAAATAATTTAGAAAGATTTTTTAAATAATCTAAGGTATTCTTTCAACGAATCATTTCAAGATACTTACAAAAAGCTTTTATGTAATAATTCCAAGCAAGGTTTTGGTAATATTTCAAGTAATCTTACATGAAATAATTTTAAAACCTTTTGAAATAATTCATGAAAGAACTTATCATGACGATAAAAGTTATTACATGAATCCTTACTGAAAGGACTTTGAGAGAACTTCTTGAAAGGAAACAAGAAATAACTCAAAAATCTTCCAAAGATTCTAGTCATGAAATAATTTAGAAAGATTTTCGAAATAATCTAAGGTATTCTTTCAACGAATCATTTCAAGATACTTACAAAAAGTTTTTATGTAATAATTCCAAGCAAGGTTTTAGTAATATTTCAAGTAATCTTACATGAAATAATTTTAAAACCTTTTGAAATAATTCATGAAAGAACTTATCATGACGATAAAAGTTATTACATGAATCCTTACTGAAAGGACTTTGAGAGAACTTCTTGAAAGGAAACAAGAAATAACTCAGAAATCTTCCAACGATTAAAATCAGAAAATAATTTAGAAAGATTTTCGGAATGATCTAAGGTATTCTTTCACCGAATCATTTCAAGATTCATTCAAAAAGCTTTTATGAAATAATTCATGTAATATTTTGGTAAAGTCTCAAGAAATCATACATGAAATAATTTTAAAACCTTTTGAAATATTTCATGAAATAACTTATGATGAGAATAAAAGTTATTACATAAATCCTTACTGAAAGGACTTTGAAAGAACTTCTTGAAAGGAAACAAGAAATAACTCAGAAATCTTCCAAAGATTCTAGTCATGAAATAATTTAGAAAGATTATCAAAATGATCTAAGGTATTCTTTCAACGAATCATTTCAAGATACTTACAAAAAGCTTTTATGTGATAATTCGAAGCAAGGTTTTGGTAATATTTCAAGTAATCTTACATGAAATAATTTTAAAACCTTTTTGAAATAATTCATGAAAGAACTTATCATGACGATAAAAGTTATTACATGAATCCTTACTGAAAGGACTTTGAGAGAACTTCTTGAAAGGAAACAAGAAATAACTCAGAAATCTTCCAAAGATTGTAGTCATGAAATAATTTAGAAAGATTTTTGAAATAATCTAAGGTATTCTTTCAACGAATCATTTCAATATACTTACAAAAAGCTTTTATGTAATAATTCCAAGCAAGGTTTTGGTAATATTTCAAGTAATCTTACATGAAATAATTTTAAAACCTTTTGAAATAATTCATGAAAGAACTTATCATGACGATAAAAGTTATTACATGAATCCTTACTGAAAGGACTTTGAGAGAACTTCTTGAAAGGAAACAAGAAATAACTCAGAAATCTTCCAAAGATTCCAGTCATAAAATAATTTAGAAAGATTATCAAAATGATCTAAGGTATTCTTTCAACGAATCATTTCAAGATACTTACAAAAAGCTTTTATGTGATAATTCCAAGCAAGGTTTTGGTAATATTTCAAGTAATCTTACATGAAATAATTTTAAAACCTTTATGAAATAATTCATGAAAGAACTTATCATGACGATAAAAGTTATTACATGAATCCTTACTGAAAGGACTTTGAGAGAACTTCTTGAAAGGAAACAAGAAATAACTCAGAAATCTTCGAAAGATTGTAGTCATGAAATAATTTAGAAAGATTTTTGAAATAATCTAAGGTATTCTTTCACCGAATCATTTCAATATACTTACAAAAAGCTTTTATGTAATAATTCCAAGCAAGGTTTTGGTAAAATCTCAAGTAATCTTACATGAAATAATTTTAAAACCTTTTTGAAATAATTCATGAAAGAACTTATCATGACGATAAAAGTTATTACATGAATCCTTACTGAAAGGACTTTGAGAGAACTTCTTGAAAGGAAACAAGAAATAACTCAGAAATCTTCCAAAGATTCCAGTCATAAAATAGTTTAGAAAGATTATCAAAATGATCTAAGGTATTCTTTCAACGAATCATTTCAAGATACTTACAAAAAGCTTTTATGTGATAATTCCAAGCAAGGTTTTGGTAATATTTCAAGTAATCTTACATGAAATAATTTTAAAACCTTTTGAAATAATTCATGAAAGAACTTATCATGACGATAAAAGTTATTACATGAATCCTTACTGAAAGGACTTTGAGAGAACTTCTTGAAAGGAAACAAGAAATAACTCAGAAATCTTCGAAAGATTGTAGTCATGAAATAATTTAGAAAGATTTTTGAAATAATCTAAGGTATTCTTTCACCGAATCATTTCAATATACTTACAAAAAGCTTTTATGTAATAATTCCAAGCAAGGTTTTGGTAAAATCTCAAGTAATCTTACATGAAATAATTTTAAAACCTTTTTGAAATAATTCATGAAAGAACTTATCATGACGATAAAAGTTATTACATGAATCCTTACTGAAAGGACTTTGAGAGAACTTCTTGAAAGGAAACAAGAAATAACTCAGAAATCTTCCAACGATTAAAATCAGAAAATAATTTAGAAAGATTTTCGGAATGATCTAAGGTATTCTTTCACCGAATCATTTCAAGATTCATTCAAAAAGCTTTCATGAAATAATTCATGCAATATTTTGGTAAAGTCTCAAGAAATCTTACATGAAATAATTTTGAAATCTTTTTGAAATATTTCATGAAATAACTTATGATAAGAATAAAAGTTATTACATGAATCCTTACTGAAAGGACTTTGAAAGGACTTTATGAAAGAAAACGTGAAAGATAACAGAATCATTTAGAAATATTTTCGGGATTAGTTTATAATTTATCCGCTTGATGGCGGTATCTCTTACTCTCGCAAGCGGTAAGAGTGCTTCCCGTTTCATATATAAGGAAAATAAGAATCTTAAATGGAAACTATAAATTGTTATGCGTGCGATGTCTGTGTTATGATAACTTCGATTTTAACCGCTGTAAAACTATTCGTAATCCTATGAATAATTATATCATCATATATCCGTTATATATATATATATGTGTGTGTGTGTGTGTGTGTGTGTGTGTATTGATTCTAAATTGATTCTTAAATAATACAGGAAAGAATAAAATTTCTAGAACTTTACACGTCTCTCAACTAAAGATAGATGAAAAGATTAATGCATTATTACTAAAAGAATTCATGGATCCTTACAGAATTCTTTCATTGAAAGGATTCTGTAATAATTCTATGTCCGAGGTATATTTCTTTCAGAAATAATACAATGAAATATTTTTAAAATATTTTATATCATTCTTACAGAATACTTTCAATGAAAGATGTATGAAAAGATTTAAGAATTATTACCAAAAGAATTCATGGATCCTTACAGAATTCTTTTATTGAAAGGATTCTGTAATAATTCTATGTCCGAGGTATATTCCTTTTAGAAATAATACAATGAAATATTTTAAAAATATTTCATATTATTCTTACAGAATCCTTTCAATGGAAGATGTATGAAAAGATTTACGAATTATTACCAAAAGAATTCATGGATCCTTACAGAATTCTTTCATTGAAAGGATTCTGTAATAATTCTATGTCCGAGGTATATTCCTTTTAGAAATAATACAATGAAATATTTTAAAAATATTTCATATTATTCTTACAGAATCCTTTCAATGGAAGATGTATGAAAAGATTTACGAATTATTACCAAAAGAATTCATGAATCCTTACAGAAGTCTTCCATTGAAAGGATTTTGAAATGACTTGTGAATTCTTTATGAAATATTTTTATGTATTATTTTTAAAAGAATAATACCTCGGACATAGAATTATTTCAGAATCCTTTCAGTGAAATATTTCTGAAAGATTGTAGTCCTTTTATGAATCCTTTCAGAATCCTTTCAAAGTCCTTTCATGCTGTATGGGTATCGTAAAGTAAAAGTATTGTTTGTGATTTAATAATTTAAAAATTTTTTTAGAATGGAATCAAATAAAATCCTCAAAAGGTGGCCGAATAGTTCTGTTCTAGTCCAATCTAAATTTTCGTTATTACTAATAAATTAAATATTTTTAAACAAAAGTAAGAGCAGGCCTCAATAGATTTATGGACGAGTAAACGATTCTATTCTATAAAAAAAATATGAAATTTTCATTAGTTTTCGAGTGAAATCTGAAACGGAAAAGCAGTTGAACTTAATTAAAAAATAGGTTTTTTAGTACAAAAATATTATAAAAAGTATCTACTGATGTTTCATAGCAATTTTAAAAATGTAAGGTCATTGAACCAATTAAAGAGAAAAAAAATTATAGAAATTAGAAATTTAACATGAGTTTTTACGGCAAAAACAATGTTTATATTTATTACTTGGTAATACAATTATCGTTTTTTATAAACCAAAAATAAAATATAGATTTTTTGTAATAAATTTAAATTAATCAAAAATATGCAATACCATCGATTAATTGAAAATGTTATTAAAAAATTTAGGAGGTCCTTTTCGGTTTTGAAAAGAATTAAAAATTCTTATAGATCCACCATGAATGACGATCGCTTATCAGCATTAGCACGAATATCAATTGAGAATGAAATCTTGAAATTTATTAATTTTGATGAAATCATTCGTGATTTCATTCAAAACAAAATGAGAAAAAAATTTATGTAATGTAAATAACATTCTCTACTTTAAAAAAATAAAAATATCTTGTAAAAACTTAATAATGTTTTTGTGATTGTCCTTTTTAATCATTAATATGTAATTTTGTATATATATATATATATATATATATATATATATATATATTCATTAAAAATTTAATTTTATTTTAAATTGTAAATGTAAATATATGAATTTGGAAAAATTATGGAAATAAAGGAGGGGGGGTGGGCCTTTGGAATTGAATCAGCCTTGGGCCTCAAATTTCTTAATCCGGCCTTGACCGAAATCAAAACTGTTCAAATTGAAATTATTGAAATCATTTGAAATCATTGAAATCAATGAATATTTTTGTATTTAGTTTACGATTTAAAATATTACCAGAAATATAATACTAAATATTATTTAAATACCAGATTAATATGAGCTGCTCTGATAAATAAAATAATTTTTGATTTTTGGGGAATAGTATCGATATATAATATATAAATATGTATAAGAATTTTTTTCTGGAATTGAAAAAAAATGAATGATTTTAATCATGAGCAAAACGCATCGCACAAAAAATTTTTATGTAAAAGATAATTTGTATCAAAACAAATAAAAAAGAATATATGTGAAAAATGAAAAAAAGAAATACTAACAAAAAATTAAAATAAGATCTATAAATAAGTAAATAAGCATTATTTACTTATGTTTGAATTTCTCTCTTTGTATCTGTCACACACGGCTAATAAGTTTTTCGATCATAGCTCTTATGTCGGTTAATTTTTTAAACTAACTTTGTGTTTAAAAAATTTAATTTTATGTTATACAAACATTATAATTAAAACTAGAATTCATAGGCGACACTCAGTTTTCAAATATTATTTTATCTTACTTCCTCATCATAAAAAAAATAAGAATAAAATGTCCTATTTAAGAATTGAGTGTCGATTATAAGTTTGAGCCTGAAATACAAGCAAGGTATACAACATTCAGTTAAAAACAAAAGTTATATGCTATAGTCGGTCGTCAGAAATAGATTTATATAGTGTGCATGTTGATGCGTGTTTATAATTTGTCCATACTCATTTGTTTTACAACTGTCAGTTCAGCTTAACTTTGTGTTTTCTGCTGTGCACATAGCTAATGTAAGTACAAATCTAGAATAATTTTATTATTATTGAACACATTGTTGGTCTTTTTATTTACTAAAGCGATAAAAAGTTTTTGTTTTAATTATGCAATTTCTTTGTTTTTTTATTTTATTTTTGTGGTGTTAAAATACAGGTATTATTTTAATTTTTATATGATTCAATAATGACGATTTAGGAATTATAATTTAAAGTAAGCTTAACCTTCATAAATATTAATATTAATTATCTTGGAATGATTTCGGAATTATTTGAAATCATAAAAAATTTGCTTGAAATCATTTGAAATCATAGAAAATTTGCTTGAAATCATTTGAAATCATTTGAAATCACTGCCTACCATAGGCTGTTTTGAAAATGTTTGAAATTACAAGTATAAAAATATATTTCTGAAATCATTTGAAATCATTTGAAATCATATGAAATCTATAATCATTTTGACACTTTTTTTTAAGTGAATAGTCTTTCGATGCCAGCATTGGCTATAACTTTGAGTTTGGAAAATGATAATAATTCTGAGAAAGAAAGTGACATAGTTGCTTTTGTTTCGGGTCTACTACTTGGTAGTGATCAACAGATAAGAATAATTAAAAAATTCTTATTGATTTCTTTTTATAACATAAATAATTCACTAATATATTAGGATGATTAATGAGCAAGCTCAACCGCGAGAGGGCAGCATTACGAGCAATATCTGTCATGGCGGCGTATATATACATAGATATATTATTATCATTCAAAATATATCTATGTATATGTTTAATTGCCAATGTTTTGATTACAGAACATAGCTTTCATTATAACCTTACAACTTGATGACTACGAAAACTATATCTTTAAATAAAAGATGAAGTGCAGTGTACCAAATTGTAAAAATAGTGTAAAATTTAAATTTCCAAAAAATTAATACAGAATTTTTTAAAAATTATTTAAACTACTCTAAAGCATAATGATTGATGCCAAGACTATAGTTAGTTTTCGGAGTAAACGGTAACCTCCGTATTGCCTTAAACAATTTTTTCCGCACATTAACATTTTTTGGAGATTTAAATTTCACACTATTTTTACAATTTTGTACACTACACTTCATCTTTCATTTAAAAAAATTTTCGGAGTCACCAAGTCGTAAGGTTATGATAAAAGCAATGTTCTGTAATCGAATCATTGACAACTAAACATATTCATAGATATATTCTGAATGATAATAATATATCTATATAAATACGCCGCCATGACAGATATTGCTTGTACTGCTGCCCTCTCTTCTCATGAGCTTGCACATTAATCATCCTAATAAAAAAATAATATTTATGAAAATAAACTTTTTTTTATTTTAGGTCAGATTATGGGTAGCTATGTTTGTAAGGAATGGTAAAAAAATGGGAATCACATACTGCACTTCAAGCTCTTAGAGATACATTATTAAGGAAGCTATAAGGAATAACATCACATAGTTGAGATGGTCAATCAACAGAGTGTCGTGTAGTACAAGCTAGTGCATTGCTTGGGCTATACTGTGCTTTTCACGTTATTAAAGGGATAAAATTTCAGGATGAAGAAGTTGTGATAATTGTCAAACTGTTGACATCTCATCCACCTCCTTCACCAGCTTAGGATTTGGATTTGTTTTAATGAGTTTATGCATGCTTATAGCTTGACCTTTGTTGATTGGTCATTATGATTTAGAAAGACCTAGTATTAAATAGGTGCAATAGCTTGTTCGTGAAATAGCTTATTTTTGAAGTGCAAGAAGAGTATCTGCTAGTTTGAAATGTTATTACTTATGGTGATTCATTTTGATAGTATTTAGTCATCAGTTATTTGTAAAGTAGTTGGTGCTACTTTGGACATGAAAATACCTGTCAGACCAAATAATCTTACTTGCATGGAACAAACTTCATGCAAGATATATTTACAGAACAACTTGTTACTTCACATGCTGTTGAAGTACCTCTCACTGCAAATTGAAATGCCAATATTACTGTTTTTTTACCTGTCCACTGTATCCATCAATTTCTCAAATCACGAGCTTTTGTGAAGCATAAAGTACCAATCAAAAATTGGATTTATAGACGAATATGTGCTCGTGTACCTCCTTTACATCCTGTATTACGAGCTCTAGTTAAAGTTAATGTCAATTCCATTCTTGTGACAAACAGCAAGATCAAAGAACATACTAATAAATCAATTACTGACGATAAGATCAGGGAAATCTTTCAAAATAGAGTATTTGAAGCCAATTTTGGTTTAAAAAAAAAGCAAAAGAGAGGCAGATATGGAAGTAGATGATGTAGATATTGTTGATGCGACTAGACCATCTTTAAACCCTCAACAACTATTACTGAATTATTTATTGTTAAATGAAGACGTAAGATTCGTAAACATGCATAGTTTTATATTACAAAGAAAAGGAGTTCTATTTTACTGAGCTGAATTCCTGTCTTAATTATCAATCAAATATCTGTTACAATGAATACGAAGAGATCAGATAAGTTATGAAGGTTTATTTTCACCTTTACTAAGGTTGCTTGCCATACATTGTCCTCGCTTATCATTAGTAGATAATTGGCTTGATGATAAAACAATAAATATGGATACTAACATTAGAAATCATCAAACAATCACTATGAATAATTCGTGAATATGTGTATGTCTGTATGCGTGTACGTGCAAGTGCATGAGTGTATGTGTATATGTGTATGCGTATCTGTGTATGTGTATGTCTGTATGTGTACGTGTATATGTGTGTATGTGTGCATGTGTATGTGTATGTGTGTATGTGTATGTACGGATGTGTATGTGCGTATGTGTATATGCGTATGTGTATATGTGTACATGTATGTGAGTGTGTGTGCATGTGTGAGTAAGTGTATGTGTAGAAATATGTAAGTATGTGTGTATGCGTGTGTAAGTGTATGCATATATGCATGTGTATGTATGTATATGTGCGTAAATGTGTATGTGTGTATGTTATGTGTACATGTGTGTATCTGTGAATGTGCATATATGTATGTGTGTATGTGCGTGTGCATGTGTATGTGTGTATAAGCCTATGCGTGTATATGTAAATGTGTGTATGTGTGAATGTGTATGTGTATGTGTGTATGTGTATGTGTGCATATGTATGTGTGGAGCCGGTCTGTGGCACAGTCGGTAGGAGCGTTGGATTCGTATTCTTGGGGAACCGAGATCGAATCCTGGTCTCGGCTGTTTTTCAAACGAGCACCTCTGTCACATGTGCTTTGTACACAGTACACACTTACGAGCTCCGTCGCTAAGGGATGAAAAAGTGCAGTTGTAAAAATCAACCGACCTTGCGTCCCAGTGGATCGGGGTTTGATTCCCTAGGAAAAATTAGAAAAAATAATTTTCGAAGTTTTTCCGAGGGAATAAACCCGAAAAACACAAAAACATACAAAAAAGTCCCAATGGGCAAAATACAAAAATATAAAAAAGTCCCACTGGGCAAAAACTAAAAAATCAAAATAATAAAATTACCAGATGATGGCCTATCATATAGACAATAAAAAGTCTGGAAAAGGCCAATAAAAAGAGAGAAGAAGAAGATGTATGTGTGTTTGTGCCTGGGCGTATGTGTATGTGCGTATTTGTATGCCCGTATGTGTGTATCTGTGTGCGTATCTGTGTATAAGTGTATGTGTATGTGCATATGTGTATGTGTGTATGTATACGTGTGTATGTCTGTAAGTGTATATGTATGTATATGTGTATGTGAATGAGGGTATGTGTATGTGTACGTGTGTATATGTATGAATGTATCTGTATGTGTGCATTTGTATGTGTGTAGTCGTATGTGTATATGTGTATGTATATGGGTGTGCGTGTCCATGTGTATGTGTACGTGTATATGTGTATGAATGTATATGTATGTGTGCATTTGTATGTGTGTAGGTGTATGTGTATGAATGTATATGTATGTATGCATTTGTATGTGTGTAGGTGTATGTGTATATGTGTATGTGTATGGGTGTACGTGTATGTGTGTTTGTGTATGTGTGTATGTGCATGTGTGTATAGGTATGTGTGTATGTGTATGTGCGTATGTAAACGTCTATATGTGTATATGCGTATGTGTGTACGTTTGTATGTGTATGTGTGCATGTGTACGTATATATGTGTATGTCTATGTGTATGTGTGCATGTGTATGTGTTCATGTGTAAATATGTATATGTGGATGTGTATGTGAGTATGCGTATGTGTGTATGTGTTAGATGTATGTATATGTGGATGTGTGTATGTGTATGTGTATGAGTGTATAATTATGCGCGTGTCTGTATGTGTGTCAACGCATGTGTGTATGCGTAATTGTGTATGTGTATGTGCCTTTATGTACGTATGTCAATGTATGTGTGTATGTACATATGTGTGTATGTGTACGCGTGTATGCGTATGTGTGTATGGGTATGTGTGTATGTGTATGTGTATATGTGTACGCGTATATGTGTGTATGCGTGTAATTGTATATGTGTATGTGTGCATGTGCATGTGTGTATGAATGTATGTATGTATGTGTATTTTTGTATGTGTATGTAAGTATGTGTACGTGTGTATGTGCATGTGTGTATATGTCTGTGTGCATTTGTATGTGGTTATGTGTATGTGTATGTCTGTATGTGTATAGGTGTATGTGTACGTGTGTATGTATATGTGTGAATAAGTGTATGTGTATGTATATGTGTGAATGTGTATATGTGTATGTATATGTGTGAATGTGTGTATGTGTATGTGTGTATGGATGTGTGTATGGATGTGTGTATGCGTATGTGTGTATGTAAACGTGCATATGTGTTTGCGTATGTTTGTATGTGTATGTGTGCATTTGTATGTGTGTATGAATATATATGTGTATGTGTATGTGTATAAGCGTATGTGTATGTGCGTATGTGTATGTGTGTATGTGCACGTGTGTATGTGTATGTGTGTATATGTATGTGAGTATGTGTATGTGTTTATGTGTATGTGTATATGTAAATGTGTATGGGTGTATGTAAACGTGTAGATGTCTGTATGTGTATATGCATGTATATGTGTGTATGTGTATGGGCGTATGTGTATGTGTGTATGTGCATGTGTGTATGCGTATGTGTGTATATGTATGTGCATATATGAATGTACGTATGTGTACGTGTATATGTGTGTATACGTATGCATATGTGTATATGTGTATAGGCGTATGTGTATGTGTGTATGCGTATGTGTGTATGCGTATGTGTATGTGTGTGCGTATGTGTGTATGTGTATGAGAAAATGTGTATGTGTGTATGTGTATGCGTATGAGTGTTTGTGTATGTGTACATGTACATGTGAGTATGTGTATGTGTGTATGTGTAAGTGTGTTTGTGTATGAGTTTATGTGTACGTCTGTATGTTAATGTACGTATGTGCATGTGCGTAAGTGTATGTGGGTATGTGTATGAGTGTATGTGTATGTGTCTGTGTGTATGTGTACCTGTGCATGTGTACGTTTGTATGTATACGTGTATATGTATACGTTTATCTATGTCTGTGTATTTGTATTTGTTTATGTGTATATCTGCATATGTATGTGTGTATGTGTATATGTTTATGTGCATGTGCATGTGTGTGTGTGTATATATGTATGTGTGTATGTGTTTGTGCATGTGTATGTGTATGGGTGTATTTGTATGTGTGTATGCGTATGTGTGTATGGATATGTGTGTATGTGTATGTTTGTATGTGTACGTGTACTCTTATTCTCTGTCATTCTGCTTATATATATGCGTATATAGTTATGTTACCTAAAGTACATGTATGCCGTGAATGTACTGCTATTGATGCTTTTGCTCTATATATATATATATATATATATATATATATATATATATATATATGTTTAAATTTTGAAGAAAGTATCCATATAATATTAGAACGTTAAAAGAAAATACAAAGCGGGTAGTTTTTCTTATTCATGTTAACAAGGTTTTGTTGTAACTTTGCACTTGCACTTCCGCTACATATAATATCTGTCTGTATTTCTTCGGTTTCTTGGTTTACAATCGTATTCAAGTTCACCCAAATATGTTTATTTAATAATTTATATTACTTATTAATTGGTATTTATTTTTAATAAAAATTAATAATTAAAACAATTTAATGAAATAATTTGTTAATTAATAAATTAATTTGTTATATTATTAATTTTTTTTAAGGTAGTTCTTCACGTATATATAGCACATTAATTTTGGATCGTTTTATCTTTATTTGAAATATTTTATGAAGGATGAGCAAGTGTATATCGAAAGAACGAGGCCTTGGGAAGTGGTAAAATTTTTTACAGGTAATTGAAACTGCGTATATACAAATATTATTAGTAGAAGAAAAACATTATGAAACACTGCAATCTTCTATATTTTTTGTCCGATTTTAATGTATCTGGGCTCATTTTTTCGCTTTCGAAATTTCAAGAGGAGTTATTAAATTGAAAATATTTTTTTAATTAATAAGCTCATATAAAAGTAAAATATTATTATTGACAATCTAAATATATAGTCTGGGCGCCCAGAAAGTTTCGTATGAAGTTAGGGGTCCCACCAAGCGAGTAGGTGATTTATATGTATTTTGAGCCGTTGAATCCGAATTTGCAACTTGCTTTTCGCGCAAGTGGTCGAGTTATTTGTTATAAACAAATTAATTGTTTAAATGGATATAGTTTATGAACTACAATAGATGCAGTAATTTTTTCTGCAAAAACTTGTTCTTTAATAAAAAAACCAAAAAAATCGTTTCTGTTGCATGTCGATTCGATAATTAGAACCAGAGATATGGCAAATATATTACAAAAAAACATAGAGACGTAGCGCAAGCGCGGAAAGCTCTCGTAAAAACCTTATAATTCGACTACTAATTGATATTTTTTAAAGCTCAACATGTGTTTAAAAAATGTCGGAGTCTCAGCTTTAATGATAAATTGTTATATATTACTTTTAAATATTGATAAATAAGCTAGAATGATTTGGAGCAGAAAATTTTTTTCAGAATCTTGTTTGTTTATAACGAAATAATATAGGTTAGCGAACGTAATATTTCTATATTTTTGATATAGAATGATAAGAAATTTCATCTAGTTTAAGAATCTGTCCGGTTTTTTGAAATTTAAGTAAGTACAACCTGAGATATCGCAAATTTAACCCTTTCACTCATAGGAGCCACTATAGTGGCATCCTTTCTCATTCTTTTTGCTTTCTCATAGAGAAAGCATTGTATCGATAAAAAAAATTTTTTTCTATTTTTTCATTAATTTGTACGTATTTGAACTCGGTGATTTGAAAAAAGTGGTTTCCAGAAAATGTCTGTATGTATGTATGTGTGTGTGTGTGTGTGTGTGTGTGTGTGTGTGTGTGTGTGTGTGTGTGTGTGTGTGTGTGTGTGTGTGTGTGTGTGTGTGTGTGTGTGTGTGTGTGTGTGTGTGTGTATGTGTATATGTAAATGTGTATGGGTGTATGTAAACGTGTAGATGTCTGTATGTGTATATGCATGTATATGTGTGTATGTGTATGGGCGTATGTGTATGTGTGTATGTGCATGTGTGTATGCGTATGTGTGTATATGTATGTGCATATATGTATGTACGTATGTGTACGTGTATATGTGTGTATATGTATGCATATGTGTATATGTGTATAGGCGTATGTGTATGTGTGTATGCGTATGTGTGTATGCGTATGTGTATGTGTGTGTGTATGTGTGTATGTGTATGAGAAAATGTGTATGTGTGTATGTATATGCGTATGAGTGTTTGTGTATGTGTACATGTACATGTGAGTATGTGTATGTGTGTATGTGTAAGTGTGTTTGTGTATGAGTTTATGTGTACGTCTGTATGTTAATGTACGTATGTGCATGTGCGTAAGTGTATGTGGGTATGTGTATGAGTGTATGTGTATGTGTCTGTGTGTATGTGTACCTGTGCATGTGTACGTTTGTATGTATACGTGTATATGTATACGTTTATCTATGTCTGTGTATTTGTATTTGTTTATGTGTATATCTGCATATGTATGTGTGTATGTGTATATGTTTATGTGCATGTGCATGTGTGTGTGTGTATATATGTATGTGTGTATGTGTTTGTGCATGTGTATGTGTATGGGTGTATTTGTATGTGTGTATGCGTATGTGTGTATGGATATGTGTGTATGTGTATGTTTGTATGTGTACGTGTACTCTTATTCTCTGTCATTCTGCTTATATATATGCGTATATAGTTATGTTACCTAAAGTACATGTATGCCGTGAATGTACTGCTATTGATGCTTTTGCTCTATATATATATATATATATATATATATATATATATATATATATATATATATGTTTAAATTTTGAAGAAAGTATCCATATAATATTAGAACGTTAAAAGAAAATACAAAGCGGGTAGTTTTTCTTATTCATGTTAACAAGGTTTTGTTGTAACTTTGCACTTGCACTTCCGCTATATATAATATCTGTCTGTATTTCTTCGGTTTCTTGGTTTACAATCGTATTCAAGTTCACCCAAATATGTTTATTTAATAATTTATATTACTTATTAATTGGTATTTATTTTTAATAAAAATTAATAATTAAAACAATTTAATGAAATAATTTGTTAATTAATAAATTAATTTGTTATATTATTAATTTTTTTAAGGTAGTTCTTCACGTATATATAGCACATTAATTTTGGATCGTTTTATCTTTATTTGAAATATTTTATGAAGGATGAGCAAGTGTATATCGAAAGAACGAGGCCTTGGGAAGTGGTAAAATTTTTTACAGGTAATTGAAACTGCGTATATACAAATATTATTAGTAGAAGAAAAACATTATGAAACACTGCAATCTTCTATATTTTTTGTCCGATTTTAATGTATCTGGGCTCATTTTTTTGCTTTCGAAATTTCAAGAGGAGTTATTAAATTGAAAATATTTTTTTAATTAATAAGCTCATATAAAAGTAAAATATTATTATTGACAATCTAAATATATAGTCTGGGCGCCCAGAAAGTTTCGTATGAAGTTAGGGGTCCCACCAAGCGAGTAGGTGATTTATATGTATTTTGAGCCGTTGAATCCGAATTTGCAACTTGCTTTTCGCGCAAGTGGTCGAGTTATTTGTTATAAACAAATTAATTGTTTAAATGGATATAGTTTATGAACTACAATAGATGCAGTAATTTTTTCTGCAAAAACTTGTTCTTTAATAAAAAACCAAAAAAATCGTTTCTGTTGCATGTCGATTCGATAATTAGAACCAGAGATATGGCAAATATATTACAAAAAACATAGAGACGTAGCGCAAGCGCGGAAAGCCCTCGTAAAAACCTTATAATTCGACTACTAATTGATATTTTTTAAAGCTCAACATGTGTTTAAAAAATGTCGGAGTCTCAGCTTTAATGATAAATTGTTATATATTACTTTTAAATATTGATAAATAAGCTAGAATGATTTGGAGCAGAAAATTTTTTTCAGAATCTTGTTTGTTTATAACGAAATAATATAGGTTAGCGAACGTAATATTTCTATATTTTTGATATAGAATGATAAGAAATTTCATCTAGTTTAAGAATCTGTCCGGTTTTTTGAAATTTAAGTAAGTACAACCTGAGATATCGCAAATTTAACCCTTTCACTCATAGGAGCCACTATAGTGGCATCCTTTCTCATTCTTTTTGCTTTCTCATGGAGAAAGCATTGTATCGATAAAAAAAATTTTTTTCTATTTTTTCATTAATTTGTACGTATTTGAACTCGGTGATTTGAAAAAAGTGGTTTCCAGAAAATGTCTGTATGTATGTATGTGTGTGTGTGTGTGTGTGTGTGTGTGTGTGTGTGTGTGTGTGTGTGTGTGTGTGTGTGTGTGTGTGTGTGTGTGTGTGTGTGTGTGTGTGTGTGTGTGTGTGTGTGTGTGTGTGTGTGTGTGTGTGTGTGTGTGTGTGTGTGTGTGTGTGTGTGTGTGTGTGTGTGTGTGTGTGTGTGGATGTATGATTTCAGTTAGTAAACTGTATCTCGAGAACTACTCGAAGGATTTGCTTCTAATTTTGCATGGAATTTAGTTTTTTGACTAACTTGCTGGGAAGCTATTGATAATTGGTTCTTCTAGTGTAATTTGCATTTTAGAGTTTTAAAAAAAAAAAAATTCGATTTTTCGTTTTTTGGCTTTTTTTTGTTTACTACTCGATGAATTTGCTTCAAAATTTGCACGGAAATTATTTGTGATTGCCCGGATAAAATAAATTTTTAAAATCTGATTTTCTTAGCGTAGTTTTTTTTAGAATTATTTTAAGAATTTTTAAAAAATTTCGATTTTTCATTTTTTTGTATTTTACGTAAACTGCTCAAAGAATTTGTTCGAAAATTTGTTTGGAACTTAATTTCGACTACCAAAAGTATAAAAAATTTTGTAAACTAATTTTTTAGCGCACTTTTAATTTTAGAGCATTTTTAAAATTTTTTTAAAAATTTTTATTTTTAATTTTTTTTTATTTTACGAAAACCATTTCATAGATTTGCTCCAAAATTTGTATGCCATTTATTCGCTACTGTCTGGAAAAAACAAGCTTAGGAAAACTAATTTTCTCAGAGCAGTTTTAATTTTAGAGCACTTTTAAAATTTTCAAAAAAATTTTTATTTTTTATTTATTTTCTATTTTGCGTAAACCATACTATAAATTTTCTCCAAAATTTTTATGCAATTAATTCGCTATTGTCTGAAAAAAATAAGCTTTTGAAAACTAATTTTCTTAGTGTGGTTACAATTTTAGAGAATTTTAAAGATTTAAAAAAAAATTTCGATTCTTCTTTTCTTATTTTTTTTTTATTCTACGTAAAGTACTCGATAGATTTGTTTTAAAAATTGCAGGGAAATTATTTGCGACTGCCAAAAGAAGGGAAATTTTCAAAAATTGATTTTTATAGCGTCGTTTTGATTTTAGAGCATTTTTAAAATTTTGGAAAAGAAATTTTGAAAAGAAAATGTTATTTATTTAACCAGTTAGATCTCGAAAATTACTCGATGGATTTGCTTCAAATTTTGTATACCATCTATGTTTTTGTATAACTAAACGAGAAGCTATTGAAGATTGGTATTCATAGAGTAGTTTTTTTTTATAGAGCCATAAACATGAACTGTATTTATATATAAATATGATTGCATTTTATAAAGATTAGAAATTTTGTTGTCATCATTTTTTTTATTACTACATTATATCATTTTTTCAATAGAACAAATTTTTTTGCATTACTTGATAATTTAAAATAAATTATAAATGTTGAAAAAGCAAACAGCTAGCATATATGTTCGAAATTTATAAAGTACAATATGAGTAAATATTAATGTTAAACAATTTTTTAATATTAAAATCACATTTAAATAAATATAAAAAAATCAATGAAACTCAAAGAGCTCTATGAGAAAGCATTCCGCCAAAGCACTTGGCAGCGTTTTTTTATTGTTTAATTCGAACTTTAAGTTTAATCTTTATTCCTTTTTGCTTTCTCATAGAGAAAGCATTGTATCAGTAAAAAAAATTTTTTTCTATTTTTTCATTAATTTGTACATATTCCGACTCAGAGAGTCGAAAAAAGTGGTTTCTAGAAAATGTCTGTATGTATGTGTGTGTATGTGTGTGTGTGTGTATGTGTGTGTGTGTGATTTCAGTACGCCAATAAAATCTCGAGAACTACTCGATGGATTAACTTCAAATTTTGCATGCAATTTATTTTTTTGTCTAACTGGGGGGGGGGGGGGGAGCTATTGAAAATTGATCTTCTTAGGTCAGTTTTTTTTAGAGCCATTTTAAAAATTTTTTTAAAATTTTGATTTTTCATTTTTTTGTTATTTTACGTAAACTACTCGAAGAATTTTCTTGAAAATTTGTATGAACATTATTTGCGACTGCCAAAAGAAGAAAAACTTTTACCAACGGATTTTCTTAGCGCACTTTTAATTTTAGAGCATTTTAAAAATTTTGAAAAAAAATTTTTTTTAATTTATTTTTTATTTTACGACAACCATTCGATAGATTTGCTTCTAAATTCGTGTGCAAGTTATTCGCTATTGTCTAAAAAAAAACAAGCTTTGGAACACTTATTTTCTTAGCGTAGTTTTAATTTTAGAGCATTTTGAAAATTTTGGAAAAAATCTCTATTTTTCATTTTTTTTCTATTACACAAAAACCATTCGATCGATTTGCTCGAAAATTTTTATGGAAATCATTTGCAATGGCCTAAATAAAACAAACTTTGAAAAACTTATTTCCTCAGCGCAGTTTGAATTTTAGAGCATTTTAAAATTTTGAAAAAAAAAGTTTTTTTTCATTTATTTTTTATTTTACGACAACCATCCGATAGATTTGCTTCTAAATTTGTATGCAAGTTATTCGCTATTGTCTAAAAAAAACAAGCTTTGGAACACTTATTTTCTCAGTGTAGTTTTAATTTTAGAGCATTTTGAAAATTTTGGAAAACCTCTACTTTTCATTATTTTTCTATTACACAAAAACCATTCGATAGATTTACTCGAAAATTTTTATGGAAATCATTTGCAATGGCCTAAATAAAACAAGCTTTGAAAAACTTATTTTCTCAGTGCAATTTTAATTTTAGAGCATTTTGAAAATTTTGAATAAAATTTTTCTAATTTTTTTTATATTTTACGTAAACTACTCGATGAAGGAGCTTCAAATTATGTATGGGAATTAATTATGATTGTCAAAATAAAATGAACTTTTGAAAACCAATTTTCTTTAATTTTCTTAGCGCACATTTAATTTTAAAGCATTTTGAAAATTTTGAAAAAATTTTTTATTTTTTATTTCTTTTCTATTGCACAAAAATAACTCGATAAACTTGCTCAAAAATTTTCATGCAAATTATTCAATATTATCTGAATAAATCAAGCTTTGGAAAACTTATTTTCTTAGCGCAGTTTTAATTTTAGAGCATTTTGAAAATTAGAAATTTTGAAAAACTAGCATCCATAATTGCTTTAATAAAATTTGGCTTTCGATTTTGGGCATCGATGTTTTTATTGTGCCGATAACGACGATGACATCTACCACCTTTTGTTCCACGATTTTTGTCTAAAATTAATTTTTAAGCTTAAGGAATCTATAATAATTATATGTTCAATTAATTACATATCATTATTAATCACACACACGCACGCACGCACGCACGCACGCACGCACGCACACACACACACGCACTTAACGATTTCATTTAACGATTTAATTTCATTGTTTGCCCCTACGGAATTAGCAGCATTGTCAGAATATAAATTTAAACATTTACCTCTTCTTGCAGAAAATCATCTAAGACTAGCTATAAAGGCTTCAGTGGTTAAATCGGTAACCTATTAGATATGACATGCCTTTGTAGCAAAACAAACAAAAATTTCTGCATAAACTTTCACCTTATTCCTATTTCTTAATTTTTTCTCTTTTATAAAGAATGGTCCGCAAAAATCAACTCCTGCATTTAAAAAAGGTCTGGCTTGAACAACTCTATCACGAGGTAATTTTCCCATTATATACGAGTATTCTTGTGGTTTTACCCGAAAACATTTAACGCATGATTTTATTATCTTTTTTATTGTATTTTTACCTGAAATCGGCCAATATTTTGACCTTACTGCGTGTAAGGTTACTTGAGGATGTTTTTCAAAATATATTAGAGAGGAATTTTTAAATGACCTCCGACTCTAATTAATCCTTCATTGTCAATAAAGGGATTTAGTGCCCAAAGATCACTTGAAATTGTAATGGAATTAGAATTTTTAAATTGTTTAATTCCTTTTGGAAAGATTCTGCTTGATTTAATTCTTCAGCCGATAATACGCTGATCATTTTTTATTTATTTTTAGTTATATTATTGATGAATCGTAGACAATAGGCTACAACACGTTTGAGTTTATTAATCAACGAATATTTATTAAATGTATCTATGAATATATTTTCGTTTGAAGTTTTACAATTTAACGCGACTTTAGCTTTCAATTCAATTATTGGTATTTCTTCGATTTTATTTGTAGGCCAATGAATTTGATCCTTGCTTAACCATTGAGATCCCTTTTCCACATTTTATTTTTAATGAATTCTTGAGGCATTTGACCTCTTGATAAAAAATCTTCAGGATTCTCCTTTAAAGACACATATCTCCATAACGATTCACTTGTATTATCTTGAATCTCAGCCACTCTATTGGCTACAAATGTTTTCAGCGAATATGGTTGAGTTTGTATCCATTGTAAAGTTATTATAGAATCGCACCATAAGTATGTATTATCAATTTTCTTGTGCAAAATTTCGCTTATATTCTTTAATAATCGAGATAATAATAATGCTCCACATAATTCTAATTTTAGCAGAGATATTGATTTTAAAGGAGCTACACGATTATTCGAACATAACAAATTCATCATTATTTGATTTTTATTATTAATTGAACGGACATATAAACATGCTCCGTAAGCCTTCAGACGCATCACAAAATCCGTGAATTACAATAATTTTAGCATTTTTTATTATTACTTTTCTTTCAAATTCAACACCATTTAATAAATTTAATTGTGATTTAATATCAATCCATTTTGAGTGTATGTCGATGGGAACAGATTCGTCTGATGTAACTTCGCATTGCCATAAATTTTGCATCAATGATTTGGAAAAAACGATTACTGGTCCTAGTAAACCTGTAGAATCATATAATTGAGCTATATTTGACAGTATTTTTCTTTTAGTAATTTTCTGCATTTCTTCATTTACAACTTTATACCTTAGAACATCGTTAGTAGCATTCCATTTTACTCCTAACGCTCCCTGTGTCTCTGCTTTTGTGAATAAGTCTATACTTGTTTCTTCATCAGGTAAAGACTTTATTAATAGAGGTTCATTCAAAGCCCATTTTCGTAATGAAAAACAACCGTTCTTTGTTATATTAATTAATTCATCACGTAATTTAATTGCATTATTTAAAGTATCTCCACCAGTTAAAATGTCATCTACATAAAAATCTCGCTTTATTATTTCGCATGTTTTCGGAAATTCACGTTTATAATCTTCAGCTACTTGAAATTGAGTACGGATTGCTAAAAACGAAGCTGTTGTTGTCCCATATGTTACAGTTTTTGCGCGATAAATCTTGATTGGTTAGCTTTCCTTTTCTCTGTATAAAAGTTGTTGAAAAGCTGTATCCTTTTCATCCACTAAAATTTGCCTACACATTTTCTCAATGTCGGCTATGAAAACGTATTGATGAGTTCTGAATCAAAGTAATATTAAAAATATATCTTGTTGGACCTGTTTTTAAATAATTGCACAGCCCCACAAAAAAAATGTCAAAACCCACGGACCAGACCATGTACATCTTATGTTTTTGGGATCGCTGAATCCAAATCCGTGATCAGTTTGACCCCATCACCTCAGGGTCAAGGTCATTTGAAGGTCAAATCTACGAATTGAGTGGAAACCATATTTTAACAGTATGTATTTATGTTTTTTGGATCGCTGGATCCGAATCCGTGGTTCGTTTGACCCCATGACCTCAGGGTCAAGGTCATTTGAAGGTCGAATCTACTAAATTAGTGCAAACCATATTTTAACAGTCTATATTTATGTTTTTAGAATCGCTGAATCCGAATCCGTGGTCCGTTTGACCCCATCACCTCAAACTAAAGGTCATTTTATGGTAAAATATACAAAATTCACCGGAAACAAACCTAAATTAATGCCATCTATTTTTTAACCGACTTCAAAAAGGAAGAGGTTCTCAATTCGACCAAATTTTTTTTTTTTTTTCTTATGTCTGTTACCTCATAACTCCGTCATTTCTTAACCGATTTGAAAGAACTTTTTCTCATCTGATAGAGAATGTCTGCAGGAAGGTCCCATACGTGTCCTATAATTATTGGATATCAAGAAATAAACCGGGTGTTTTGTTTTCTCATTTACCTCCCTTATACTTCTCTCTCTCTCTCTCTCTCTCTCTCTCTCTCTCTCTCTCTCTCTCTCTCTCTCTCTCTCTCTCTCTCTCTCTCTCTCTCTCTCTCTCTCTTTTGACTATCTCAAAAATAAAAAATATTTTGTCAAAAATTCAAACTAATTTAATACAATCAACTATAAAAAAATCTATTATATCTCTAAAAAAAGTCTTTAACATTATAGATAATAAAAAAGTGGGAATTAAATTATAACAAAAATACACTTGAAAAAATACTGAAATCAATAATGTGTGGTCAAGTTTTAATATGATTTAAAATAATCCTTACAAATGATATTGTACCTATATTTTGATGATAATAATGAATCAATGAAAAATTCCTTTGCTAAAAATAAAGTGTAAAAAAGCCATATAAAATGTTATTGAAAATATAAAACTACCTTCAACAAAATTTAAAAAAATAATAAGTAATTAACGTAAAAGTAAGAATAAAAGTAATATTACAGCTATAAACTTGCCTATAAACTTACAGCTATAAAATTTTTTTTCTTACTATATCTCATACGTTTCTCGCCAAATGATCGGTGCAAAGGTTTCCTTTTGCGTTTTTTCCAGTGGTTTTGCAATCTTTTTTCAACATCTAGCAGTAATCAGTCAGCATACTAGTATCCCATCTACCTTCATAACGCTTCTTCATTACTTTAATGTCTTGGTAAAAACGCTCTCCCTGTTCTTCACAAAAATCAATTGTATCTCTATGAATGCCGTCATGGACTTCGTTATTATCTTTATCATTATGTTTTTCATAGTCGGAATCTGATTCAATTGATAACCTCTCAAGAAGATCTATTTCTTCGTCTCTCTTGGTTTTTTCGATAGGTATTTTTACAGAAAAGACATCAGCATAATTCACATTTGTTTTATGTTTACTATTAACTCCAATAATTTCGGTGTTGCAGCAGCAACAATTCTCTCTTCCATCTGCTTGATACCATTCCATTCGGCTATCAAATTTAACTTTGTCATCTTCTTCTACGTCATTATCTTCGTCATCATGTTGACTAGACCATGGACACCTTATGTTTTTGAGGTCGCTGGATCAGAATTTGTAGTCCGTTCGACCCATCACATCAGGATCGAGGTCATCTTAAGGTTAAATCTACGAAATTGATTTCAAAGTCAAATCTACAAAGGTAATTTTAAGGTCGAATATATTAATTTCATGCAAAATAAACCTTATTCACGGTATCTTAGGGTTGTTGTGAAATATTGAATAATTTCAATTGAATACAAGGTTACTTTAAAGAATAAAAGATCATATTTAATTTTCTCTTATTTGTGAAATCGTACATTATACAATTTTAAAATGCATTAGAGTTTTCTGTAATACGTGAAGAATTTCGTAAATAATTAGCGTGTCTCTTCTAATTGTATAAATATACGTTTAAATAAAGAAAAAAAATTTAAATATGAATTTTTTTCGTTAAAATAACCTTTACCTGCTGCCTCGACAAAAACTGTGACGGTGACACTGGCCCAAATGGGGATGTGTGGAATGATCCGCTCATAAGCTTGTCGAGGTAACGATGCCAGTGGAAGCGCACTGCCTTACAGGGGGACGTTACGGTGTGAGGATGAAGCTGTAGTGTGTCCAACGACAAGTTGACATTGTCCTTGTCAAAGTCGGAAAGCTCTTATACTTAGCTCCGGAGAGGTATAAGAGTTATCACCTCCGGAACAGCAGACTCACCTGCGATCGGACCAGGATCCCTAACGTGCGGGGTTATATTAAAGACCATGGATCATTCACCTTCTACATCTCGAGGGCATATTTATCCAAAGAACAGTAATCTTTTTTGTTTTGTCTGTGGAGTATTCACTCCGCTAAAATATCGAAGACATTTCAATGAAAATCTTCAAAACATTTACAAAACTTGCTTTAAATTGAAAACAGATGTAAATATAGAAAAGTGGTCTCCGTGTAGTATCTGCGAACAATGTCGCAAAATGCTTTGCATGTGGGATAAAACAAAAGAAGATGACAAAGTTAAATTTGATAGCCGAATGGAATGGTATCAAGCAGATGGAAGAGAGGATTGTTACTGCTGCAACACCGAAATTATTCGAGTTAATAGTAAACATAAAACAAATGTGAATTATGCTGATGTCTTTTCTGTAAAAATACCTATTGAAAAAACCAAGAGAGACGAAGAAATAGATCTTCTTGAGAGGTTATCAATTGAATCAGATTCCGACTATGAAAAACATAATGATAAAGATAATAACGAAGTCCATGACGGCATTCATAGAGATACAATTGATAAGAATAATTTAAAGGATAAATCCTATGAAAGCGATAGTTATAAAGAAACTTAAAATTACGACGATGATGATGATGATGATGATGATGACAACCTTTTCCTTCCAGCAGGCCATAAAGACAAAAGCGTAAAGTTATGGACTCAAAATAAACTAAACGACTTAGTTAAAAAGCTTAACTTACCTAAAGATTGAGCAGAACATTTAGCTTCATCTTTAAAAGCCATGAATCAGTTGGCAAATTCTACTAAAGTATCTTTTTACAGAACAAGAAGCAATAGTTTCGAACCATATTTTGAAGAAATGAAATATGATGGTAATAAAATTGTATATTGTAAAGATGTGAAAGGTTTTATAAATAAAATTAAGCCTAATGTATATAAAGTCGAAGAATGGAGATTGTTCATAGATTCATCGAACAAAAGTTTGAAAGCTGTATTACTACACAACAACAACTACTATGCCTTAGTTCCTATAGCGCATACTACTACAATAAAGGAAACATATGACAATCTCAAAATTATACTATAAAAAATTCAGTATAACAAGCATAAACGGCTTATATTTGGCAATTTGAAAGATTCCGGAATATTGTTATGACAGCAGTCTGGATTTACAAAGACACCATGTTTCTTGTGCTTATGGGATAGAAGAGACTGTGCAAAACACTATACAAATCATAAATGGCCTTGAAGACAATCACCCGAAGTCGGAAAAAGTAACGTTATAGCTACTCCATTGATTGCATCGAAAAAAGTTCTCATTCCGTCATCACACATAAAGCTTAGTGTAATGAAACAATTGGTTAAGGCTTCAAATAAAGATGGTCAGTGATTCAAATCTTGAATAGCAAGTTTCTAAATAAATCAGATGCGAAATTGAAGGAAGGTATTTTTGATGGTCCAGAAATTAGAAAAGTGATGTCTGATGATCAGTTTATTAGTTCCATGACAAACATTGAAAGGGCTGCATGGCTTAGCTTCCAGGAAGTTACCGAAAACTTCTTTGGTGATCGCAGAAACCCAAATTAAGAAGAAATTGTATCTGAAATGGTTGAGAACTTTAAGAAAATTGGTTGCCTAATAAACTATAAATTACATTTTCTACACGATCACTTGGATAGTTTACCTGACAACTGTGGAGATTTTTGTGAAGAACAGGAAGAGCGTTTTCACCAAGACATTAAAGTAACGAAGGAGCGTTATGAAGGTAGATGGGATACTAGTATGCTGACTGATTACTGCTAGATGTTGAAAAGAGATTGCAAAACCACTGGAAAAAACGCAAAAGAAAACCTTTGCACCGATCATTTGACGAGAAACGTGTGAGGTATAGTAAGAATAAATAAATGGCATGAAATTTGGTTTGTGTTACGCAAATTTTGTATATTTTACCTTAAATTGACCATCACTTTGAGGTTATGGGGTCAAACGGACCTTGGAATCGAATTCAGCAACCCCAAAAACATGAATATATACTATTAAAACATGGTTCCTACTAAATTTGTAGATTTTACCATCAAATGACCTTGTCCTTGAGGTCATGGGGTCAAACGGACCACGGATTCAGATTCAGCGACCCCAAAAACATAAATATATACTGTTAAAATATGGTTCCCACTAATTTCGTAGATTTGACCTTCAAATGACTTTGACCCTGAGGTCATGGGGTCAAACGGATCACGGATTCGGATTCAGCGACCCCAAAAACATAAACATATACTGTTAAAATATGGCTCCCACTAATTTCGTAGATTTGACCTTCAAATGACCTTGACCCTGAGGTGATGGGTCAAACTGACCACGGATTCGGATTCAGCGATCCCAAAAACATAAGATGTATATGGTCTGGTCCGTGGGTTTTGACGCCCAACGTACAAAAACCCAGTGAAATATGAAGATAAATTCATTTTCATAAAACGAATTTTTTAATTTTAAATAAAAATATATAATGTTAAAAAATAAGTAAAAAAAAAATTAGAAAAAATGCAAAAAAAAGATATAAAATATAAAAAACTAACCAAAAAAATATATATAAAATCTGTAAGAAAAAAGCGAGAAAAAAAGGTTATATAAAATACCAAATATATATTAAAATTAAAACAATTTTGTAAAAGAATTTCCTTTGTTCTGAATAAAAGCAATTAAAACATCAACCAAAAATTTTGCTTGATGTTAAATTCTTAAATAAAATATTCGTCAATGATAATGACAAAAAGACTTGAAGGTCGCGCGGTAAAACAAGAAGATTGAGTGTTACAATGTACACATTAAATCTTTTGTTATAACCGCGCAAATCTCAAGTCCAAACGCGAATGTTATAAGAGAATACATATGGTAAAGTCAAAAGGTCGATGGCTAAATAAAAGACAGAAGAAATTCTTAAGCGCAAATTCTCAAATAATGAGAAACAAATATTATAATAAAATAATATAGGCGATTTTAAAAATAATGATTAAAAATAACGATAAATAAAAATTAATATTAAAAAATACATTAAAAATCAAAATTGTCAAAATAAAAAATATATTGTAAACGAAACTAAAATTTGAATATTTCGTTCTTTATATTTTATATGTATTTAAAATAAAAAATTAAATTTCACAAAAATTAATTTTAAAAAATAATTAACTAAGACTTGTGAAGTTAGCGCCTGTAAAAATAAAATATTAATATTTTTTAGCAATGAAAAGCTAAAACGTTTGCTCCTCATTTGCGGAAATAGTCTCCGTGCAAATTTTCATTTGCGGATTTTTCATTTTCAAGTTATTGGAAAAACAAATTTTCCGATATAAGCGCGGCGCTAAAAATGTTTTCCTTATTATTTCATTGAAAACTCCTGTAGAATAATATTCTTTCTAGACTAATTGATTCCTCCTTTCTTGCGGATTACATAAATATTTTCATTTAATTAATTGTTCAATAAAATAATTAGATAAATCAGTTTATAATTATTTAGTGGAAAGCAGTTTAAAATCTAGTTATTTTTTAGGGATTCCTGTTCCGCTCGTTCCTACATTCTAATTTTAATATCGCGGGCGCTAAAATTATGAAAATAAATTGAATATATTGATTATTATTCAAGGAATTTAGTATATTTAATAGCATAAATTGTTTTCTCCTCGTATGCGGATTTATTTAGAAGTAATAAATTTACATAATTTCGAATAATTAAAATTTTTAAGAAAATCAAAATTAGTCAAAGGTAGAGTCAGCTGTTATAAGTTTACAAGGTTATAAAATTTAAAGGGACAATTTTAATTTTTGCAGACGCGTATAAATAATAAAAAAGTAACGTAAGTAAATTATATTCTTAAATAATCAAAACGATGCAACAATTAAGAATTAAAGGATTTTAACATAGTTTAGAAATTGCAATGTTTTGCTTCTCATACTTATATCTCGATATCTCGAATAATCTTACTTATAAATAAATCCGCATACGAGGAGAAAACAATTTATGCTATTAAATATACTAAATTCCTTGAATAATAATCAATATATTCAATTTATTTTCATAATTTTAGCGCCCGCGATATTAAAATTAGAATATAGGAACGAGCGGAACAGGAATCCCTAAAAAATAACTAGATTTTAAACTGCTTTCCACTAAATAATTATAAATTGATTTATCTAATTATCTTATTGAACAATTAATTAAATGAAAATATTTATGTAATCCGCAAGAAAGGAGGAATCAATTAGTCTAGAAAGAATATTATTTTACAGGAGTTTTCAATGAAATAATAAGGAAAACATTTTTAGCGCCGCGCTTATATCGGAAAATTTGTTTTTCCAATAACTTGGAAATGAAAAATCCGCAAATGAAAATTTGCATGGAGACTATTTCCGCAAATGAGGAGCAAACGTTTTAGCTTTTCATTGCTAAAAAATATTAATATTTTATTTTTACAGGCGCTAACTTCACAAGTCTAATTAACTAAACTAGAAATTTTTTAAATTTTAGTTTTGGTAATATTAAACTATTGTAATTGCGAATAAAAATAAAAATCAAGATGGCGAAAAGAAGATCAGAAATACTGATGCAAGAACTAGAAAATCTTGATATGACCATGGAGGAAGACGTCAACATAAAGCAAAACGAATGGATGAAAGCTGTGTCATATGAGCTAACATTGTTGTTCAATAAACAACAAGAGTCAGATGAAAAAGTCAACTCAGCTAGTCCAGACAAATCCATAAACTTGAATTTAGAAAAAATCGCGGATGTGGAAACAATAAATATAAAAGAACAGCTAAATGAATTATCTAATAAAATAAAAAGTTTATCAGAAGATAACAATGTGATAAAAAATCTATTAAATAAATATAAAGCAGAAAACACTGCTTTAACAAATAAAAATCACGCGTTAAATGAAGAATTAAAAAATTTTTAAAAAAAATTAGAAGATGACGAAGTCATCAAAATGGTTCTTGTGAATCTATCACAAAAAATAGATGATACTGCTCAAGAGCAAGAAAAAAAAATTAACGAGTTTAAAGAAAAATTAAAAAATAATGAGACTCGAACACAAGGCGCCGAGTTATATAATAAGATTAAAATTCCTTTGCCAAAATATGAAGGAACAGAGGTTGAAAGGCCTATGAAATTCTTAAACGAATTCGAAAAATATGCAGCTTTAAAAAAATTAGAAGGGGAAGAAATCCTCGAGTTTTTACACACTGTTCTGCAAAAAAAAGCGAACGAGTGGTGGTACGTCTATCAGGACGACGTATTCACATATGAAGGTTTTAAAGACCTTTTTCTAGACAGATATTGGAACAAAGATATCCAAAGGAGGTCTAGAAGAAAAGTTGAGTTTGGTCAATTTTTCGAGAACGGAAAAATGAGTCGTATGACTTACGCCACTCAAATATACGGTTATGCTAAAGAGCTAAATCTTCAATACACTGAAGGAGAATTAGCCGATAAAATTAGCAAACATTTCAGTCGTAATGTTAGACAAGCGATGCAATTTTCTCAAAAGAAGGACAAAAATACTTTGTTTAAAATCTTGTCAGATTTTGACAATGATGATAAGATTCAGGAAAGGAGAGTGTCAATCAGAACTGAATCTTATAAAAGCAATAATAGCCAACAAAAGCTATTTAATAAAAATGGCAACTTCGAAAATAAACAGAAAAATCCCACAAGAGAAATACTTAAAGCTCCTGTGGATAAGAAAATTTTAGAAAAATGTTATGATGAAATTGATGCACCTCAGGAAAACTGAGTAAAGTTGCACCTAATTTAAATAGCATAAGGGATGAGGATGCAACTCATAAAAAATCCCCAAAAATACAAAAAATTAAAACTTCAAAAATATCTTATTTCGCTAACTTAGAAAGGCTTAAGAAATGCCAAACGTTGCCAATAAAAGGTAAATTCATTAAAGAAACAAATAAAAAATTCAAAGTAATTAAAAAAGAAAAAATGTTAAATATACATGATGTCAAAAGAATAAGTATACACTTTAATATTCCAAATCTAATAAAAAAATATAATATAAAATATGGTTTTCAAAAAATGTTAAACGTAATTTTACAGACAGTACACGAAAAGATACTATTGACCATAAATGGCGAATATGCCAATTTAGAAAGTACTGGGCAAAAACTCAAAAATGAGTATGCTCAAGTAAAAACAACTGAATCATATAAGAGCGAAAATGACTCAAATTTATGTGCATTCACCCCAAATGAAAATAAAGAAAACTTATTTCATGAGGAAAATAATCATGAACTCGCCAATGATGAGATTCATAAAGGTGAAATAATATCACCAAAACAAGAATTAAACCAAAACAATTAAACCAATAGATTTAATTTCTAAACATAAAAAAGTATCTAGCAATGTATCTGCTCAATTATTAATGTATAAACATGGAACGAAAACTATTAAAAAAGCACCTCTTTATTCTTCAAATGAAAGAATAAAGAATAACTACAAGTATGGTGCGAAAAATTTATTCGAAAACGCATTAAAATGTTATTTAACTAAAAACTATGAAAAATCTAAGTTATGCAAAAATGAAGATAAAACAACATTAAATAAAGTTATAATACCCTAATCATCAATAAGAGATGCATTAAATGAAATAAAAAAAAGTTATGGCCATAGTGGACCAAAAAACAAATACAAATTAATCTGATTGAAAAGTCACCTCTAGAACTATAAATTATAAATTTAAAAAATTACAAAGGGGGGCAATTAAATGATGAAGAAGATAGAAATGAAAAAGAAGAAGACGTAGATGATTGGATAGAAGAATTAAGAAGAAAAACAACAAATTAGCACAAAATTAATTTGTATGAAAAAAAAAAATAAAAAATGAAAGTCTTATTAAGTTAAAAATGTAATATTTGTTTTAGTTCTTAGTTTAAAATAGAAAAAAAAGTAATAATTAATTAAAACGAAATATAGAATAATAATTTTTGATTATTAATTAGGAAAAAAAATATAATATAAATAAAATAAAATAAAAAATTGAGGTTAAAGTACAGCGTAGATACTTATTTTAAGGTTTAGTTTCAAAGAAGAAATAATAAATACATTAATTACTTGTGCAATTATAAAAATAAAGTTTAGTTAATGTGAAAACTTTACACACGAAAAAATCTTATTTTATTTTGGGGGGCAAACCTCAACACCAATATAGTTAATAAGTGCGTAATTGGGTGTTTGAGCGCGCATCTTCGTTCAAGTTGCGTTAGAGAAAATAAAATCGATTTTTTTCATTAATTAATCTAATTAAAATTCAAAATCTATTTTAATCTGAGGGGCAATGTGAGCGCCCGAGTATGTACGGCCCTGAAACCGTACGATACTGAAAGATGCGCGCGCAAACACCCAAAAAGACCAAAGTGGTTGAACATGCAAGCGCACGTATGTACGTATACGCGCTTGCATGTGTAAGTACCGCTGAAAATATACGGTGACTCTCCCTCTCTTCTACTAAGTTAGAAGAGTGGGAGAGAGACCTAAGAGAGCTGATGCACGCAGTGCGAGGAGCTCGTGACTCTCATCACTCTTGGATCGGCTCTCTCAGCATCAAGACACGCTTGCTCGTAGCACAAGTGGCGAATGGCCCAACACGTGCTACAAGCAAGCCACTCTTTGTTAAGCGCGAAACATTGTACTTTTCCATATTGTAATTTATCCGATTTAATAAATAAATAAAGAGCAAATCCAAGATAAACCTCTATCCTATTAACTCAGTGCAAAGCCCCGAATATTAAGGCATTTGGTCCTTAATAATAACGGGCTTTACACATAACAAATTCAAATACTATTAACTAATATTTATCCAAAGTCAGCTATAGCTAGGCAAGGCGTCCTAGCTATAAACGACTTTAACAACAATAAAAGAAACACAGGGTCCGAAATAGCTAGGCATGGTGCGCTAGCTATTTAACGATCCTTTAACGCGTGGAAATAAATGAAATATTATTTAAATAAATAATAATTAAAATGAATAATAGGAAAGAATGTTACAATTCAATTGTATTTGGCCTAAACATATTAAGAGGAGGTCACGTATCTCTGTCCTTTTCTAATCAACGAAATGATTTTTTTACAAAAACTAATAACTTAATCAAAAAATGAAGAGAAAGCCGCATCTTGTATCGAAAAAAGCAATATTTTCTTTGATAAGAAAAAATTAATTTTATTGCTTCGTTCTCAAGAAAACCTTGAAAAACCAAATTATCCACCCTAACCTCTATGATTTAAGTTTTTCAAGGTTTTCTTGAAAACGAAGCAATAAAATTAATTTTTTCTTATCAAAGAAAATATTGCTTTTTTTGATACAAGATGCGGCTTTCTCTTCATTTTTTGCTAAAGTTGTTAGTTTGTGTAAGAAACTCAATTCTTTGATTAGAAAAGGACAGAGATACGTGACCTCCTCTTAAGTCATTAAAGACCTCTATTTCAAGCAAGGTGTCAATCTCGCCTAGCTTGTAAAATTCTGGATCGGCCAACCGTATATTTTTTGAAATACTTAACTGTTTCTTGGATATGAATTCGTTAGATAGATAATCACATAGTCTTGAAATTACTTGAAATTGTTGTATTTAACGATTGCGTGATTTTTGTTTTCAACCGATTAAGTTCTTCTAAGGGTATATTTATTTCTTTGAATGGTACACCTAATATATTTGCAAAATTCTTAGTTAAAAAATTTGTTTGAGAACCATTATCTACAAGGACTCATGCTTGTATTTTCTTCCCATTAGAGTCTTAAATATCTATTAATGCAGTTGATAATAAAACTTGTGAAGGTAATGTAGTGTTTGTACAGATGTTAAAATTCAAATTTTTAGGTATATCTGATTCTAATTTTTTCTCATTACGAATAATTTGTTGTGGCCTTGAACTTTCATATTCATAATGCAGTAAGGAATTATGGTTTTTATTACATTTCCTACATCACACATTCACATCCTACTACAGTCTGTATTTCTATGACCACTATTTAAACAATTAAAACATAATTTATGTAATTTGACAGCTTCCGCTCTTTCAGATACCAACATATTTTTAAATTTCTCACACGCATAAATTTTATGTGCCTCATTGCAGATAAGACAAGCTGTACCTTTACTAATCGTTGTAAAAGTTTGACGTTTAATTTGATTAATTTTGATTGAATCATTATTATTTAAATTTGAATGATTCGAAACATTAAGCATCGTAGCTTGTAAAACTTGACATCGATTTTCTAAAAATTTCATAAACTGTTCCATAGTAGGCATTTCTGTACCTGTTATAGATTTTTCCCATTCTTTGTGTGTATTTCGATCTAGCTTTGTTGTGATTATATAAATTAATAAGGTATCCCAACCATCGACCTTTCCACCTAATGCTTTCAGTGCCCTCAAATGACTATTTATATTATTAATTAACTTTCTTAATTCGATATTTGATTCATACTGGGCAATTCCATAAAAATTCTTAAATGATTTTGAATGATAACTCGGTGGTTGTCAAATCTATCTCTTAATAAATTCCACGCAACTGTATAATTATCTGCTGATGTTTCTAATGCGTTAATGACTGAAGCCGCTTCGTTTCTGAAACTTAATCTTGAATAGAGTAATTTTTTAATATTGAACAATCGTTGATTATCGTGCACCATTGATATGAAAGAATCGTGATATTCTAGCCATTTATCAAGTAACCCATTGGAGGTTATTAATTCAATTTTGGGCAAGCGAAAATCGCTTACTATGTCATTTTGACTCGAAATTGAATTTGTTGTTGATTGGTTGTTTGATCACGAAACTCGTACATTGAGTAAGTCTTTTGCGTAACTTACTTCTTGGAAATAGGAATTTTCGAAATCTACCATTTCATTACTTGTTGTAGTTGACAATTCATCCATTTTATTTTGAATTTATTCAAATTTCGTGAAGGTTTCTTCGACCTTACTTATTCTTAACTGAATTTCCATATAATTATTACGATTTTCCGGTTTCCTTATATAATTTACAAAACGCGTAAAGTTTCCCTTTAATTCAGTTCTACCTTTTTTTAATTGTGCGAGTTGATCTTCGTTATCAGGCATTTTTAAATTTGTTAATTATATAATACGTAACTTTTATAGAAGCAGGGAATAGATTGAATAAAATTAGAAGGAGATTTTTAATGCTCACTTTACTAGAAGTGATTTAAGATGAATCGTTGGCGAGTCTGCGCTGAAAATTCCTTGACAATGTCTCCTGGATGTATTTGAATGGTGCAGTCAAAATATTGATTAATCAAATATGATTTATTCTACTATAGTTTCCAGTTATAATTTTTATCTTCACTAAAATTAAACTTTTATTTTTCTTCAATTGGAATTTTAATTCTTGCTTTGATTTGATTATTATTCAAATTATCACTTAAATTTGATTTACATTATTATGAATTGAATTTATTTTCGAATTGTATATTTGATTTGATTTGTTTATCTCTTGAATTGAATTGTATACCGTATTTTTAATTTTGTATTATTCTTATTCTTATGAATTACGATTTGATTGTTGCACTAACACTTTTGAATTATTTTTTCACAATATTTTTAATGGTTCATGCTCGAAGGACCATAGTGTTTGGATAGAATAGGTTTTTCTATCCTTTTGGTGTGATGCTTATAATTATTTATAAAATAAATATTAACTATCATACGGTACTCGTTAAATTAATGAGAAGTACATTTAGTTGAAATAAGTAACTGGGTTGTTTGTGTTTAACAGATTTTATTTTCATTTAACTTATAGTTGTACATATAGTAACCACTCAAGAGGTGTGGTGTTAATAGTTTGGTAGAGAAAATTAGACTGACTAAAGGTTTCACAGAAGTTTTACAAATTACATTGATAACGAAGTATTTTACAATTTTTAAGTACAAATTAGAAAAAGAGTGGTGTTTGAGTAGGTATGCGTATAAAACAATAAATGTGAATTCGAACGGGACATTTCATATTTTTAAGGCAGGTATGCGCATAAACAGCAAATGAGTATTGAAGGGATGTACATATTCAGTAATAAACTTTACGATTTAATATTTTTGAAATCTATTAGACACTTGTTATAAACAAATATTTAAACATATGTACTTATAAACCTTTCTTAAAACGTGCTTGAAATTCAACAAAAAAGATTAGTAAAGATTTTTATTTAGAAATAGAAAAACTTAAAATCAATAAAATAATTTTCTTAATCTTATAGGACTGCATATAACAATAAACTGAATTTCTTGTACAATATTTTTCTTTTATTTTTACACGACTGGACAGTAATTATAAATTAAAATTTAAAAAATAATTATAAATCTGAATTTTTTGTTATCTATATAAATAATATTCAAAATTTTTATTACAGGATTTTTTATATTTCATCAAAAGTATTTGAAATTTTTAATCAAATAATTCACGTTATTAAGTAAAGGATAATTTATTATTTTAATATGATGAATTTAACCGAAGAAGAAAAATAAATTATAATAGTTAAAGATGGATAAGCCGGGCAATTGAGTATGTTAAATGATGAACACAAAATTTAATGAAATTTAAAATAATTATAGAAATTTATCAATGCAACCAATAATATTTTTACAAAGATCCGAAAATATTAATCGAATTCCATTAAATCAAGATTACATACAAATACTCTTTTCCGGAAATCAGCATTTTGGTCATTGGATTTGTATCTATTATTCACAAATGTAATTTATGTATATGATAGTTCAAATAGTAATGGATTAAATGATGATCACAAAATTTACATTAATCAACTATTTCCAATTCGTGAAAATCTACAAATATGTTCTGAAAAAGTTCAAATCCTAACTAATCCATATGATTGTGGCATTTTTTTCAATAGTGTTTGCAATGGCTATTGTTAATAATTTATGTCTTTGCAGAATAGAATTTGACGTTAAAAAAATACGTGGACATTTGCTAACTATGCACGAAACCAAGTCAATTGTCATGTTTCCATTAGCGAAGAGGAATTTTTCTAAAATCAATTATAAAGTATTATCCGGAAATCAAAAAATTATACATTACAAAGAATTATTAACGATGAAATTGAATTTTCAAAATATGAATTTTGATTATCTTGAAAAAAAGAAGATACAAGAACTGGCACAACAACAATTACATTTGTTAAATAACATAAAATATTTAGAAACTACGAATTTTAAAAGAAAAACTTATTTACAGAAAAATTACCAAAACAGTAACAAAAGAAAATATAATCAAACCAAAGAAAAAATTTTATAGAATAACTGTAAAAAAATTAAATACAATAACGTTGAAGAATCTGAAAATGATATTAAACAAGAACCAATTTTGACTATTAAAAATAAATTGAATAAAGATATAAAATTATTAAAATTAACAAAAGTTTCAATTAAAAAATTAAAAAGTTTAAATATAACACAACGGAAAAATCAAATTTACTCTCGAAACATTAATGTGATTTCAAAATTTGGAAATAATTTTAAAAAGGATGAAAAATTAAAAAAAAATTACGAAAGCTGCAATTGAAAAATCAAAAATTATGAATATACTGCAACAAAAAAGTCAAATTTTATACCAAAAAGAAATCATAGAATATAATCAAGAATCCTTAAAAAAAAATAAAAATTCAGCATATCAACAAAATCACAACTATGAGTGACGAATTCATGACAAATCATATTATCAATATAATAAATATGAAATTTAAAAAAATAAAAAACAATATTATTTGAAAAACAAAGAAAAATATTGAAACGTTCAAATGAATCTTATGAAAAAACATTTAAAAAAAAAGATGATAATCTAATTATTTTAGAAAAAAATAAAAAGTATTATGAAAAAAAAAAATTTGAGATGGAACAAAATGAAAATAATCTTATATTATATTAAAGTGAAACCACTTTTTTTCCGTTTCTCCGGTTCTCCGCATTTTTTAAATGTGTCTAATCTTTTCATAATAAAAGTAGAAATTTTTTATTAGGTCCTATATTAGTACTCATTGGTCAAAAGCTTTTTTTTGGGCCATATTTTTTGGGCCTTATATTATTTTAGACCCTATATTTTTATTCGATGCCCATTTTTTTGGGCCCTTCTTTTTTTTCATTCTTATATTTTCTTGGGCTTTATAATTTTCTAAGCCTTTTTTTCGGGCCTTATATTTTTGGGCCCAATATTTTTTTGGTGCCTATATTTTTTGGGCCCGATATTTTTTTGAGCTCTATATTTTTTTGGGCCTTATATTTTTCGGGCCTTATATTTTTCGGGCCTTACATTTTTCTGAGTCCTTTTTTCTTTGGACCTCTTATTCATGTATAGAGCCCAACGTTTTTTTTGATTTTCATATTTTCTTAAACTCTATATTTGTCTGGGTCTTATTTTTTGGGTCCTATATTTTTGTGGGCCTGAAATTTTTTTAGGTCCTTGATTTTTTGGGCTCTATATTTCTTCGACCCTACATTTCTCTGAGTCCTATTTTCTTCGGGCCTCATATTTTTTTGGGTTTCTTTTTTTTGGGCCCAATATTTATAATTAATTTAATAAATGATTTTATACTTCGTTGTATTTTACCTAATAGTGCCAGACTGAGTATATACCTCAAAGCCAAATAAAGAATGTATATGTCTCTCTCACCCTCTCTTGCTGTCTCTCTTCCTCTCTCACCCTCTCTTGCTTCTTCAATTCATCAGAACCCTTTTTTTAATTTCATTGTTGTTATCCTAGTATTATTTAATTTTTCTTTATATTCAATTAATTGTTTTTTTTTAATTTTTATATAAGTTTCTTTCTTACGTAAAGCCTTAATCGTATGTTTTTGTTCCAATTTATCATTACTCATTCTTTCCTTGAACTTCATTTTTGCTATCTTGCAAGGAGAGGCCATCTCCGGGAAACAAATTCGGCTTAAACTGCAGGATATGATTTTTTGATAAAACAATGAACCCGTGTTTTTTCTTTTCTTCGAGTAGACTTCTTAGACAAAAATATAGACATTTTTTCAAAAATATAGCAATAAGGAGCCTTTATAAGAATATCCAATCAACTAAGACTCTTACAAAAAAATACATACAAGATGAAATAAAGTGCAAATCAAATGCTTTGATCTAAACTTTGTTGCATTAAAAAAGCTTCAGTTATTCAAAAGTTACAGGTGATTAAAATATGCTAATGAAATAGTATAGAAAATTAATTATTTTTTATATGCTTAAAAAATGAACAAATATGTAGTAATTTTCAATAAAGCATAACTTTTAAACCACTGAAGCTTTTTTAATGCAACAAAGCCTGAAGTAAAGCATTTAATTCGCACTTTATTTCTTTCATTATGTATTTTTTTGTAAAAGTCTTAGTTGTTTCGATATTCAAGTTCTTATAAAAGCTCCTATTTACTACATTTTCGAAAAAATGTCTATATTTTTGTCTAAGAGACTTATTCAACGAAAAGAAAAAACACGGTTCATTTTTTTTTTCATTAAAAAATCATGTCCTGCAGTTTCAGCCGAATCAGTTTTCCGGAGGTGGGGAACTCTCCTTGTTAGTATTCTCTAATTTTTCTTTATATTTATTCAATTGTACTTTTTTAATTTAAATATAAGCTTCTTTCTTTCGTAAAGCCTCATTTGTACGCATTTGTTCCAATTCATCAGTACTCTTTTCTTTCTTGAATTTTAATTTCGTTATCCTTGTATTTTCTTTCTTTTTTATATCTATTTGGTTGTTTTTTTTCATTTAAATATAAGCTTTTTTTTCTTAAAGCCTTATTTGCACGTATTTGTTCCAATTCATCGGTATTTTTTTTCAATTTCATTTTTATTATCTTATTATTATTTAATATTTCTCATACTTATATGGTCTATCTTTTTTTATTTTCATATAATTTTCTTTTACGTAAACACTATGAATACGCCTTAGTTCTAATTTAATATTAATTTTTTTCTGCATTATCATAATTATGTCTTTTTATGAATTTTCTTTATATTCATTCGATAGTACTGTTACCATTTTCATATTAAATCCTGTTATACATAAAGCTCCCTTGTCGTCTATTTCTTTTAATTCTTTTTTTTTCTTCATTAAATGTAATCTCATCAGTCCTTATTTTATTATCGTTATAATTTATGTGGATATCATCAAAATCCATTAATTCATCATTTCGTTTAAAAAAAATTGTATCTGATATGTCACTGTCAATTTCCATCTGGATTATTTCAAGATGTGAATTCTTCTAATCACGACACATTTCCATGATAATTTTTTATTATGCTAATAAATGCATTTGTCAGTTTTTTTCAAGAAGTTCAATCTCGGCAATCACGGTGCTTCAGAGTGAATTTAAATAAAAATTTAATGTCACTTCAAAATTCTTTTTGAGAATGATTTGCGAACATTTAGGCATCATTTTTAAAATCGGTTTACATAGCTGATGTGGAGAAAAATAGATAGGAATAAAAAGAATAATTCAAAACCACACAATTTTATTTCATTTATAAAAAAAATGCTCAAAAGGGTTTGGAACGTAAGTATAATAGTAAAAATATAGCAAAATTCAAGAATATTGGCCTTATGTTATGGAGCTTTTGGGCTCAAATATTTAAAATATGGTCGAAAAATAATTCTATAGCTACTTACGTATGGATACATAGTATTCAAAGAATGTAGATATTTACATCGATGCCATCTTCTAATATATTCTTTAATTTATTGAAGCTCATATCATGTCAGATTTTAAGCAATTCAGTCGTAATTTAAAACTTGCTTAACTAACAAGGAGAGGTTCTCACCTCTAATAAACAAATTTGGCTGATACTGCATGTTATGATTCTTTGATAAAAAAATTTTTTTAACAAAAAACAAAACCGACTTAAAAAAAATGCACTAAAAAGTTACAAATAATTTATAATCTTTAATAATTATACGCATAGTACGCATCTAACTCAACAAATGTGTTGCAAACATATTATAGATTATCTAATTATTTGTAAACAGCACAAACAAATTATATTATTGTTTAATTCACAAAAAAATATTTTCGAAGTCAGCGTCAAGTTGTTGAATTGTTCTGCACAGATGTAGAATTTGACGCCGACTTCGATAATATTTTTTCGTGAATTAAACAATAATATAATTTGTTTGTGCTGTTTACAAATAATTAGATAATCTATAATATGTTTGCAACACATGTGTTGAGTTAGATGCGTACTATGCGTATAATTATTAAAGATTATAAATTATTTGTAACTTTTTAGTGCATTTTTTTAAGTCAGTTTTGTTTTTTTTTAAAAAATTTTTTTTTGTAACTGTTTAGTGCATTTTTTTGAAATTGGTTTAGTTTTTTGTTAAAAAATTTTTTAGTGTATCCCCCTACTAAAAGCGCAAATATAGGTAGACCCACTAATTATGCCTAACTTCCATTATCAATTCATAACGCATGCATTAGTACATTATACCAAGCAATGTATAGGAGGAGTTTTCCAACAATATTCCATAGAATATTCCAATATAAGAAGAATCAACGAATATTACAGCAATATTCCATGGAAGATTCCTGAAATCTTTTAAATCTTCCATGCCATTATTCCAGGAAGCTTCGATAAATATTCCATGCTGTGTACGAGGTGATTAAAATATGCTAATTAAATAGTGTGAAAATTCATTATGTGTTACATGCTAAAAATATTAAGAAAATATGTAGTAATATTTAATTCAGCATAACTTCCGAACCACAAAAACTTTTTTAACACAATAAAGTTCAAAGTAAACTGTTCAACATGTACTTTTTTCTCTTTTATGCACTTTTTTGTAAGAGTTTTGGTTTTTTGGTTATTAAAGTTCTCATAAGCACTTCTTGTTACTATGTTTTTTGAAAGAAACAACCTTATCTTTGTCGCTGGGCTTATTATAGGAAAAGAAACAACACAGATTCATTCTTTTGATTAATGAATCATAACCTGCAGTATTAGCTGAATCGGTTTCCTAGAGGTGTGGAGACTTCTCATTAGTTATGCAAGTTTCAAATGACTACTTAAAGTGTATACTAACAGACGTCTATTACGCTGGCACAGCAACATTAAAACGCAACGATCTGATCTATACCATATTTTGTAGCTAATTTATTGTTAATTTGTTACGCCAGAAACGATTTTGTTGCTCCAACCGTTTCCGAGAAACCATGGCTGTGCAAGCGTAAGTCTTACGCTAGCACGACGACTGCTGTAACTTTTTCTCTAATAAGGATATTTTAACGATTCAAACGGGATATTTTTTTGCTAATTTGTTGCTGAAAGATGGTATATCGCTGGATTCTAAAATATTAATATTTGGCTGAATAACTAACACCATACCTTGAAAAAATTTGATAATTCACTAAATTAAAGGGTGGGATAAAAATTAATAAAGAATATCTTGTTGCTGATTTGTTGCTGACATATCCTACCGGAAACGATTTTGTTACTCCAGCCGTTTTCGATTAACCATGGCTGTGCTAGCTTAAGTCTTACGCTAGCCCGACCACTGCAGTAACTTTCTTCTAATTAAGATATTTTAACGATTCAAACGGGATATTTTGTTTCTGATTTTTTGCTGAAAGATGGTATATTAATGGATTCTAACATTTTAATATTTGACTGAATAACTAACACCATAACTTGAAAAAATTTGATAATTCATTAAATTAACTGAGAGGGATAAAAATTAATGAAAGATAATTCGTTGCTAATTTGTTGCTGACATTTTCTTCCAGAAACGATTTTGTTACTCCAGCTGTTTTCGATAAACCATGGCTGTGCTAGTGTAAGTCTTACGCTAGCCCGACCACTGCAGTAACTTTCTTCTAATTAAGATATTTTAACTATTCGAACGGGATATTTTGTATCTTATTTTTTGTTGAAAGATGGTATATCGCTGAATTTCGAAATATTAATATTTGACTGAATAACCAACACCATACCTTAAAAAAATTTGATAATTAACTAAATTCAAGGGTGGAATAAAAATTAATAAAAGATATTTTGTTGCTAATTTGTTGCTGACGTTTCCGTTCAGAATCAATTTTGTTACTTCAGCCGTTTCCGGTAAACCATAGCTGTGCTAGTGTAAGTCTTACGCTAGCCGGACCACTGCAGTAACTTTCTTCTAACTAAGATATTTTAACTAATCGAACGGGATTTTTTGTATCTTCTTTTTGCTGAAAGATGGTATATCGCTGGATTTCGAAATATTAATATTTGACTGAATAACCAACACCATACCTTAAAAAAATTTGATAATTAACTAAATTTAAGGGTGGGATAAAAATTAATAAAAGATATTTTGTTGCTAATTTGTTGCTGATGTTTCCGTTCAGAATCAATTTTGTTACTTCAGCCGTTTTCGGTAAACCATAGCTGTGCTAGTGTAAGTCTTACGCTAGCCCGACCACTGCAGTAACTTTCTTCTAATTAAGATATTTTAACTATTCGAACGGGATATTTTGCATCTTATTTTTTGTTGAAAGATGGTATATCGCTGAATTTCGAAATATTAATATTTGACTGAATAACCAACACCATACCTTAAAAAAATTTGATAATTAACTAAATTCAAGGGTGGAATAAAAATTAATAAAAGATATTTTGTTGCTAATTTGTTGCTGACGTTTCCGTTCAGAATCAATTTTGTTACTTCAGCCGTTTCCGGTAAACCATAGCTGTGCTAGTGTAAGTCTTACGCTAGCCGGACCACTGCAGTAACTTTCTTCTAACTAAGATATTTTAACTATTCGAACGGGATTTTTTGTATCTTATTTTTTGCTGAAAGATGGTATATCGCTGGATTTCGAAATATTAATATTTGACTGAATAACCAACACCATACCTTAAAAAAATTTGATAATTAACTAAATTCAAGGGTGGAATAAAAATTAATAAAAGATATTTTGTTGCTAATTTGTTGCTGACGTTTCCGTTCAGAATCAATTTTGTTACTTCAGCCGTTTTCGGTAAACCATAGCTGTGCTAGTGTAAGTCTTACGCTAGCCCGACCACTGCAGTAACTTTCTTCTAATTAAGATATTTTAACTATTCGAACGGGATATTTTGCATCTTATTTTTTGTTGAAAGATGGTATATCGCTGAATTTCGAAATATTAATATTTGACTGAATAACCAACACCATACCTTAAAAAAATTTGATAATTAACTAAATTCAAGGGTGGAATAAAAATTAATAAAAGATATTTTGTTGCTAATTTGTTGCTGACGTTTCCGTTCAGAATCAATTTTGTTACTTCAGCCGTTTCCGGTAAACCATAGCTGTGCTAGTGTAAGTCTTACGCTAGCCGGACCACTGCAGTAACTTTCTTCTAACTAAGATATTTTAACTATTCGAACGGGATTTTTTGTATCTTCTTTTTGCTGAAAGATGGTATATCGCTGGATTTCGAAATATTAATATTTGACTGAATAACCAACACCATACCTTAAAAAAATTTGATAATTAACTAAATTTAAGGGTGGGATAAAAATTAATAAAAGATATTTTGTTGCTAATTTGTTGCTGATGTTTCCGTTCAGAATCAATTTTGTTACTTCAGCCGTTTTCGGTAAACCATAGCTGTGCTAGTGTAAGTCGTACGCTAGCCCGACCACTGCAGTAACTTTCTTCTAATTAAGATATTTTAACTATTCGAACGGGATATTTTGTATCTTATTTTTTGTTGAAAGATGGTATATCGCTGGATTTCGAAATATTAATATTTGACTGAATAACCAACACCATACCTTAAAAAAATTTGATAATTAACTAAATTCAAGGGTGGGATAAAAATTAATAAAAGATATTTTGTTGCTAATTTGTTGCTGACGTTTCCGTTCAGAATCAATTTTGTTACTTCAACCGTATCCGGTAAACCATAGCTGTGTTAGCGTAAGACTTACGCTAGCATGACCACTGTAGTAACTTTTTTCTAATAAAGATATTTTAACGATTTAAACGGGATATTTTGTTATTGATTTGTTGCTGAAAGATGGTATATAGCTGGATTCTAAAATTTTATTATTTGACTAGATAACTAACACCATAACTTGAAAAAATTTGATAATTCACTAAATTAAAGAATGGAATAAAAATTAAGAAAAGATATTTCGTTGCTAATTTGTTGCTGACATTTCCTTCCGGAAACGATTTTGTTACTCCAGCCGTTTTTGATAAACCATGGCTGTGCTAGCGTAAGTCTTACGCTAGCACGACCACTGCAGTAACTCTTTTTCTAATTAAGATATTTTAACGATTTGATCAGAATATTTTGTTGCTAATTTGTTGTTGGAAGATGGTATATCGCTGGATTTCAAAATATTAATATTCGACTGGATGATTAACACCATACCTTGAACAAATTTGATAATTTTCTAAATAAAAGGGTGATATAAAAATCAATAAAGAATATTTTATTGTTAATTTGTTGCTGACATTTCCGTCCAGAAACGTTTTTTCACTCTAGCCGTTTCCGGTAAACCATAGCTGTGCTAGCGTAAGTCTCACGCTAGCACGATCACTGCAGTAACTTTTTTTCTAATTAAGATATTTTAACGATTCAAACCGGATATTTTGTTGCTAATTTGTTGCTGAAAGATGGCATATCGCTAGATTTCGAAATATTAATATTTGACTGAATAACAAATACCATACCTTAAAAAAATTTGATAATTGACTAAATTTAAGGGTGGAATAAAAATTAATAAAGTATATGTAGATTAAATATATTAAGGGGCTTGTTAAGCCAAGATAGTCGTTATAGTTAACCCTGGACTACAAACCAGGAACGTATTCAAGAAAGAATGGTGAAATAACTGCAGCAAAATATACGGTTGAGTTTAATTTATTATATGATAACGGCCTCTACTACGGCGTACAGGTAGAGCCTATCACAGTGAGGTCTGAAGCTCGACTGGCTTGCTTGAGAGCTCGCAACGTTCTCTGTACTTACCAGCCGCTAAAGCAACGCCTATACCAAGTTAGCGCCTGCGTGGTACTGAACGTAGCCACATACTCCCCCCTAAATGCCAGTGCGATATACAAAAACGGCAATGCATGTAAGCTATTACATTACAAGCTAGTGAATTATGGCAGTAATTATTATTTTTTTTTATTAATTGCAGGTAGATCATTTACCCTCCGAGAACAAAAGTTTTTTTACTATACAACGTGCTTCATGCACCCACTCATACCTGCAAATTTTACAAAAAAAACGTGCGTAACACTCATTCCGCCACATCTATGCATGCATTCCTTAAATACATCAGCTTTGTTGCGTAAAATATGAGCACTTAGTGCTTTGCAACCAATATTTAATATATGCGAGCTTAGAAATCTTTTTAACTTATTATGACACTCACTGATTGAACAACAATATAGATTCTACATAAAAAGTACAGTCTTTACAAAAAAAAAAAATATTTTTTTACATGAAAATACGCTTATAAAAAATATATCGCTTTTACAAACATATTTCGCCCTTACGCAAAAGTACAGATCTAATTATAATTAATCTTTCTACTACGCACAATGCGCGACCGGCCCGATTACGCCCTTTTCATGATAGTAAGTATTTCTCCTACTAGACTACCACAAATTTTATATCCACGTGAACGCGCAAAAATCTCTTTTATGCTATTAGTTTTGCATTTGATAAGTATCACAGTAAGTCTGTGCTGCTACATAACGCTGCGAGAAAATCCAATTTTAGGAATTTAATTTTCTTTTTTCCTAGGATGTTTACTATTTTTACATTCTCCATCTTCAAACCCATGATAGACAATAAGGTACCCTTTAAGTTTGGACTATGATCGATACTTAGCTTTTTTAACTTTATGACACTCACTGATTGAACAACAATATAGATTCTATATAAAAAGTACAGTCTTTACAAAAAAAAAATATTTTTTGACATGAAAATACGCTTATAAAAAATATATCGCTTTTACAAACATATTTCGCCCTTACGCAAAAGTACAGGTCTAATTATAATTAATCTTTCTACTACGCACAATGCGCGACCGTTCCAATTACGCCCTTTTCATGATAGTAAGTATTTCTCCTACTAGACTACCACAAATTTTATATCCACGTGAACGCGCCAAAATCTCTCTTATGCTATTAGTTTTGCATTTGATAAGTATCACAGTAAGATTGTCTGTGCTGCTACATAACGCTGCGAGAAAATCCAATTTTAGGAATTTAATTTTTTTTTTCCTAGGATGTTTACTATTTTTACATACTTCATCTTCAAACCCATGATAGACAATAAGGTACCATTTAAGTTTGGACTATGATCGATACTTAGCTGTTTTAACTTTACTAATTTTAAAAAATCGAGAGTATAATTAATTTTCAATCCGTTGATAATCAACTCCTCTAAACAAGGAATCACGCTTATAATATTGGTGACTCGCCCTTCCAGATCGCAGTTATTGATTACGTTAATACTTTTGAGGGTTGATGATATTATTAAATTGGGACTATGAATCCATTCGATCAGCGGATATCTCTCGTTGGTAAAACTAAGTTTCCACTTCTCTAATAAATTCTGTCCATCAAAGATGTGTTCAAGTAGCATGAAGTCATACACCTTCTTATCACAATTGCGCGCATCATGCAGCGATAACGCTTTTAATGACGAATTGACCCTGATAAACTCTACAATCTGATGTATTTGTATTCTTTTACAGTTGGTTATAACTAACACTTTTAAATTGTGTTAAAGCTGTCAATTTAAAAATTTTTAATTTATTTTATCGTAATTACTAATATGCAATTCTTCTATATTATATAACTGGACCTGTCTGCCTATAGCAGATCTTGTCTTTCCTAAAATCAATTTTTAATACTAGGCCAGTTATCGAGGGTTTCCAGGATCTTGTCTGTGACGTCAACGCTAGACTAGTCAACTATCTCTAAGTGTCGTCATTTGCCCTGCTGGACATCGAGAATTTTACTTAACAAACTACTATTTACATTAGTTGTGCTCGGACTAACAAGGATGTTCTTAAATCTAAAATTTGCTGCATCGTGGAGCATCAGTCAAAGCGGGTTGTGGTGTTAATATCTCCTAATTGACGGAAAAAAAATCAACTCTGAGGTCTAGGAAAAGTTCGGAGAAATGACAGGCCTTAAAGAAAGTGAAGAACTCATCAACGCTAAGATACGCAAAAATCATGTCCAGCAGGGCTTTATCGCTCAATAATATGAGCACAGTATGGTGGCTGAAGTTTTGCCTGCATGATGAGCTACATTCACAATCTCGTAACCATTGCAATCCGCCTCTCTCAATATTCCGTTTATATCTTCTTTAGATATAGTAACAAAGATGTTAAACATGAACAGCTTGGTAATCAACTGTCCATTAACTAAAAGGACTGGGTGCAAGGTCGTATGCTCTATGTATTCTTGAGCCACGTTCGAGCCAATATGGCGAGTGTTACGCCTCCTCCTCTCATCATCCTTAATCCTAAAATATCCTTTGTACTCTTCCATATGTAGGAGAGCCAAAAAGCAGTTCACCTTGATGGTATGACATTGCTGACTATCCTTGAACCGCTCGAATTCTGCAATGGTCCGCTGGAGCACCTCCATGCTATCTGCAGAATAACATGGGGTTAGGTATTTGTTAATCTTATTAATAGCCTACATTACTATGCGCATTTCTATTTGCAGATGTTATAATACTAGCTAGATATACTATCGCGATTTAAAATCTATTTTATATAACACTTGAGTCATATCCTAAGCCAATATTTGGTGGATGGTTGCACTCCAACATGCCGTCGAAAAGTGTGCTACCAACCTTGTCATAATCTACTGGCTTATTATGTCCGACAAATTCTAAATCAGTCATATACTTGTTAAATGTTTTAGGAACGTGAGTTTTGTCAAAACAGGTCCGCAAAAATGCTGGAATGTCATAAAATGCATAATTTTTGCGCGCTCGCAACAGTTGAACATTATTCAATACCTTTGCCCATGGCAAAGAACCTGTTGCCCAAAATATCATATTAAATAAAAGTAACTCTAGGTCACCGCGTTGGGTACATAAACTGTTGTGAGCGTCTCTGCTCCTAAAGAATCCATCACCCCTCTGTGCACCGAGTGTAACGGGTCCATCGGATCCAGTGTATATTGGTGCAACTTGGTTAAAACCTGACAGATAAACCTGTTCTGGATTATTCCTGTCAAGGAAAATATTTTTGGGTTTGATGTTGTTATATGATTGACCTGTGCTATGCACAAACTCTAGTACAAGGACCAACTGCCAAGCCACCGAGTAAACCTGTTCCAAAGGCAATATGCTTTTATTGTCAGCCAATATATTACCCAGGTTTTTTTCGTATCGTTCGGTGGTCGAAAATCTATAATGATTCGAACCCATCATGAACTCACCGTGTGCAAAAAATCTAGCAATGGATGATGAGGGTAATTGTCGCTCCTCTACCCACTTGTTCAACTTTTCAAGGCTAGCGTTTTTTATTAATTGGTTCGATTTTAGCGATCGTTAGTGGCAGGCTGACCGCTAATTTGCCACAAGCTTCTACAACAAACATGCAACCCCAAGAGTCTTCATATAGCATCTCTTTCAGTGACCATCTCTAGCCAGTAGTGTCAGAGATAATAGTTTCTGACTGACTTCTTTGTTAATGTGCTCACCAACGGCCGATGTATTTTGATCGATGTTGTGATCATCAGTACTATTATTAGCGTCTAAATCTGCATTATCCTCCTCAGAGTTTACACTTGCATGATTCAGCTCAACATTTAATTCAGACTTAGCAATAGGATCACTGGGTGTATCTCTTGCTTCCTCTGCGTCAAAAGTATCCATCGCCGTTTCGTTCGGCTCTATGTGTACCTGTACTCTAACTACAGTTTTACTGTTGCTTTTGTTTTGTATTTTTGCAACTTCTTGTTGGTCTTCCTCTGGCTCATTATTCATAACATGGGCTGGTTTAGATAATTCAGCTGTAACGGTTTTATTCCTTCCTTTAACCTCAATTACGAAGTTCTTACCATTATCTTAGCGGGAAATCACTTTAAATGGGCCAGCATAAGGTCTATCCAGGGTAGGCTTAATTGCCTTTACTCTCATAAATACATGTGAGCATTTATCTAGGTCTGTAAAAACGAATGTTTTGATGGAATTATTATGATTAGTTGGAACGGGTTTCAACTCTCTCATGTATGTTCTAAATTCGTCCATAAATGTAGACTTACAAGGTTCTTGGTTTGATAAAGCAAAGAATTCCCCTGGAACTCGCAGACCGGTACCGTATACGAAATCTCTATGCACGCACATCCTGAGGCCCAAGAAAACTGTTGAGAGTGGGTTGACACAATTTCTTTTTTCAGCATGGCATCTGAGAGCTGCTTTTAAGGCTCTATGCCATCTTTCCACCAGACCGTTAGCTTGCGGATGGTAAGCGGTTGTTCTTATTCTCATACAACCCAGAAACTGAAGCAAGCATTTAAATAGCTCAGATTCAAACTGTGCTCCTTGGTCTGTGGTAATAACCTCTGGTGCTCCAAATCTGGACAACCAGTTATCTATAAACGCTCTAGCTACTGTTGCAGCAGTGGTGTCTTTAACTGGAATAACCTCCGGCCATCTTGTATACCTGTCGACCATAGTGGGTAGATACTTCTATCCATCACAACTTGGTAATGGTCCAACAAGATCTATGTGTACATGAGAAAATTTCTCATTAAGTACCGTAAAACGTTCAGGCAAGAACTTATTATGGCGGGATACTTTACATTGCTGGCATTTTAAACATTCTTTTCACCATTTTGTAATATCACGGTGCATGTTTGGCCAGACAAATTTCTGCCTAATTAACCTATCAGTTATTCTCGCACCAGGATGCGAATTCTGATGGAACAGGTAAAGGTTTCCTTTCTTAACGCCTGTGGCAGATGTGCTCTAATAGTTTGACCAAAAACGTCACAATAAATAGGTATATCATTTACTCTTAGCATGAGCTTTTCTAACTTAAGAGAGCGTTTCTTTTTCTTGAGAACACTGAGCAACCATTCGTCTTCAGATTGCTTTTTACTCAGCAGTGCTAAATCGAAAAGAGTGGGCATTTGAAAAGCTTCAACCCTAGCGCAGAACTCATTTGCTATAAGGCTGTCTGATTTTGCAAGCTCTTCAGTATTGACAATCTCTACTGAAGCTATACTCTCAATTCGTGACGACGTGTCAGCCACCGTATTGCTTTCCCCTTCAATATAACAAATTTTTGCATTAAATTGTGCTATATATATCAATTGGCGAATTTTACAGGTACACGCAAGTGGCTTCCACGTGCCATCAATGAGCTGTTCTAACGCAGCACCCATTGCATAATCAGATGCATCGGCAACGATTCTAGTATCAGCATCGTCGTAAGGGTAAGCTAAATGGGTTACACTAGCCAAATCCCTCTTGCTTTGCTCAAATGCTTCCTCACTTTCAACACCCCAGATAACAGGACATTTATCCTTCTTTTTAAAATTTTTAAGGTGTTGATTTAACAATCTTTGGGTTTTAGCAACGTTAGGAATACAACGTCTATAGAAGTTAATCATTCTAATATATCTACGGAGTTGGTCAATGTTCTGTGGCTTTGGGAAATCCACAATGGCTTGGACTTTGCTCTGAGAAGGCTTAAGACCATCCTTACTTATATGATGTCCCAGAAACTTTAATTCATTAACCCCAAAGACACATTTTTCAAGATTTAGTAGTAAGTGCAATTCTTCTAATCGTTTCAGGACGATATTAAAATGCATCTCATACTCTTCTTGGTTGGATGAGGTGGTAAGTATGTCATCAATATAAACAAAAACAGAGTCTAGGTCTTCTAAAACTCGGTTAACGTAGCGCTGAAAGGTCTGCGCGTTATTACGCAGGCCGAAAGTCATGACCTTGTACTCAAATAAACCGAAAGGAATGATAACGGCTGTTTTAGGCCTATCACACTCTGCGACTGGTATTTGATAATACGCTGTCTGGAGGTCTAAAGAGGAAAAAATAGTCTTCCTACTTAGAAATGTTGGAAAATCGTGAAGGTGGTGCACTGGGTACCTGTCTGGTACTGAAACCTGGTTGAGTGCCCTATAATCTTCACAAATCCTCCAGGAACCGTCCTTTTTGGGCACCATATGAATAGGACTTGCCCACAGGCTGCTAGAAGGTTGACACACGCCCGTTTCGCACAATGACTTAAACTCAGCTTTCGCCACTTGGAGTTAGTCAGGACCCAATATTCTTGCTCTTTGCGCAATAGGAGGGCCTGTAGTCTTAATATAGTGTTCTACACCACGATCTTGTAGTGGTGCAGTTTGTTCCACTCCAAGTACCTTAGGATATTTATTGAGTAAATGAGAGTAATTAATATTTGGTCCAGTACATCACTTCCAATAATAGGGTACGGCACATCAGCCACAATAAAACTCCAGTTTATAGTTCTGGAGATGCCAAGATCAAGTTTGAGAAGTTCTGTGTCGTAAGTTTGTATTACGGTGTTATTTGCAGCATATAACTTAATACTAGGAGTTTTATCTAGTTTACGAGATCCTCTGGGGACTAAAGAGACCTCGGCGCTAGTATCTATTAAGAAAAGTTCACTACTATTTAAATCTCTCATATGGAGGCGAACCAATGTAGAGCTATTAGTTTCCCTGTGCTTTATTTTTGCTAGGGTTGCTGGATTTAAAAGTGCTATAATGCTTGCAGAATTCAAAGCATTTCATGGATTTTTTTCGGTGATAAAAATGATACCAGCAAATTTCTTCTTTATTGCTCAATTGAATTGGCTTATTCCTCTGGTTTTTCTCGTGAACTTTATTTTTGTTACCTTTATTTTTCATATTTATTTTATTTTTGAAACTACCGCACCTTTGCGTTCTTTTTTCCAGTGCTTCAACTCTTGCTTTTATATCTGAAGCTGTGTCTGAACTGGTGGATGCTTGCGTAGCAACTGCGTTCACCGTATCCTTTTTATTCAACATGGTTTTCCATTTTTTATTAGCTGTTTCTATTTGAACGCTTTCAGACCAGGTATGTGAGTTCGGACCCATATGTAGTAATAATTTGTTTGGGAGTTTTTCTATCCGAACTTTTAATATCGTTGACCTGGGAATACTATCCCCTGCTAGGCATAATAATTTATGAAAGAAAAATGGTGGGCCTTTCTTACACATTTGTTGGATCGTAAATAGCTGTTCTAACTTTTTCTCAGGAGATTGAGAATACTTTTTCAGGATCGCTTCTTTTAACGCATGTTATTTAACTCTCTGCTCTGCGGTTTTAATGACGAGTGTCAGTCGTTGCACATCGTCTTTACCCAGGTTCTGTACGAAGTTCCAGAATTCATCCTTGTCTGATATTATGCCTTTTTTAGACATTTGGTTTTCAAACAAGGAAAACCATAATTCAACCTCTACTTTCCATAGAGGCTGGAATTTTATTTCAAACGCAGAGCCTAAGTTCGAATTATATTGAATTGAAAGTTCGAATAATTGCAAGGGACGAATGTTCTACTCTCCGCATACCTTAGCAACGCAACGCTCAAATTGACACACCTACGTCCAGAACCCACACTAACAAATGGTCTGGCACGCCACGCCACAATTCTCTCCACTCGAACGTGCACTCTCACTCTCACACAAAGGGTTGAAACAGAGTCGTGGACTAAAATTAATCAACATAAATACAAATCCGTGCATAAAAGCCTAGAAATTCATAAAATTACTTTGCGAATACCTGGTCTCCCAGAGTCATGAGCTGTCAACTCACAGATTCTAACAGGGATAGCACCCAAAATGTCTCCGTGGCCAACTATGGCATACGCCAGCACTCACAAGCTCTTAAGAAGAACAAACGTCGCACGTTAAAAAAAATGCACTCATACTGCACATTTAAAAACAAAGGTCCAGTTATCTGCTGGCTCTATTCGAGCGCTTTATGAACTAAAATAATATAATTACGACTAGCTGACCTGTAGACTAAACTAGCTAATGAAAATCGAATCAGGTCAGTCGCGCATATGTGTCACGTGAAAAGACTGAGATCTATAGATTTATTTACATATGTTGAGAATTTGTATAATGTTCACTATTACAAACTACTCTCAATGATCTCACTCCGTTCACGAGTGTTGTCTCGTGGTTACGCTTTAAATTTTTCGTGCTCCTCATCGGAAAACAAAGAGAAAGCGACTTGACTGTAGCGTCTATACGGTATTACTTATTATAATGTAAACCTTTCAATTCAAATAAAGTCAATTCTCTATGGCTCTTTCGGTGAGAACCCGAAAATGACGAACAAGAGAAAATTGAATTTAATTTGTTATGAATTTGATTGAAGAAAGAAAAGAAAAATTTTATATGTATGTTTTCGTCAAACAACGATGCGATGATGTGAAGCGCTTGAAAAAGGCCACCTCCTGGTGGCTAATAATCGTTGAAAAGGAACAGCGTAGCGTCGAGTCCTTGAATTGATGTAGAGAAAAACTTTTTGCCGAAATGCTGTAGAGCGTGGTTTGATGAAAGTCGCGGCACTTTCTTCCTTCCTCACAGGAGTCACCAATGTAGATTAAATATAATAAGGGGCTTGGTTAAGCCAAGATAGTCGTTATAGTTAATCCTGGACTACAAACCAAGAACGTATTCAAGAAGGAAATGTAAAATAACTACAACAAACGATACGGTTGAGTTACATTTATATTTAAATGACCGCTACGTCGTACTGGTAGACCCTATCACAGTGAGGTCTGAAGCTCGACTTGCTTGCTCGAGAGCTCGCAACGTTCTCTCTACTTACGAACGGCTGAAGCAACGCCTATACTAAGTTAGCGCCTGCGTGATACTGAACGTACCCACAGATATTTTGTTGCTAATTTGTTGCTGACATTTCCGTCTGGAAACGATTTTGTTACTCTAGCCGTTTTCGAGAAATCATGGCTGTGCTAGCATAAGTCGTACGCTAACACGGCCATTGGAGTAACTTTTTTTCTAATGATAAAAGTTTTGATAATAGCGAATAAAAATTAAAAAATTATATTTTTGTAAAATAAATATCGTAACAGAAATTTCATTTATTTCATTTGCAATTAAAAAGAATTAATTCTTTAAAAATTCTAAATTTAAAATTATTTTTAAGATACAAAAAATAGGGATAAAGATTGATAAACTTTTCTGCCCTCTAGCCGGAAAACGACAACTTTTTTGTCGCTGCCCAAAACAAAGTTACCGCTTTCCGACACCGTCGAGCAGAAAAATAGTATACAACCCTTGGCCAGTAAATGAGAAAGCCTCAGATCACAGTTAGTAAATCTCGGCTTCGCCTCGGTCAATAATTACATGTTATCTGAGACCTTTCTCACCTTTTTGGCCATAGGTCGTAATATACTATTTATGAGTTTTATGATTTTCCTAGAGAAGTTTCACATTTGTCGGCCAATCCCAGACTGCCACACCAGATTTTTAAAATGAAAACTGGATTCAAATCCTTTTGAAATAGTAGTTACAGCATCTGAAAATTTTATTTTTTTCCAAATATATCGAGCAATGAAAATTGGACCAAATTTTAGCATTTATTAATAAATGTTATGAAGAGGAATTTAGGTCCAATTTTCACTGCTCTATATCTTTAGAAAAAAATAATATTTTTAGATGCTGTAACTACTATTGCAAAAGGATTTGAATCCGGCTTTTATTTAAAAAAAGTTCAAGCTTCTAGTTATTGATGCTAAAGAACCATAAGCGTTGAAAAATCTAGTAACATTTTATAGTGTTGAATAATTAATAAAAGCAGGGCACAATTTTTATTAAATGAAAAGTATTTATTTAATCAATACAAGAATAACTTAATTAAAAAATCTCTCTATACAATAATGAAATACAAGCTCTGACTTTAACAGACGGACTTGAACTGAACTAAACGACGACGAGACGCAACTTGATTCTCTTTAACTGTCTACTAAATATTCTCAATAGGTGGCGACACCTAGTATGAGTGTGTATATTTTCAACACTCCCTCCCACACTCATACATATTTTAATTAAAGGAGTTGTAGCATATCTCTCGTTTTTATTGTTTCTGTTCTGATCGTTCATTTAGTTCCTGTAATATAGAGAAAAAGTTTGTTAATAACTTAACTAAAATATATATCAGAAATATAATCAGTCAATGTTATCAGTCGTTAAATATTTGTTTGGTCAGTCGTTCATGTAATTCAAATGACAAAGGTTTTGTGAATACATCAGTTATCTGACTTTTAGAGGAAATTCAACTGACATTAATTAAACCTCTAATTACACATTCCTTTACATAATGTTCTTTTATTTCGGTCATATGTCTTAATTTGTTTTCACCTCCAGTCTTAACGCTTGCTTCTGCTGCCTTGTTATCACACCATAATAGAATTGGTGCTAATTCTTGTTTTAACAATCTTTTCAAATTTGATATAAGGATATCAATTCTGGAGCGCATTCGTTTATAGAAACATATTTCTGTCTGTGAGTTCTTCAGGATGTTGTGTCTTCGAAAAACTTGATCACATAGCTACTGGTCGTAAGAGAACTTTTGCAGTCGTCAAAACTTGCATCTGAAAATCCTTGTAAACAGTCGTTCTGTCCCTTATATCTAAGTTTAAAGTCTTTTGTTCTTCTTAATTATTCAAATACTCTTTTAATCTTCTACCAGTCATTTTTCAGTAAAGTTGATTTGGTGTCTGCATAGAGTATTTACCTTATATGCAATTTCTGGCCTGCTTGCGTTGATTTCTCCTTTTTTTTCACGCTGTCTTTTCTTCTTATTGGCAACCTGATTGATTACCATAGGTGTTCGTTGGGCGAGTGATTGATCCAAACTAAACTTCTTTAGCATTTTGTTTATTTATTGTTCTTGCTTAATGCTCAGTATCCTTTTTTTTCTGTCTTATTTTATTTCTGAGCCTAAAGAACTTTTAGTCTCACCAGTTTCTGTCATTTAAAATTTTTTTTTCTTTACATTTGTTACAAACTAGCAGAATGTCATCTGCATACTAAATCAAGATAAGAAATCCGTCTTTTTCTTGCTGAGTAAATAGACAAGACTCATTGTTGAATGATCCAAGTCCACATTTCTTTACTGTCTTTTTAAGTCTTTCATTCCAACATTTTAAACTGACTTTCAGATCGTATAAAGCATTTTCCAATACACACATCTTGTTTTGTTTGATCCTTTCATAAGCAGTCATCCCTTCAGGTATTTCCATATATATCTCATTGTTTCAATATCCATTTACAAAAGCTGTCTTCACGTCCATCTGACATATTTTTAAATCCAATTTGTTTGCCATTGCCAGTATAGATCTGATTAAATGTAATCGTGAATCCGGTGCATATGTTTCTTGCATGTCATACTCATTTCTGTCTTTAAAACTACGAATTACTAGTCTCGCTTTATATCTTATTTTACTGTCTTCTTTTCTTTAAATACCCATCTTGAATGTATAATGTTTGATCTTTTTCTGTCATTCATTACTATTGAACTGTCAACTAATTTTCATACATTATTCTTATACATACATTCTAATTCTTTAATAATAGTTTTGGTCCATTTTTTTTTTTTTTGTTTTTTGTTTATCTTTTGACTTCATGGCTTCCAAGTGTGTACTCAGGTCATTATTTATTTCTGTTAATAAAACATGAGTTTCTTCATTTATCTTATTTTCTGTACTTGTTTGTGTTTCTATTGATAATTCAATCTGTCGTTTTGTTTTCTCTCCTCCCGATTCTTGCACTTCATATTCATTATTTTTCTTAACCTTTGTCGGTCGTTCTACTAATTTTTTTTTTTATTTTCTCTCCCTCCAATCCTTGTTACTTTTTATCAGTCTTATTATTTTCGTTTCTTGGTCGTCTAACTGATCTTTTGACTTTCTCTCCCTCCGGTTTTTGTATTCGTGTTTCATTTTCTCTGTCTTCTAATACAAAATTCACAAACCATGTATCTTTATCTTTTCATCAATTTTTTTCCAGTCTTGTATATCAGTTGTTGCATATCTGTCCTTGTAGACTAATTTTTTTTTTTTTTTTCGTTGAATCGTACATCTCTGCTTTCGTATAGTTTACATAAAACCCATTGTGTCTGAATTCATTATTTGCAAAGGTTCAATTGTTCTATGCTTTACTGTCTTAAATGGCAATTTGTTAAACTTTGCAATCATACACACTTCACAGTCTTTCAATGTATCATCAAATACAGCCTGTTTTAAAGTTTTGATATTAGGAAATTTTAATTGCAATTTTCTTAAATAATCAACTTATGCATGGCCCATTCGAAAATACCACAAATTAGCGTAGTTGTTTGTATTTATTTACTCTGTCGCTTTTGTATTTTCAATCTCACATTGAGATTCTTCAATGACTTCAATCTCATGTCATTTATAAATATTTCTGTCTGCAATCTCAATATTTTTCTTCTTTGACTGTCTGATTTTCTTCCTTTTCATTAAATTGATTATTTTCTTCAATATTCTGTTCTTCGTTCATTCTACTTGTCGTTACATATACTAGAACCTGTCTTTGTTTTAAATTATTTTCTGTCGCATCTCATTCAAATTCAATCAACCAATATTGCTGATTACATATTGGTAAGGATGAAAAATCTTCATTTAAGTTTTCCACGCAGATTACTCTTCCTTCTCCCTTAGATATAAGATTTGCGCTGCAGTCTTTATTTGCGCATTGGACTCCGTCCAGTTGTTTAATAAATGTCTTGAAAATCAACTTTGAATTTGTCAATCGTTCTGTTGCACCACTGGCAGCACTCGGTTCATTAGTCTTCTTGTTTCTAGATTCTAATTGGTTTAAAACTGCCTCCTTTTTGATATTTTCCTCTGTTATATTTTACATAATTTTCTTGTCTCCTTTTATTGACAGATTTTGCTCGTTTTTAATTGACATTATTAATTAGATTAGCTATCTTACGTTTGAATGCTGTCTAACTTGTACTTTCTTTACTTTTATTATTATACTATTTCGATTCATACCTTTTTCTGTCTTTCTGTCTCGAGTGTCCCTGACGCTTTGGACATGTTGAGATCACATGGTCATGGGTAAATATCTGACAAAAGTAACACTTCTTTATGCTATTTCCCTGTCGTGGGCAGTCGCTGGCACAGTACCCATAACTGTCGCATTCAAAACATCGCACTTTCTGTATCGCCCTTGATTTGACCGTCATAGCTGTCGTTTGATGGCTTTCAACCTGTATAATAAGTAATTTTAGTTTATCATAAGATAATCCTTTCACTATAACACTTTCTGTCATAAAACTTATTCCTTCTACTTGATGTACTTTGCTTATGACAGCATTATAAAAGAAATCTCTTTAGTCTTCTTCAGGCAACGATTTAACTTTTGGCATGTTATTATAACTTCTTACTATTTCTTCAAATCTGTCTATAAAATTAACTGCCTTTTTCTTTCGCTGGATTATACTGTATGTTGTATTTTTTTTTTTTTTTTTAATACTAGATGAAGTTACATTTACCTCGCTTCAATTTAATTATTTCGCTTTAATTTCTTTAATTCTGTTCAACAATTCAACTAAATCTGTAATTTTCATAACTCTAGCATGATAGTCTTTATCTATTCTATTTATTAAAATATCACGAACTTTCATTTGCTACAATAGTACTATCTACAACATACAATAAGTCCAGCGAACTTAATTCAGATATAAAATAATCCAAAGTTTTCAAATATAATTTGAGTCGTTAATTTATAATAGCGTTTTACTGGTCCGTCTTTTCCAGTCAGTCCGGTTTTGATAATTTCTGTCAACTGTTTAAAAAATGTCTAAAATATTGTCGTTTTCTTTAATAAATCTTTTATCAACCTTTATTTGTATTAAACGCGATATTTCCAATTTATTTAACGGTCCTAAGTGTTCGTCCAAGACTGTCGAGTTCCCGAAACCTTCTGCATAAAGTGTATAATTTTCAAAATCATTGTTTACCTTATATGTCGTTTTGCTGTCTTTAGATTTATCTGTTCTTTCTGACTCGTTACCTGTAGTAATCCTCCTTTCCCTGTTCAAATTTCTCCCTCATTGCGTTCAGAGCCTGGCCGTCAAAGACCCACATGGCGCTTCTCTCCTTCGCCATCAAAGCCATCAAATCGTCATCACCTTTCTGCTCTATTTTTTTTTTTTTTTATTTTTTTTTTCTTCGTCTCTCTTGTTCTTTGCCATTTCTGCCTTAACGGTATTGAGTTTATCCATTACCTTGTCCAGTTTATCAGATAGGTCAGCCAATTTTGCTTCAGTCATTTCATTCATTCTGTTTTCTGTCTCCGTCTTTATTTCTGCCGTTTCAGTCGTATTGTAATGCTTATCTGTCTCTTCTCTGTCTTTAGCTCCGTCTTCGTTCTTATTTTCATCTGTTTTTCTGTCGTATACATATTTTTCCAATACATCATTCAATTTTGCTGTCAAACCTTTGATTTGTTTTTGTCTTTCCTTAACTGTCGCTATTTGACCTCCTGCAGTTACTTTAACTACAGTTTTTCACAGAACCGTCTTCAAAACCGTCACTTTATTCTACTTTCTGTTCTGTCTCGTTATATAGCCCCTCCGTCTTCTCAGTCTCATTGCTGTCGTTAATTCTGTCTTTTCTCTCTTTCTTATCAGTCATAGTGTGGCCACCTGTCGTACAATAGGGCATATATAATCTGTCTTCACTCTGTCTTCATCTCTGTGACTGTCCTTATCACCAGGTCAAATTCTTCACTCATGACGTACTTGTCAACTATATAGGAATAGTAAACCAATATAAATAAAATTCATATAATTTTGCCGAACACAAGCAAATCTAGATAATTTACGTTAGAGTTAATTATATATATATATATATATATATATATATATATATATATATATATATATATATATTATGAGCTTAATAGACCGAACACAAGCCCTTCAAGCTCAATATATCTATCAAAATAAAGTGAATCAACCTAGTATGCCGAACACAAGCAATATTAGGTCATTCATATTTATGACAATTTAAGAGAATCAATCTAACATGCCGAACACAAGCAATGTTAAATCAATCAAATTTGCCAGTTATTTATGTATATTTTCATATTTACAATTATACATATGTGCTATTATTCCCATACACAATATACTGAACACAAGTATTATTATGTATGTGAAAGCAGCAACTATGATCGATCAATATTATTTTTAAAACCATGGATATATTTATTAAAAAATATTTTTATATACGTACGTTCAAGCTTAATAAAATAAAATTTTTAATTTGAAATAATCATTATTCATTACTTAATTTGTATTCAATTTGTCATAATTTTGAATACAATACTGCCTTCAACAACTGTCATATACATATTCTCATGAGGATGTTTTGTGAAGTTGCAATAAACTTCTTTCCTCTGTATAATGATAATTTTACGAGGGGCTACGCACTTCTTGTCCTCTCGGGAGGACAAAAAAGAGTACATTGAGAGACTAAAGAGGACTTTAAAGAGGACAAGATCACAAATAAACTCTTTAATTTTTTAGAGTACATGGGCGAAGTTGAGAGGACTCGGGAGGACTTGAAAGGACTCGGGAGAACTTGAGAGGACAAGAAAGAAAACTTAAGAGGATATAAAAGGACATAAAAGAGAACTTAAGAGAACTGAGGAGTCCTCTTTTGTACTCTCACTGTCCTCCATAGTTCTCTTATGTACTTACATTGTCCTCTTCATTCTCTTATCTACTCACATTGTCCTCTTCATTCTCTTCTGTACTCTTGCTGTCCTCTGCAATTTTTTTACTTTTCAAAATAATCGCGAGTACATCGAAAAAAAATTCAGAGGACATCGGAGGACATGAGAGGACATGAGAGTTCACACTTTCAATTCAGAGGATTTTTTGAGAGGACATGAAGTGCGTAGCCCCTCGTAATTTTAATTAATTAAATATTTTTAAATATATTTTTCTTAAAGTCGTTCTTTTCTGTCTTTTCTTTTAATCGGTCTTTTGTATACATTTACATAAACTTTATTTTTTTGTCCGCTTTGATTTAGTTTGTTTCGCTTCACTAATTCTGTCTCTTTCTTAATCTGTCATTTTTATCGCGACGACGCGCACACTCCTATACATATATGATCACACTTATATACTGTCTCTTTTCTTTATGCTATAACCATGTTATACGTACATATGTATATGTATATACCTGCGAGTTTATTCTCGCCTTTTAGCAGTCACCGTCTTTCTGTCTTTTTCTAATTGCGCGCGCACGCCTTCACGATCTTTTTATTGTACACGGCGTCGACGTCTTTTCATTAACTCGACTTGGGCCTATGGCCGCTATGTTTGTGTGCATTATTATCTTTCAGTTTGAAGAAGTTAGGCCAACGCCTTTCTTCCTTCAAGCAATCATACTTAGTATTTCAACATAAAAACGCGTCCGTTTTTACATTCATTTTTAATTATAGCGAAATTTAACCAAATTCAAGCGGCACTTTTTGCAAATATTATTTTTTAACCGGTTTTCATTTATTTCTGTCTATACCGTCATAAATCTGTTCAGACCTCGCGCGTGCATCCACTATACATATACATATATATATACACACACATACACACATATATATATACGTATATACATACATATACATCTGCCTTAAACATGGATACGCGGCATACACAAACTCATATTTACACACACACATACATGTCAGCCATTTTCATTTTAATAATTTTATTAACAGTCATTCATACACGATCACTATTATAAAATAAAAGGAAAATTCAGACAAGTTTTTATCGGTTGCATACACTAGTCATGTTATATATATACATACACATATATATATTTCAGTCTGTACTGTCATAAATTTATTCAGAATCTATGCGCGCATTTCTTTTATATATATATATATATATATATATATATATATATATATATATATATATATATATATATATATATATATATATATATATACACGTACACACACGTATTTAATCAACAAAAATTTTCTTTTATTTATTGCCGTCGTTCATCAGTTTTTTTTTTTATTTTATTAATAATCATAATTATTTCGTGCGTGCACGGTCCTCCTCCTTCTATGTATATACATATACATACACATATACATATATATGCATGTATACAACATAAGAAGATCGCACAAACACGCACCAACCTGTCGCTTTCCGGCTTTACCTCGCGTCATAGCACCCAACATGGCGACTCGTTTTATTTCTCTCTCACTCTCTCTCACTATAGACTAGCGCACGACGCTAGCTATCTCTGTCTTTAGCTTTCTTATTACTAACGCGCATACGACGCCATTACTGCCGTATAGCATTGAGAGAGAACCAAAAAACAAAAATCTTACCCGGAGTCAACTCCTTTCTTTCCCCCTGTTGTCCTTCGACCTGTCTTTTCGTTCCTTGACTCGTCATCTCTGTCGCTTCCACCAGGAGATAAAGAACAATAAAACAATTCACCAACCAGACTGACGCACGCTCTAAACCACACAAACCCCTTTCTTAATTTAATTAAATAAAACACGCAGTTAAAAGCACTCTGGGCCCATAACCTGTTAAATAATTAATAAAAGCAGAGCACAATTTTTATTAAATGAAAAGTATTTATTTAATCAATACAAGAATAACTTAATTAAAAAATCTCTCTATACAATAATGAAATACAAGCTCTGACTTTAACAGACGGACTTGAACTGAACTGAACGACGACGAGACGCAACTTGATTCTCTTTAACTGTCTACTAAATATTCTCAATAGGTGGCGACACCTAGTATGAGTGTGTATATTTTCAACATATAGCTATAAATAAATATAAATATGTGCACAAATAACGAGTCATATGTAAAAAAGGAAATTAGAATAAAATGTGAAATAATTATTTATATTTTCCAAACACAAAAACAATTTGATCTTTTTGTTCTACGGATTAATTATAAATAAAAAATTTGTTATTAATATCACGATTTTGGCATATAAACGAGACTATATCACCTTTTGTACATTTCAAGTGAGCCCATTCCTTACATAATAAGTATCATACCCTAAAAACAGTGTTAATATTTATCCTGAAGGTTTGTTGATATTTGCCCCTACACAGCAATTTTTTAAAAAATATCATTAAAAATATATATGAACATGATGTATATTATATTAATGCGATTAAATAACTCATTTTTAACATGGATTAATATAAAATAATTTTAATATTATTAATTATAACAAAAGAAATCTAAAACAAATATTTACGTATGTAGAAATTTTATATTACCTGTCAAAAAAGGCTGTACTTTACGTCTCTCCTCTGCGAATTTGTGTGTGATACTAAATATGTTTACATTATAGAGGATGTTATAACTCGCAAAAATAACTATGAAACCTCTAGGATTGTTCGTGTTATTATATATTGAGTGTTAATATTTACTCCTGTTACTTTTAACCCCGGTCTTTCCTACTATCAAGATTATTCAGTTAAATTTAAAAAAAAATTCATTCATTAGTTTTTAAGAATTTTCGATTTCTGATACAAAATAGAAAATTTTTTATGTATAATATTGGAACTAAAAGTTCTAAATAACAAATGAATGAATTTATTTTGAAAGTAGGAGGGCCCATAAAGGCCGTTTTTTGGACACTAATAAAAAAATACCCTTTTTTTTTAATTTTTGGTGTAAATCGGTAAATGAAACATTTTTTAAGTCAACTGCATTGGTTTGGTGCGTGCGCTGAACTTTTGTGTGTGTGTGTGTCCATAAATGCATGCATACATGCATAGATGGATCGCGTATAATTTTCAAAATCACCCACTATGCCACCACGTTTTCTCAAACTATGGAGACTCCCATATCCAGACGAAGTTCAGCACACGCTGCGAACCAGTGCAGTTTACCTTAAAAATGTTTCCTTTATCTATTTACACCAAAAATGATGGAAAAAAAGGGGTATACTTTTTCTACGAGTGTCCAGAAAATTTATGGACCCTCCTCCTTGAATTGCATAATCTTCATGGTATATACTACAAGCTGCAATTACTTTCTTAAAATTTTGCAAAAAAACAAGAGATGGGCAATATCTAAAAGTACAGGTGCAGTGTCCATTTTAAATACACTTAAATGGAAAAATTAGCAATTATGTGGCTTTTTTATTAGTAGAATACCATAATCAAAATTAAAAACCGTAGTAATAATTCTATATTATACTTACCTTGGCCTACGTGTTCAAGTCCCAGAGAAAATAGTCAAAATAATCCAAAAATCTTTCCGACCTTCATGTCATTCGTTAGATCAGATACTGATTTTTCGTGATTTGAAAAAAAATTATAAGAGAAACATATCAAATGAAATATACCGTTTTAATTAATGAAATATCTTCATTGGATATAAAGTTAAATTAGGGGTCGTACTGATGTTACATTTACGCTAATAAAGCCATGGTTCCTCAAGAATAGCTTAAGCAACAAAAATATTGATAAAAATATCAGCATAAATCCGCAGAAGAATATCGATCGTTAAATTTTCTTTCTACCTCATCATTTACATAATATTCAAAATTTTCTCCAGTCTCGGTATCGGTAATTTATTCAAAAGTTAATATTATTAAATCTAGCAATATATTATCGTTTATCAACAGATTAAAAACAAAATATCCTCCACTAATTTTTATTCCATCTTTTAATTTAGTGAATTATAAAATTTTTTCAAGGTTTGGTGTTAGTTATCCAGTCAAATATTAATATTTTGAAATCCAGCGATATACCATCTTTTAGCAACAAATTAGCAACAAAATATCCAGTTCAAATCGTTAAAATATCTTAATTAGAAAAAAAATTATAGCAGTGGTCGTGCTAGCGTAAGACTTACGCTAGCACAGCCATGGTTTCTCGGAAACGGCTGGAGCAACAAAATTGTTTCCGGATGGAAATTTCAGCAACAAATCAGCAACAAAATATCCTTTACTAATTTTTATTTTACCTTTTAATTCAGTGAATTATAAAATTTTTTCAAGGTATGGTGTTAGTTATCTAGGCAAACATTAATATTTTGAAATCCAGCAATATGCCATCTTTTAGCAACAAATTAGCAACAAAATATCCCGTTCAAATCGTTAAAATATCTTAATTAGAAAAAAAGTTACAGCAGTGGTCGTGTTAGCGTAAGACTTACGCTAGCATAACCATGGTTTCTCGGAAACGGCTGGAGCAACAAAATCTTTTCTGGCGTAACAAATAAGCAACAAATTAGCAACAAAATATGGTATAGATTAGATCGTCGCGTTTTAATGTTGCTGTGCCAGCGTAATAGATGTTATTAACAGATGTCATCGAATTTACATTCCCTGAATACTATGTATCTATACGCAAATAGCTATAGAACTACTTTTCGACATTAATTTTAATAAATATTTGAGCTAACTAGCTGCATAACATAAGGCAGATATTCTTTAATTTTATTATATTTTTACTATCACACTGACGTTCCAAATATTTTTGAGCATTTGTTTTATAAATAAAATAAAATGGTTTGGTTTTGAATCTTTTTTTCATTCTTACTTATTTTTCTCCAAATCGATCATGTAAAATGATTTTAAAAGTGATGCCTGAATTATGTAATGGGCCGACAAATCATTCTTAGATGAAATTTTGAAGTCACATTGAATTTGTATTACTTCCTCGGAAGCACCGTGCAATATCTAAATTTAATGGCATTTTATTGAAATATGGTTCATGACAAAAACTTCTTATCATGTCCGATGGATTATCGTAATTTATATTTATATTATTATAATTATGTAAAAAAGAAAACATTCTGATTTGTTGCGTTTCAAAAATACCTAATAAATGTAATCACATTTGAGAAATATCATATCTTGAAAAACATAGACATAAATTATAAAGTATTGCAACAGCAAAAGCAATTGCAAAAAGGCCGCAATCATAATTATTTGTTTGTGATTGTACTGTTTTGAAAACTGTGCTCAATTTCGATTTGTTTGGAAATAATCTATTTATATAAATCTTATGCTCATCTTGTAGATATTTAAGATTTAAACTGTCATATATATGAATTATTTTATTATTATAATACATACAAATCCAGTGACCTTTTTCAAAATTTCCGGAAAACGATGCTTCTTCATCAGTCGGTACTAAATTAATATATTGCGGTATTTGAATTGGTAAAGTGGTTTGCATATCGAATGAGGGGCACCGATTTCAAAGATTATTAAATGATATATGAATATCAGTTAACATGTAAGCTATTCCAATATACAATTCTTGTCCTTCAACAATCAATTTATCTTTCTCAGTCAAACCCATTATTACAAATTGAAAATCTTTCAAAAATTTTTATTTCTTTTAAATAAACTTTTTTTTTAAATATTCACAATAGAATTGCTTTTATATTAACTAATTTAATTCAGTGTATTTTTACTTTCAAAAGCTGAAAAATATAAGAAATTATGGAAAATGCTTTGAATTAATTGTAATAAGATAAAAAATTATAATAAAATCTGTGAAAATGATATAAAGATTTGAAAATGGTTATTTTCAAAAAAAAATTATAACTACATTTGAATTTTTTTTTTTCAGGCTTAAAATCCAGCCTGATACCTTCAACAGTTTTTAAATGTAAATACCGTGAATATCTGTGAATAATTATAAATAGTTGTGAATAATGCAATTATTATAAGTAACTGAAAATAATGATATTTCTGTTCTATTTACAACAAATCTTTCTGAATAATTAAATACATATTTATATAATATTATAATTTTTAAAGGCAATTCAACAATAGTATTTTTTTATACTAGTGCATCAAATTATAAATATTCGTGCGGTTGATATGCACAAGGGTTGGCCAAGCCAGCCCAAGTGTCATAGCAATCGCACGAATATTTATAATTTAACGCACTAGTAACAAAAAATATTTTTTGACATAGAGTGCGTAAAATTGCACATCAAGAATTTGGCTGCGTTTCATCATATGCAATTCTACGCACGCTGTGTCAAAAACATTTGTTTTATTACTATTCCAAATACAGAATTATTATATATATATATATATATATATATATATATATATATATATATACAGGGTGTCTCATTTTAAAGAAACCATCGAGATATTTTCGACAGTTGGCGTTGTATAAAAAAATTGTTCAGACAAAAGTTATTCAAGACAATGGGGGCTATCTTTCTATGGAATCACTTTTGACCTTGAGATTTGTTTTCAAGGTCATTTGAAGGTCAAAGTGATTTTTCGAATTGGAACCCCCATTTTTGATCCTGGATTCGGAAAGAGCAAGAAATTCTACGTTCAGATAAGGTATTATATGTGGGGTGCGGTTGACCCCTCCGAGGTCATGTAGGGGTCAAATTTGTTATTTTCTTCATCTATGCATACGAATGATCAGGTAAGGGTGAGGTTAATAATGATAATAATAACAATAACCCAATAATCCAAATAACCAAACCCAATAACCCAATAACCAAAATAAACAAAAAAAGGTCCGCTATTTTCTTTGAAACACCTAATTTTTTCATTTCAGATTCGGAAAAAAAGTTCAACAAAATTGTCTTGAGTTGTAGGTAATAGTAGGGGTCAAACAACAGTAAAATTGAGTTTGAACTCCATTTTGATTTTCAAAGCCAAATTTATGTATTCGAAGCCTTCATGAGAAGAATTATTATCCATCTTATGGGAAAACATATTATTTTTATTCTCTTTTCTGGTGTGATTCCGGACAAGCCTACAAAGTTTCATCTAAATCGTTAAATAACACTTCTTTAGAATTATTTATGGCAGAGGTGACTCGTAAACAGCCCTTCTCAGGATAGTTCATGTGAAAATTTCTTAGTGTCTAGCGACTCAAAAGGACCAAATATGCCGGATTATTCGAGAAACGATTGCCTAGATTGGTTAGATTGATTCACGTACCTAATTGTGGTATGAATACACTTAATGAGCAAATGTTCATATAAACGGACTTTTATTTATTTGGGTTATTAGGTTTTGGTTATGTGGGTTATCGGGTTATTGGGGTTTTGGGTTATTGTTATTATTATTATTATTTACCTCACCCTGGCCCGATCATTCGTGTACATAGATGAAGAAAATAATGAATTTGACCCCTATATGACCTTGGAGGGGTCAACCGCACCCCACACATAATACCTCATCTGAACGTAGAATTTCTTGCTCTTTCCAAATCCAGGATCAAAAATGGGGGTTCCAATTCAAAAAATCACTTTGACCTTCAAATGATCTTGAAAATAAATCTCAAGATCAAAACTAATTTCATAGAAAGATAGCCCCTATTGTCCCGAATAACTTTCGTCCAAAGAATTTTTTTATACAACGCCAACTGTCGAAAATATCTCGGTGGTTTCTTTAAAATAGGACACCCTGTACATATTTATATATATATGTGTATATATATGTGTGTGTGTATGTGTGTATTTAATTATTCAGAAAAGTTTGTTGTAAATAGAACATTAATATTATTACTTTTCGTTATTTAGAATAATTGCATTATTTACAATTATTTATAGTTATTCACAGATATTTACAGTATTTACATTTAAAAACTGTTGAAGATATCAGGACTGAGTTTAAGCCTGAAAAAAAATTCAAATGTAGTCATAATTTTTTTTTCTAATGATATTAATTAATAAAACTCCTTTTCACCTTAAATATATATTAACTATAAGACTTTAAGGGCTTTGATCCATTAAGGGCACAAAACACCTTTTCCCCCTGCTAGTAAAAAAGATATGTATTAATTAGATTTAATTAAATTTTTTGTTAATGGCAATAATATTTGAAAGTAGACTAAAATACCTTTATTTTAAGCTTTTATAAGCTCATTTTGCTTTAGCTGTAGTCCCATAATCATTCGATGAATTCTTGTTCTTATAATGGCTCCACCGTAAGATTTGAGCTGAACCGCTGGATGCATCTGACTTTTCCAAACTGATTTAACTTCAGTATTAGCATGATTCTCGCGTGAATGAGGGAATTCCTGAAACACAAAAAATTTTTTACTTTTCAACAAAAAATATTAATTTATTAAATAAATTTTTATTTTTTTACCTTATTTTTGGATTTTTTAACAACTTCTTGTAATTCGATTTCAAAACCCTCCATTCATGCGAGAGTGATGCTTATACTGAAGTTGAATCAGTTTGGAAAAGTCAAATCCATCCAGCGGTTCAGCTCAAATCTTATGGGGCAGCACCTAAAATTTTAAAAATTCAATATTTGAGAAAAACAGCTTTAAAGTTTTTAATTATTATATCTTAAAATTATCAATGCTATACTTATCTTTCATGAAATAATTCTTTCCTGGTATTTCTTATTTATATTAGCTAACAATATAAAAAAAAGATACCAGAGAAGAGAACCTTGTTATCGACTAGATAAAGCTGCAATGCAAAAAAATATGTTATTAAAATAATCAATAAAAATAATCTTTCTTATTATAAGATATTTTGTCAGTACTCACCCTTATTCACCAATGAAACTATGTATTTGTTGTAAGAATTAACAAATACATAGTTACTTGTTACTCTAATGGTTGTTAGAATCACTCGTACTAACCTTGAATCAGCTGGAAACTAAGAAATAATATTTAATATTGAGTAATCATTTTATATTTTATAATTCAAATTCAAAATTAAGAAATAAAATCTAGGTTTAAAATTTATATTTTGATTAATATTAAAATTTATAAATAGAATTTATATCTAAATATGTAATAATAATTAGAATTATGCACTTACATGAATTTAATATGCACCCGGTGTATAGAAATCCATCGCACCTATTCGTACTTTTCTTTTCAGAGTATGTGCTTCTTTCGAATGAGACTAACTTGATCACTCTACATTGAATTATCTTCTATCATTCAAAGTCCTGACCCACTCGACAGATACATTTCCAAATTCGATGTTTAATTTCTCCAACATCTTGAAAAAGTTATATCAAGATCAGCACTATTTGGGGAAGTCGATTCAAGTTATTTTTTAACAGCTTTAGATGTAGAACCTTTTGCCACTTGTTCGTATACTTTTGTTATTTAACAGCTTATAGCACTGAACTCTGACTGGGCAACTGCCTTTGATAAATCTATTAAACTACAAAAACTAGACAAACTTGCAAGTCCATAGCCAAGTAAACGAACAGCAAGAACATTATATCTGTTAACTTTATACGTATTGTCCATAGCACTTTCTCTCTTGTTAGAGTTTACAGTTGCCTATTCATCACGAAAATCACAAATCATATTAATTTTGAATCCTTATCCTCCAAAAAAGGTTTCAATAAATTTCATCTTATGATGGCACACACTGCAACACAATTTTTCTAACATAGAAGATAGAACGTTGGTATCAACATTTCTATTTTTTGCCCTGGAACTTGAAAATTCTATTCTTTTCAGTTTAGAAAAAGAAGTAGAGGATCTACTTCTCTTAGCTGCGGAAGAATTTTTTTCACTCTTCCCTATTGAAAATAATGACGTCTTTGGACGTGTCTGGATTTGGAACAAAAAAAGACGTCTTTTGAAGACGTCTTTTTTATCAAGATTTTAAAAATAATACCTACTAAAATGTTTCAAAAAAGAACGTACTTAAGCTAAAGTGTATATACTTGAAGTACGTAATTGAAGTATGTATACTGATTTTCAACTGTGAATAAATCCGCAAAATTATAACCTTATATACCTGCATCTCTGAAATTTGGATAAAGGATTGCAAAGTTAAGAAAAACGGCACCTCACAGTTGAAAATGTAACTACTGAAAAAATTATTCGAATCGACTATTAATTCTGTCTTTGACTATGAGGTAAATAAATGTACTCAAATAAGATTTTATTTATAATAAAAATTATTAAGTTTTATTTGTATCAGCTTACAAGGACGTCAGAAATTAGTCTGACTAGAAAACAATAAAATAATCAATAATAATAAATAAACATGAATATAGCTGCGCCGCTAACTTCATAAATCAAACTTTCGAACATCTGTTTGATATGTTTGCCACAACTGTTAGGTGGCGTTTTTCTTAATACGCGAACTCCTACGAAAATTTTAGTGATGCGAGTATATAAGGTTATAACATTTCCAGTTTGTTCGCTCAAGCTTTTCGGTCTGCAGAGAGCTGATGCTTATTTTGTTTCTATATTTTTCTTTAGGAAGATACCCTATTAAAAATAATAACGGCTTTTCAAGATGTCTTTTGTTGTATTGGGATTTGTAAATACACATACAATGACATCTTTCAAAGACGTCTTTACATAATTTAGCATAAGTACGTTCTTTTTTAAAACATTTTAGTAGGTATTATTTTTAAAATCTTGATAAAAAAGACGTCTTTAACAGACGTCTTTTTTTGTTCCAAATCCAGACACGTCCAAAGACGTCATTATTTTCAATAGGGTTACTAAGAAATTTCCTTGGCCTCTTTTTAGATCTTCCTGTAGATCGTTTTCTATCTTGATGTTGGTTATGAAATCTGCCTCTGGTATCTCTTTCATTATTTGACATTTTTGAGGTTCGTATCCTGAATTTCAATTTAAGCTTTTTACACTTCAAATACACTTTCTATTTAGATAAACGTAGAATTTCAGGCGCACAGAAAAAAATATGAAATAACTCGCGAACGTGTAATTTATTAAAAATGAATAATTTTACGTGAATTAAACCACAAAACCTACTAATAATTTTTTAAATGCACTTTAAGTAAACAAACTTACTGCAAACTGACCAAACAATCAGCTGAGACGGACTGTCATGTAGCGAAATGATACGAGCAGAAAGCGCGAACGCGCGAAATTCAAATTGATAAAAAATTACACGAATAACTATGTGCTACTCGTTTCTTTACAAAATCAAAACGGAATAAAATATGGATGTAAAACTTTTTAGAACTTAAATCAAGATAAATATTTTGTTAAAATTGAAAAAATAAACTCTTTTTTTTCAATTAAACCTAAAAAAAATCAATAAAAATTAAAAAAATTCAATTTAAAATAATTCTTAACATTTTTTTAATTTGTAAAAATTATATCATTATAGACTTAATAAATAAAAACAAAATTAAATCTCTTAAAAAAAACTTTTTGGAGATTAATTAATGATTTATGAATTATCGAATCAAGTAATAAAAAAATAAGTTCTCATAGTGTTTTAATAAGATTAGCTAAAAATTTGAGAAAAATCTCAAAATAGCAAAATTAACAAAAAAATCAATTAAAAGTTTATTCTACTATTCTCTTCATAAAAACGAAACTAAATAAGATGGAGTAAAAAAACTTGTTGGAGCTTATTCTACAGTAAATTTCCTATAAAAAAAAGCAATAAACCCAAATTCGATAGTGGGACCGAAAAAAAGGTGTTTTGTGCCCTTAATAATTTTAAAAAACCTTATCTGATATTCGAGTTCCGATACTCAAGTTCCAAGTTATACTCAATACTGAAATCACGTTTATGAATTTGAACCTTATAGACGAATCTCAATCTTGTAAATACTGAAGATTATCTAATTCCAACCTTAGTCTTGAATTTGCACATGCGCACACAGAGAAAGGAAAATACCTAAAAAAAATGTACTAACTTGAGCCAGTAGTCAAAAAAACATTACCAGTCGTTTTTTTAATTGATACTCAGTACATAAATTAAGACAACCTATATTAGTACATCTTTCAACGCGTCTTACCCCAAAAATTATTTGGTATAGTACCGAATTTTTCCGTACTACGGAGCTTAATTATCTTCTACTAACATATTACCTATATAATGCGCACTTCGGCGCTGTCAAGTATAAAACTTCAATATAATTAATACTCAATAACGTAAAAACCATTGAATTGTAAAACAATTTTTAACAGTTGATAAATATAATGTAAATCACATAATATATAACAATTTTGAATTACTAATAGTTAATTTTAAACTCAAAAGCTAACTATTTTAAAACTAAGTATAGCAAATGAACATGTATCGTTCTATTCCTTAAATATTACGAATTAGAAAATTAATTATTAGTAAATTAAAAGTGTTATATATTATAATAATAATTCTATATTTATCAATTTTTAATTTTAGTAACAGAAAAAGCCTCACCAAAAGAGAATAGCAATCACATTTTCTGGAACATATTGCCCTTGAATTAAGTAGGTGAAATGTCAGTCTGAGTATTGGAAAAAAAGACACTAAGCATCGAAAATTTTTTCTCTTGCTTAATAATATAATAGTACCAACATTAGTCCTTAAAATTCAAGCTATGTACTAATTGAAATTATATTGTCACTTTTATTTCAAATACCTAAGTACATAAATTAAATATACTAGATTTAGTACCTATTTCAACAGTACCAACGAATATAGATGCTTGTAGAAGCGTACTCTTAAATGGAAAATTTCTGCCAAAAATAAGTTACCCAGCTACTGAGGGCGCCACTAGATCCCATGTATTTTTATATCTATATATATAAATTTTTCATATGTATAGATATACAAACAATGTTAAAGTGTAACCCAGGTTTGTGGACGAAAAATTTAACCCGAAAGAATCCTTTTATAAGCGTCTATCTTCTTTGACAGTACTTTCCTTTCTCCGTGTAGTTGTTAGTACTAGGAAACGTCAAACACTGTTTTCGATTATTTCATGGTTCGTGATTGAAATACGCGGTTAAAAAGAATGAATCCCTATCATATTTTTTCATTGATTTAAATGCAATCTAGTAAAATAATTGTAACATTAATGCATTCTTTTCTATAAAAATATAAAATTTCAATTTAGTACGAAACTTCAATATCCAAATTCATAAGTTCAATTCTTTTTCATTTTAAAATTGGCTAATTTATACGTAATAATATAATATATGAAAATTCAACCGAGCGACGTTAGGAGCGAGGTAAATTATGCTAGTATCAATTATTACCAAATAGCCAAAGATACATTGTAGCATAATATTTAAGGAATGATTTAAGTACACTTAAATGTAACTGTTTTAAACTTACAAGGAGAGTGTTTCACCTTTAGGTCACTGGTTTTGCTCAAATTTCAGGAATGTTTTCTAAATTCAGAAATATGAAGAAAGCCAAAATTTTAGAGGCCAACACTCAATATTTCCCGAGTTACAGGTCACTGAAAAAAATCAATAAAAAAGTTACTAGATTTTCAAACGCTTATCGTTTCTCAGCATTGTTAGCTAGAAGCTTATACCTTTTTTTAAATAAAAGCTGAGCTCAAATACTTTCAGAATAGCACCTATAGCATCTCAAAATATTATTTTTTCCCAAAGTTTGAGCGTAATAAAGATTGGACCTGAATTTTCTGTTTGAAACATTAATTAATAATAAAAGCTGAAATTGGGTCCAATCTGTAGTACGCTATCAATTTGGGAAAAAATAATATTTCGATGTGCTATAACTACTATTTCAAAAGGATTTTAGCTCAGCTTTCATTTCAAAAAATATTTAAGCTTCTAGCTAATAATGCTAAAGAACTATAAACGTTTGAAATTATAGTAACTTTTTTAGTGATTTTCTTCAATTGCCTGTGACTAGGGGAATATTGAGCGTTGGCCTCTAAAATTTTGGCTTTTTTCATGTTTCTGCATTCAGGAAACATTCCCAAAATTTGAGCAAAACCGGTGACCCGAAGGTGAAACACTCTCCTTGTAAGTTTAAAACAGTTACTTTTATGTGTACTTAGATCATTTCTTAAATATCTTGGTACAAATAATATTTTGTCAAAAACCGCAACTTTTTATTTAAATAAAGTTTATAACAGAATTAGTAGGAAAAGTAATTTTCTTATTTTCATAGTTTGCGTAATGTATAATATAATAAATTATAAAAAAATGTTAAATGTAATTCAAGACAATATAAACTCAAGGTTAGTGGCAAATAAAGCTTCTCACAACAAAATTGGCCAAGGCCAATCCGACCGTCTAACATAAGTCAATATAATTTGTACATAAATTAAAAATACAATCAGTTTTCGGCAAATACTGGAGCGTATAAATAAAAATATCGTAATCTAATAAGACAAAATAATAGAAAGTTATGAAAAATACTGATATTTGTTATTTAAGCTATTTAAATAAAATATAATCACATGAAATTATTACCTAACCTCAAAAAAATTAGATTTTGGTAAATTTTCATGGATTAAAATATTGCAAATCTAAGTATACAGTTGTAAAGAACATGTATGGATTATCAAAATATGTCTTTCCAAATCTCTCAACAAAGTCTTCAAAAAACCTAACAAAAATCCGTTTCTGAGCGTAGGATAGCGTGTTCAGCTGAAAATATCTTCAATTTGATATCAGAACTCAACAGAAAGTAGAAAAATATAGAAAAAGTGTTATTTAGAGCCGTAATATAGTTTTTTTTTTTTTTTTTTTTTTTTTTTTTTTTTTTTTTTTAAAAAAAAAGATTAATATATAAAAGGATATTGTCCTCTATATGATTAACCTTTTATATATGGTGAAGTCGAGGAAGTCCCCCGCCCGGCATCTGTTTAACACATTACATCAGGCTAGGACTGTCAGACCCACCATACCGAAAACTTTGACTACCGATGGATGGTCAGCCACTTTTGTAACCAACAATCAACCGATACCCAATGAGGTCGGATTTTTTAAAGAGTCGCGATATAAATAGCACATACACTTATTTTCTTTCGAAAAAAAAGTTAGAGGTACCTGGCCAGGATTCGAACCCATGCCCTCCGCGTTGAAGGCAAGAGCTCTATCCATTACGCCACCGCGCTCTTTTTGCCGTAATATAGTAATTTATTCCATTATTAATGCTTAAAACCCCGCAAAAAGCCAAGAGCAAAACGATTTTGGCCGAAAATTGGGTGTGCTACCATTTTTTTCATAAACTAATGACGGCATCGTGAAGAGCAGGAAAAAATACATGAAAGTAACCTATATTGAGTTTAGTGCGTCGAAATCTAGGATATAAAAACATTGATTAAAAATTTTAGTGAGGTTTTTCGGAGCAAATTTTAAGGTCATGAGTTTCATAAAAAAATTGTAATTATTAAGAAAGGAAAAACCTACTTTCATGATTTTTTACAAGCCTCTAGAATGCAGAGACTAGCTGTAAAAAAATAAAATAAAAAAATCACGTTTTTTAGCTTTATTACTCCTACATGGAGTTTAGGGGTCTGTAATTTTAGCTTTCTCAATATTTTTTGATAACCTTTCGAGTGACCCACATCAGATACGCCACTTAGGAGGGGGCAAATTCACCATGCTTATTCTGTTATAGCATTTACATAATGTTGTCAACAAAGGAATATAACATTACAAAAAGACCCAGAATATCCTGAAGAGATATAAAAATGGCTTACGGGAAATTCTATGACAAGTAATAATTTTAAGGAATACATAAGATCATACAATAACGCTTTAGCAATCGTGAGTGTAATTAAGAATCCACGGTCGCTATTTTGAGCGCTGTGTAGTTACAAATTCGCAGCTGTTATTTTGAGCGCTGTGTGTTTACAAAAACGTGGCTGCTATTGTAAACGCTGTGTAATTAAGTATTCGCGGTTGCTATTTTGAACGCTGTGTAGTTAAAGGAACTCGACCGCCAATTTGAGCACGGTGTTATTGATAAAACGCGACTTTTATTGTAAACGTAGTATAATAAATATAACACGACTGCTATTGTAAGCGTTGGGTAATTAAAGGAACACGAATATTAATATTAGTGCTAAGCAAAAAAGAACTGAAATTATTATCTAAAGTAACGTCTAGAGCAGGATCTGTCATAATAAAGAAGACAATCTGAATAAACCAAATGGTACAAGGAAATATAATTAAAAATAATCATCAAAAATCGAGTCTTGATAGCCCTGGATGAAAGCTTTAGTTAGTAATTTCTCGAAATGCTTCTAATTAATTACAAATATAGGTTCAGAAGTGAAAATATTTATCTAGAAATTTTTTTTTAAACAGAATAAACTATAATAATGGTTATTTATTTAGATTGTC